>CM056459.1:2166505-2496505 GCA_029783895.1 Triplophysa bombifrons | reverse complement strand
AAATAGCTCATTCTACCGCAATGTAATTAAACCGCTTCATGATGCTTTATACACCTCTGATGACTTTATGCATATTATATTGCAATTCTGTCAATAGATCCCCCAAAAAATTACACATCGGACCTTTAAGATATACAGTATATTTGTTTCCTGGGAATGCTAATCCTCTACCAGGAACATCAAACATTAGACAGAGATAACAAAATTACAATTCAGAAATAAAAATGACAAATATTGTTCTCGAAGGGTTTTGTTCATAGATTCACATCAATGTGGTCATAGTTGGTTAAAGAACTACCTTTAACTCTCCACCAATCAGAGGTTAGAGGGCGGGCCAGGGCTTGTGTCCCTGTGGGCTGAGGTTCACAGTCATCAGTCTGCCATCAGATGAGTCTCTGAGTTTTCCTGCTGCTTCTGTCTGAGCATCTGATTGATATTCCAAAGCCGTCTGCTCCAAACACACCAAACACTAAAGCTCTCCATGACACTGGTGCCCTCTCAGCTCACGGACAACAGAAAGCAGATAGACACCGGAAAAGACCCCCTGTCAGAGAGAGAGAGAGAGAGAGAGAGAGAGAGAGAGAGAGAGAGAGAGAGAGAGAGAGAGAGAGAGAGAGAGAGAGAGAGAGAGAGAGAGAGAGAGAGAGAGAGAGAGAGAGAGAGAGAGAGAGAGAGAGAGAGAGAGAGAGAGAGAGAGAGAGAGAGAGAGACCACATCCACTTTGGTTTGTTTTTAGTGTCCAAGGGAGAGAAAAAATCAATAAAAGAAGTCACCCCGACCAGAAGAGAGACAGTAAAAGAGACAGGAGAAATTAAAATGTTCAAACAACATCATTTCTGGTCATCATGAGAACAGCAGCATCACAGCTGTCCACACACTCTCTACACACCTGATGTAATGGATTGCGACACCAGATCACTTCACTCTCCAATGTGTTTGCAACAACATTTTTATACTTAAAACTGTCATGTGTAAACTGATTGCTATGAATATGATCTATCATACTAAAAACATAATCAATCCTTGTTCATCATTCATAATCGATTATTCTGCTGGAAAGTAAGCAAATAAAATACACCTTGGCACTGTCTACAACGGAATTCTGCACATTTAAATACTACAAGTACTGCAACTATGTTATAAGTGTAGTATGATGCTACCAATTAATATGACAGAGTGGAAAAACATTGAAATGGCAGTAAACCCCGGATTTCACACCTGAAGAAAATCATGTATTTTAAGAGTGCGATGGTAAAATGAACACCTCATGTGTAATCACTGTTCCTGGATCAGATGTGCCGACCGCAGCAGTCACCTTATATCATCCTGACGTGTCTTTCCCGCACATATCACTCTTATTCGAATCGTTAGTTATTACTTTTCCCAGTTCATCACCCCTTGCTTCAACACTTCATCTGCCAGAGAATCCTTTATTTTACAGTTCAAACTACTCCAAACGCTGCCTCTCAACACTGTTGTATTTCATTAGTTTATTCTTGAGATGTCCACAGACAACCCAACCCTAAAGAACATGAGAGAACTTAGATGATAACAGCAAGAAAACAGACTAAATGTTCAAAGAAAGCTGTCCAGTTTTTCACACTCGATGAACAATGTGCATGGTTTTTGAGCAGCTCATAATACACTGAATGAACACGAGACTCCTCCTGAGAGCTCAATCTGCTCCCAAGACGAAGAGAAAAATGTGGAAAATGCTGAAGTACCACAATAAAATTGAATGAGGTCTGATTTGGATTAGACAACAGGAATAAAGGCTAAATGCAACCATGTTATCTAATGTAGCCTATCTAGTTGAAGGCATTTATGCTTTTAATATATTAAGTTTCTATTGTCAACAAGGACATGCATCCTATGGTTTTACTTTTGTACATCTTGAGTGTCCTAAAAGGGTGATTTTCTCGAGAATAAAGTTATACATTTGTGTTGTATTTTACTTACTGCTTCGAATTTATCTGCTGTCCCTAAAACCTTGAATCTCCATATTTCGTGATTCCTTTATGTTTGTCACTGGGTTTTGCAAATATCTATAAAAAGTATTAAAAAGTGATTGACATATTTTTACAGCATGACATCACTTAAGAAGTACTGTGTTTATTCTATTTCCCAAAAAACAGTGAATTTGGACATACAAGGTTTCAGAAAAGCAGCAACGATGTGTTTTTAGGCGTATTCACCCATTCGCACTGCTGTCGAAACGTTTTAAAACACTTCATCTTTTTACATATTACTTTTTCGGAAAATATAGGGAACACGTCAAAACGATGGAATAACTAAATTCTAACTTCCAATTCTTTAACTCATACCTGATCCTGGCACCTTAAAATCGCCACCCTTTGCCTAAAGTTTGCAAACTGCGATAATGAAGAAAAATATATAATGCTGCGGATGTTTATTGCTGTTTTCATGACAAAGGGAGATCTTTTGCAGCCTTAGAAATGATTTAACTAAGGTATAGATCAAGGTTGTCATAGTTAACCAGGAGGATAACCTGTTAATCGAACATTTTGTCGTCTTAGCCAAGGAAAAACTACATTTTGTGATCCCAATAACCAAGCGAAATGTCATTGTTAAACTGAAACACAATTCCATTAAACGACGGGAACAGAAGTACCGAAATAAAAGAGAATGCGGGGAAGACCATTTAAAAAGAGAGAGGACACTGTCGACACTAAAAGCCCAAGATTGAGCGCTCATTTAAACCTCTGAGTGGGCAAAGTGTGTATTAACACGGGATGTAATTTCAGCTCGACTCTATTAACACAAATCACATCCGACACCCAAAGACTCTCTCCAGTCATCCTCCACCCAGATATCTGACTAATGACAGTAAATAACAATCCACACTGCTGACCGTCTTAATTTCAGTAGAAAAACATCTTCGCGCTCGCAAAGGCCAACAGAAGCAAGATGCGCGCACGCACGTACGCACGCATACACACACACACACACGCCATTAATCCAGTAATTTGCTTTCACTTGCTATCACACAGAACAAATCGTTCTGTCTCAGGAAACCATTTGCAAGCAATGTTAGAGAAACATGAGGCTAATTGAGAGAGAGAGAGAGAGCGCAGCATTTGGAAACGATGGGAAGGCTGCAGTGAAATCCGTGGATCGCGCGCGCATGGCTGGCCAGCCGGTGGAGGACAAGGGTTTGAGTGGATTAGAGGTGGATTTGAGAACCCTTAAGTCCCTGTTAATGCTGTTTTACAGCATATCCCATCAAGATAAGACTACAAGAGTGTCTTTGATGGGATTGCGGGGCAATCCAAGCGCCCAAAAATTGAAGGACGGATTTGTGCCGGAGCATTAGATAATCATACACAAGACTAAAGAGTAAATGTAGTTTGGAGTTTTGTAGATTAGGCAAGCATAACATTTTTAAATGGAAATAGGAAAATGTATAACATTAAGACATTTAAAAATAAAGTTTTAGCCCTCGATGATGTTTAATTTCTATCCATAGGAGAAAGCAGATATACTGTAATTCAATGACGTACAAACGAATTATGCCACAGCCATCAGAAACAAAAAATGCATAGTGCGATGTAAGTCGCTTTGGATAATTCATGTAAATGCATCTTGAATGCGCCACAAGTCATTTTGGATCAAATTGTCTTCCACGTGTGTTAATCGAAATAAATAATGAACTAAACTGCAAAAAACGCGTGCGTAATTTGGCAATATACATTCTGTATTTATCAGAAATATTTAGTCTCTGGATACGGGACTGATCCGCCCATCTGCCTTCAGATCTGACTGGCAGTACTGCAGGAGCTCTGTTTGTATCTCACACACAGTCTGGCACGCAGCGCGTCTGAAGGCGCTGTTTGATTAGACATCTCTCTTTGCTGACACACAAGTGAGAGACTGATGTCTGACAAGACTGAACACTCATCAAATCCAACCCGCAACACACACAGCTGGCCAAACTGCAGTGCGTTCTCAGTATTACTGTAAGGAGCAAATTGGTTTTCATGTCATGGCGAGAGTAGTTTTACTTAACCAACCAGATTCTCTTCAAGAAAAACAAAGATGTTCTGTTTAAAGACGGATTCTTCCATCATATATCACCCTCGTGTTATTCCAACTCTTTGAGAACAAGATTTGTTGAAGAACGTTAACCAAACAACATTTGACCCTTTAGACTTCCATTGTATGTATACAAAACCACTGACACATTTCTTTAAATATCTTCTTTTGTGTTGCATCCTTGACTACTGCAGTCTGCACACTTGCGATGCATTGACCAGCATTTGTTTCTGAATTTGCATTCTTGCATATTTCTGGCCTTACAAGTCACCATGTTTATATTTCTGGCCTTACAAGTCACCATGTTTATATTTCTGGCCTTACAAGTCACCATGTTTATATTTCTGGCCTTTTAAGTCAGTGTTTACCTTTTGATTAGTACATATACCGGCTGTGTAGTAAATGCTTCTTTCATAGGCGTTATATGGAAACAAACTTAGTATCCAAACTTAATTGCAACATACTGTCTGCTCAGATGCCTTCACCGGGTCGGTTTGTGAAAACTGCATGTGTAAGAAAGAATGATATACAGAAAAACATGCTCCCCTCTTTATCTTGGAAACTGCAGTTTTTGTCAGGTGACCATAAAATAAGAAACGATCCATCGTATCCAGTCACCTATGATTCACAGATATGCAATGAAATATTTTTTGCATGTCAAAGTAAATTTTCTACGTGCCAGGTAACAGTGAATTATTAAAGGAATATTAAATGAGTCTGGCGGCCTTCTTACCTTGAGTACAAAGTATAAAATGGCACAGCTCCAAATACTTCATACCTCGACTTCCAGTCATACCATGTTCTTTATCACGCTGGTGGGATCCGGGTACAGGTTACACGTCTCTGTGTGGGTGATGGAGACCATTCATAAATCACTTGTGTTTAAGCTCAGATTTGTAGGACTCGTGATGCAGTTTGTTGAAACTGGGTCACAGGTGTTGGTCCCATTTAACAGAATGTATAAAGCCATATCTTCAGTCCAGGTATCTCTGAATATCCTGTGGTCATGGTTTAGGCATTTAAAGGGATAGTCCTTCCAAAATAAAGGTCAAATCTTTCATCATTAGATCACACTTTTAACACGTTTCACATTTCAATCCTGTATGACTTCCTTTTTCTGCACAACAAGATAGAAGATATTTTTAGAAAAAAAAATGTTGGTAGCCAAACAACCTTGGTACCCCATTGACTTCTATTGTATGCACAGAACCAATGAGACATTTCTCAAAATATCTTCTCGCGTTTCACTGAAGAAAGTCGCACATACAGAATTTCCACCACATAAGCGTGAATAAACGATGACGGACAACAATAGTCTTGCGTGAACTATCCCTTCAAGCCAAAATTTTCACACAATTTAATTCATGCAAAGTCTAGCCTTGAATTTTCTGTAAAATGCTATTCAGATATATCAAGTTTATATTTAAGAATCAGCAAAGCTGTTGGTTATGCTAAACATTTGAAATAACCAATAACATGAACAAGTGTCATAAACAATGCTTATTTAACTCAAATCAGTCTATAAACTGTACATTAGTCTGTTAAACATCAGTTTCATATAGAGTCATTAAGAGTCAGAAGGAGTCTGTGTTAATGGTCATCGGGTGAGAGTTAACAGTGTCAGCAACTCAACTACCTGCCCACTCTCCAACAACAGCGAGCACATTTATTATTATCACTCGGTCTGTGGGCTGGAATGAGTCGTTTCTCACAGTCAAGAACTGACAAATCACTGACCCCTTTAGATCCGAGACAAACATTACCTACAAGACCTGGGAACATAAATACACAATCACACTAAAGGTATTGAATCATATTACAAATATTTAAATGTATAAGTTGTGAGTAGGCTTGTATATGACAAAGGTAACATCTTGGCTCTTATAGACTGTTAAACTTCCTTTCATGCAAGAAACAATTTCAAGCTTAGTATCGGTCTTATTTTCCAGTAAAAAAATGTTTTTAAATCAAGCCATGTTAACTTTCACATTTTATTTATCACTTTCTAGGTCTTTATTTATTGATTTTTTGTTTAACACATGTTAAACAGCTTCTTTGATAAAATGCAAATTATAAAAAGCGCTACAGACTGGCTGACCCGAAATCAACTTCCAGTCTGTGTTTTCTTATGATATAACGATTTATTTTATCCTGAATTTATATTAATATGAATTTAAATTCATATTTTACTGAATATTTGTTGGATTAAATTGTATCAAACTACTCAACAGTTATTGATTTATTGCGGCGGGCTACCGGAAGTCTGAAATACACATAACGTTTATGTTGTTGTATATAAAAATATACCTGACAAAATTTACTTGACAATTACAATGGCATAATTGTTCGAAATAAATTTGGATAAAATATAGTCGTTGTGTAAATCAAGAACACACCAAGTACTAATGGTGTAAAAAATAAAAAAACTGGATTCAAAGGAAGCTTATTTTTGCAGTTGTGTCAAATGCCTGTCGAAATTATGTTTGGATATTTTTACTGGAAAACAAAATCGAGTACAAAAATAGTAGACAGCCAGAATATTGGTGAATTTACCGGAAATTATATTTCTATAATGGCACACCCATGTAGCTTTAAAGCTTTTTTATATCACTTTACAATAAAGATCCATTCCATACGTTACATAACGTTAACAAATGGAACCTTATTGTAAAGCTTTTGTAATGTGTGTATAAATGCAATTACATCAATAAAATAAAATAAAAGATGCCACACATCCTCTAATCCAGTTTATTCTTTATCAGCAAAAGAGGAAAGGAAAAGAAAACAAAGAAAAAGGCTACAGAATCTTTAATCTTATCCATATTTTTGTATGTTTTTATGTTAACCTAAAAAGGGCAAAGTAATGCAGCTCTATGCTAGAGTGAGAGTTAACCAGAAACACAAAGGAGGTTAAATAAGGATTTTTCTTAAGATACACAATATTCATCTCTTTTCTTCAGTTCTGTCCTTCTAAACATCTCAACAGAAAACCAGTCAAAACCAGTAAAAAAACAAAATGATAATAAAAGCGCTGGAAAATTGAGACTCTGACTTCCTCGCTCCCACCACCGGTGAACACACTTCTCCTTAAATGCCACGGACAGCAGGGAGGAGAGAAAAAGAGAGAGAGAATTAAGAGAATGCAGAAAGGACGGTTAGCATGAGCAGGCTAGAGACTATCGAGAAACTATCGGGAGGGCAAAAATGACACGGGAGAAAGCAAGAACAATGGCAGAAAACCTTTCAGCTGCTTTAAAACAGGCAGAGAGTATTTTGCGAGGGCTGATGGGAGTTTCACGAGGTTACAGAGTGTGTTTATTCAGACCTGAACGAACTACAGTTCCCAGACGAGCTTTGAGACCCTTTCCGAGTTGAACCACATCCAAAGGGTACCGTTTGATTTTGCTTCAGTCCTCGTGTCGGACCGAGCGTCGAGAACGCGGCTGTAAGTGCATATGAGCGAGTGTGTGAGAGTGTAAAACGGAAAAGCAAAGGGACGGAGTAACTTGGGTGATCCAGGTCGCTCCTCCCTCCCTCAAAAAAAAATGTCCACGTGATGCAGGAGACTTCCAGCACAGAATGGAACAGAAATTCCCAGAGGTCTGGATCGATCGACATGTTTCCCGTTGAGTCGATCGCAGCATTTGAGAAAGAGTAGTTCTCCAAAGTACAGACGGTTTGGGAGTGGGGAAGAGGTTGCGTCCTCTCCGCCGTGACCTTGAGGGTAGTTTGTGTGACCTGCTGACCCTGTATGTGCAGTGGGGGGATGGAGGCAGATATCAGAAAATTAAGGCTCTGTGTGTGATGAGCCCGAGGCTGCTGAACGGGACACAGGTCAGAGGTCAAGCAAGGGTGCGGGGTCCACTGAGATGTACTGGAGAAATAAAGATGCCACTAGTGGGTGATTGTGTGCGTGTCAGATAAGTGGACTGCAGTGTGTATGCGTGTGTGTGTCAGTGTGTGTGTGTGAGAAGGGACTGGGGGCGTTCAAGAGCACTCTTCTCCGATGCGCTGGCAGGTTCGGCCCACCTTGCGGTCCAGTTTAACCATCTTCATCACGGCCTCCTCTCGGCCACGCCCCAGGTGGTCAAACATGCAGTCGTGTTGCTCCGGCAACCGGTGCAACATGCAGAACACATAACCTGAGGACGAATGAGAGAGAGACAGAGATAAGAGGTGTTGTATAATCTGAAGGTTGATTTTAAATGGAAGGTAACAACCTATTTCATGCATTACGACTTCTTACACTGTTAAACGTGCTGGCTTCTCAAGCTTAACATGGTTAACCTGTCAAAAGAACAAGTTGAACGTATGATGTTATATTTCTGTGCTCGATTCACTCCGCCAGGGTTCGAACAGGTTTTGGAAAGTTTTTTTTCAAACATTGAGTTTCAACAATTAGTTGAATGGGTCCTGCGGTATTTAAACAAACCGTATTGTACATTGACATCTAGTGGTTGAGCTTGGTATCGCAGTCTAAATACAGGAGAGTCAAGTTTAGCCAAGTAAAGGTTCTTCTCGGTTCCTTTTGATTGGTATCCGAAATAATCCTCAGTTCGAGGTCACAAGAGTGTGCATGCTCAGTAATGTCTATTTATGTTGTTGAGAGGTGAAACCGTCTATTAACGGTGGATATAACGCCGGATTTGTAGATCTTTTTAAACTGATAGCCAGCGCTCAAAGATGCTGGACATGAACCACACGCGGTAACTCAAATTAGGTCATATGTGACCCTGGATGACAAAACCAGTCTTATGGGTACATTTTTCAAAATTGAGATTTATACACCACATGAAAGCTGACTAAATACACTTTCTATTGATATATAGTTTGTTATGATAGGACACTATTTGGCTGAGATATAACCATTTAAAATTCTGGAATCTGAGAGTGGGAAAAATGTAAATCTTGAGAAAATCGCCTTTAAAGTTTTCCAGAAGTAGTCCTTAGCAACGCATATTACTAATGATGGGAAATAAATGAAACTTACACCATTGATTAACCACAGCTTAAACTTTATACACACAAAATTTCATAAAATTAATTTTCCAGGAACATATACGATTTTACACCTGAATTTTACACTTGAGCTGGCAACGAATCATCAATAACAGAGGCAGACCAACATAGATGATGTTTTGTTTACATTTTGTCAGAGCAAAATTGGCATAACTTTGACAAACAACTCATGAAAACCACTACTTTGTAAAGAAGGCATTTAAGAACGTATGTGACTGACTGACCTGAACTTTGAAGAATTTTCCCACTCAAGCGGGTCGAATTCTGAGTCTGCAGTGAACACTTTGTATTCCTTCATGGCATGGAGTCGAAGCGATCTAAACATTAATTGAATTCGTCGTCTTCCGGGGCATCCTCTTATGTCAAGCCGGTCTCTGGACATTCTGTATTATCTTCCCAATGATTTGCGAAACAATCATTTACTAGGTTCGTTAAATTATTGCTGTCATTAGCGTTTAGATTGAGCAAACGCGCTTCCATCAGAATCCATGTTTTGAAGCGCGATCATGACGGATTGTGTACGCTGCGCACGTGAGACGCTATAGCAGGCCGTTGCTAAGAAGAAACAGTTTTGTTTTAACACTCTCTATTGGCTTACCCTTGTAATGACATAGAAGAGAGTAGATTAACTTGAAAGCGGAATCTCTTAACTTTACATAGATACCAAACTTGAATGTGTAGTTATCATAGAGCGGACAGCAGCGAGTTAAGTTTGTAGGCATGTTTCTGACCATTTTTTGTTCGCGATATTAAGGGATCGACTCACATAAATAAAGTTTTGATATATTTACGGTAGGAAATTTACAAAATATCTTCATGGAACATGATCTTTACTTAATGGAGATGGTGGTCTAGTGGGTTAAACCACTGAACTGGTAAATCAAAGGTTGCTGGTTCAATCCCAGCATCCACCACCAGTGTGTCCTTGAGCAAGATACTTTACTCCATGTTGCTCCAGGGGGATTGTCCCTGTAATAAGTGCACTGTAAGTCGCTTTGGACAAAAGCGTCTGCCAAAATGACTAAATGTAATATACTAACGATTTTTGGCATAAAATAAAAATTGATCATTTTGACCCTAACAATGTATTTTCGGCTTTTGTCAGAAATATACCCGTGCGACTTACGACTGGTTTTGTTGGCCAGGGTCACATATGTCAATTTTATTGGAAATCGGCATGGAAGTGCATAATTTAAACAACACAAATTTATAGTGAATCAATGCGATGATGTATTGTGTGCTCGTGCTGTAGTCCCCCCCCCCACAGCTCCAGGCGCTCGTCTAATTTCCGGAAATAATCGTACAGCCGTGTCAGTTTTTCATCAATTTGATCAAACTAAAGACTCTTTGAAGATACGAAGTATGCAATACTACTTTATAGGTAATCAGGATTCATGGGAAATTTGCAAAAACTGCATGTGTTCCCTCATCTTTAAGAAGCATTTTAACAGCACAGAGCGTGCAACACTCAGTTAACCAGCATGAGTTGAGAGAACATCTTATTCTCCACTTACTGCTGCTTTTAAGACAACAACTTGCTCTCATGTCACAGACTGTTTATTCTGATAAGCTACCATGCTTGGCAAATTTTCAAGTAAATATAACCATATTTTTTACTTTTTCCAAGAAAAACTTGAGCAGGGTTTGCAAAACTTGACACCGTGATGCTTGGAGTGTTTTGAGTGGTTGTGCAATTCAATCTCCGAAATCGATTTAGGTTTTTTAATGCGGCACGTTTCATTGGCATGACAAAAAATCCCTAATTTATACTTCAAGTTTTGTTGTTTGGGATAAACGCATCCGCCACAAATGTAAATGTCAACACATCTTATCCATTCTCCTGCTCTTTCAAGAGAGATTAAGTGCAGTAAATCAAAAAACATACCACAAACATGATGATCATTTCTAAGTAAATAAAACGTTCTCGGCACTAACAGGAGGATCCATTTAGGCTTAAGAGCCTCATTACCAAGAGTTTAATATATTCATTAATACACGTGGCGTTTTTAATGAGTCAGAGATGATTAAAAGCATTCAATCCTTCAATTACAGCAGCCAAAGAACTACACATGCACACAAACGCACACAAAAATGCATGCAACACAGCACAACCTGCTGTTCAATTTGGGAACTAGTACACTGTAACATGTACATTTTTAATAAAAGTTCTCCTGTTCCGGTTAAATATGCAGATTTGACCGAAAATGAGCCATTTTTAGGTTGATTCCCAAAAATGCTATTAAAACATTTGCTATTTTTGTTTAAGTGTGACTTTGGAAAAGGACTAAGTTTAGCCGACTAACAAGAACCTGTTTGAAAATATTGAAAAATGATAAAGTGCATGTTGATGGCAGATGCAAGGATGCAGGAATAAACGCTTACGGGTGTCCAAAGACACAGCTTTCCGAACCTTAAGAAGTTATAGCTTCGAAATGTTGAGCGTCGACTAACTGCAGAAGTGCCGTTTCAGACAGACCCCAGAGAGATAATGACTCCGATGTGAGAACAGTCGGATTCATAAGCGTATTATCAGATCAGTGGGATCCGCTATCAGACTGATGACTCTGACTGCTGCTGTACAAAATCACCTTCAGTTCAACAAAACAAGATGAACTGCTGTTCACGCTGCAATTATGCTTAACCGCTCACTTTATTTCATTACCTACAGTAAGCATCTGAAATTTAAATGGCCGAGGGGAGTTAAATATCCTCTCTTTCGGGTTCTGTAGGGATCTCAAAGTTCTTGCCGAAATTGCAACCGCTGCAGAAACAGACAGGTGAGAGAGTAGCCGACACAGAACACCCCTGAATATGAATGCCATTCGAGTAAGAATGTTTGGTAATGTAAAAGAAAGAAGTCCAGAGAATCTGTCTGATCCTGAGCGATGCAACGTGACTGAACTACAATGCTTCATTGCAGATAAACGCGCAGGCCTCGAAGCATTACAGTTTTGTTGCGTCCCATAACTCAGGTTGTCGATTTAAGAAAGAGATGACTGTGATACTGACCACAACGACAGGACCCCAGCTCCTGCTGTACGAGCTCCAGTTTGGTTTGGCAGCTGTGGCACCGCCGACGGTTCTTCTGCTTGGGAACTCGTGGAGAACCTTCAGAACATGAGGCCTCTCCCAGCCGAACACGCTTCTCTGGGGACGACTCGCTATCCGAACCTAGAGTCAAATGCAAACACATTTTTACACTCTTGTGTGTAATGTGCATTACTTCTGCTAGAATACCTGGCGCGATCAAACGGCCGAAATGAATTGTGCTTTGAGCCGATTGCTTGGACTGCCAAACCCCCCTTAACTCAACTCAAGATAAACTCGGAATGTTGACCTTAAGTGGAGGCTTCACTCAGTTTAAAGATTATAAAGTCCTTATGTATAGCAAATTATCGGGCAGTTACATTAGACGTCTGAAGCTTTTATAAACTTTAAATACTATTCTAGGGGGTTACTATGGTGCTCTGGCTGGTTGCTGACACACTGGCAGTCTGTAAGCTGTCCAAATGTGGCACAACATGAAACCACTGCAGAAAACTTAAGTGGATTAAAAAAATCTCTATTAAGAGGTACGGCTTGAATAGAATTTCTCCTTTAGTACAAAAACGTGTTTTTCCAAGGATGGAGACATGTAAAGCTGTTAAGTATTGCAAAAGCAATCAAAGTGCTGTAAACATTATCAAAATGAAAACATCTGACTATCAAAGACAGGAGATATGAAATATCTATCTGTGATCATTTTGATGGCCATTTAAAGATTCAATATGCCATTTTTTGTCTGCTGAAATATAAAATTGCAGATTCCTTTATGTGCTTAACTTAGCTTTGAATGAACTTAAACTGACAATTTATAAATTCTTATTTCTAAGCATACAGTTGTGGTAAGATAAAGAGTTACGTTAATGTACTTTGTCTATAACTGGTTTGTTAATTTTTGCCCCCAAAAAGTCACATATTGCAGTTTAAATATAAAACATCATTAACATGCGCTGAAAGATTCATAATTCAACTTCTTTATATGTATTTTTAAAAAATATCTACTTTGCAACAGCAGTTGTTTGGTCATCTGATAAAAATATGATTTTTAAACAATTTGTAAGCAATTTTTCACTCTAGAGATATGCATTGCTCTTGAATAGCTTAAATAAAGACTTTCAAACTTTAGTTGAATTACGACTCCGATTAACTTTGGTGTGATGTGCTAAACTATTAAAAGCTGTCTCGCGCACACACACAGAGTTGGTGGTGAGGTGTACCTGAGTCACAGGGTCGTTTTGTAGGAGTGGATAGCGTGCCGCGAGCTGTGTCTGTACTGGAGACTTCTGGAAGAGAAGAGAGAATGATGTCATTATTACTCAAGTTTAATAACTTTCAGCACCTCCTGTCAGAGATCCTTCCTAGATTTGTGATGACCACTAAACACTGATATACGACACAAAACGGCAGTGCATTACTGTACAGAAGCACAAAGACTAAAATTTGAATCTTAATTTAATTTCCCTTTAGTCATTGCAACTCATGTAACTTCCATGAAACACAATATGATTTGTAGGCTATATTACAAATCCTTCTTTTGTGTTTCACCAAAAAAGGAAACTAATATAAGGATGGATTGACATCAGCGCGAGTTAGTGTGTGCCCTTACCGTCCTGTGCAGGAAGAGGCGTGGCTTCTGATGAAGGCTCCTCTGAGGTGGCTGGATTGGAGGACAGGGTTTGGCTACTGCTGCTGCTCGACTCATTACAGAAGACTGCTGATTGGCTATTGCTGGAACTGGGGGCGGGCTCTGGAGTACAGTCCTCGTCTGGCTCTTTCTTCTGTATGTCAGCTGGAGAGGACAGAACAGTGTGAGAATTTCTTATACACACACAAAAATGATTAAATGCCCACAGTGTTTGAAATGCAAAAAACTTACCAGCAAAGCATTTGGAGCAGAGGTTCATGGTTTTGCTGGACCTGGAGAGGAAGCGGAAACAGATATTAAATTGCTGTTTTTCACATGCATCACTATTAGTGATCATTATTTTCCAGTGTTTTTTCATGTGAAGCTTCTCTAAATCAATGCAGTACATATCAATCTCTTTAGCATAGAAAAGTCAAATACTCTACTGAACAAACAACGTTATTTCAAAAAGTATTTTGTAACTATTTGTAATTTGTCGTGACACAATCAAAAATGTAACATTTCACTTTTTATTTTGTTAATACATGCTTACAAAGAGGTGTATACTATTCCTAATGCAAAAGAAAAGTTAGTCATTAAAAATTTGTTTTGCCTCTAAAAGGACTTTTCAAAAACACAACACAAATACCTTTTTGAAACCATTACTTTGGAAACTTTTGCCAGTGCATTAAATATTCACCACATCACCCCAACAAACAAATTCAACATCAACACTTGCCAAACGACAAGCAGAGTCTCCTACAAATCGGCCTCTTCACTGTTCTATACCTGTAGCCTGAGGATGGTTATACATCACACACACTTTATTAACATAGACGCAAACAGCCGTCGCATTTCCTGCACCGGCTCCGAGCTTTCCCTTGGGACGACACAGGTTGAAAACAACATCAACAGACCTTCTTCAGCACAATCAAGCACAATCATAATCAGCGCCCAATCAAGGAGGCGGAAGGAAGCATGGGGAGGAAGCAGGGTATTGTGGGTAGGAATAATGCATATTAAGCAGATGAGCGCATCCGAAGGGAACATCACCACATGAACGCACTGACAGGGGCGGCTTGCGCGAGTATGAAAAGGTTGGGTTGCCATGGAGAGGAGCCGAATTATGATGCGTGTTGACAGATGATGAGTTCCTGACAGCGAGGAAACGGTTAAACCAGATGATCCGTCAATGTTCATGACAGCAGGAAACCCATCTAGTAATGATGAAGTCACACTGGCTGGGCACAAACCAACAAAACACACCAAATCCTTTTTGATTCTTGACACGACATGAACCAACACAGCGCTGTACAGCTCACCCAGAAATACAAATTCAGTCATAATTTATTCACCTTCATGCTGTTTAAAACCTGTATATGACAAAAGAAGATATTTTGAGAAATGTTTCAGTGGTTTTGTGTCCGTACAATGGAAGTCAATGCCAATCGTTTGGACACAAACTGCTTACAATGCCCAAGAACGGTATGCCTGTGTCGAAGTCTATGACCAATAACAATTATGAAGTTAACGGTAGGCCTGCACGATTAATCGTTTTTAAACCGAAATCGCAATTTGAAGGGATGCGATGTTCAAATCGCAAAAGCTGCGATTATTTAGATTAAGGGCTTTAAATATGATAAAATACACCAACGTAGTATTTCATAGTTTGCTTCTGCAATTTTACGTTTAACCAATAGGGGACATTTTAACACTGTACATGCTTTTGAATTAGCAAAGAACGTCTTTTGGAAAAGATGAGCGCGAAAGGGAGCAGCAGTTAAAAATACACAACAAAGTAATGTTATGTCTGCTGAAGCGCAAAGTCCTGCAGCAGCAAACTACTTGGTACCTAAAAGAACAAGCAACGCTTATGTTTGGAACTATTTTGGATTTCGACCTTCTGATGTTCTTCCAAAGCAAGTGCTTTGTAAAACATGCCGAAAGTCTGTGTCGACCTCGCGAGGCAACACAACCAATCTCTATCAACACCTGCAGAGGTATCATAGACTATTCTATGATGAATGCAAGGACAACCAATTTGGATGCCAGACGGGCGGAGCAAATAACGGCTTTAATTACTAAAATGATCGCTAAGGATTCGCTTCCGATCAGCTTTGTCGAAGGAGAGGGCTTTAAAAATTTGTACAGCCGGAGTTTACTGTTAGTCTAGAAAAACGATCACTGCCAGATTGGAGAAACTTGTTCATGACAATAGAAATGGAAGACTTTTGAGCTGTTAATTCATTAAATCGTTCCGGACTGTTAATAATTGCCTTTTATGTTTTAACACGTTTTAAGTCTGGTCTAAAATATTTATGCCTTTATTATATTTTCCTTGATCAATCACCCTACTGTTTTTTAGTTGGTATAAATGTGCACTCTCATATTTTACAAGGAAATGTTCTAGCATTATGAGCGGCTGATGCATGATCATTCGGTTGTTAATATATTAATGTTTCAACGTGTTATCTTAATGTTTAGCTTGATGTAAGATTGCCCATTCCATAATAAAAAAAGCAGTGTGTCGTCATGGATTTAAAGTGGTCCCTCTCTCTCCGTTAATGTGTGTGTAATTCTGTAAATGCGTCCATATGGGGGAGGGGTGCGAATTTTGAATAATCTTCGAATAGTTCTCATCGATCTTCGAATATTATTTTTGCCTTAAATGCCCATCCCTAGTTTATACTTGTTAATTTAACTATTTAAAATACTGTTGTTATTCTCTTAATTTGTAATGACATTTCTGCATGTCTTTCTTTGATGCATGCTGTTAAAACAAACACAACAAACCTAGCTCTTTTTTTTTTAAATAGTATTCAAATTGCATTTTAAATCGCAAATCGCAATTTTGGTCAGAAAAATCACAATTAGATTTTTTTCTTCAAATCGTGCAGCCCTAGTTAACGGTGTTAATTCTGATGTTGACATTAAAGTTTGAAGTTAAATAAGAGTTCATGAAACAACAACACTCTTCTGGAGAAAAAACACATCTATGTTTCAGTTTGCGGTCTTCTGTCACATCACTCCAAACCAATCAAGCCGGCCTCTCTGCAGATTAATGTGACATCTCCTGTTAAATGTCACCTGCAATTACATCTTATGAAGAGACGCAAGAGCCCAATCACGACTTCAGCATGAACACACAACACAGACACACACCGTGAAACGGTGTATTTAAACGAACATCTACATTTATTCTGTAAAACTCCAAATAACATTTTTAACAAATATATAAACATGATTTCAATTTAAAACTTTTATTTGATGTTATCTTTCATTTTATTCTCAGTTTAATTTTAAGCAATTTTGTTGAGTTTCCCGTTTCAATAGGAATGTAACAATATCATCGATATCGTGTTTTCGCAATAGCAAAATTGTCTCGATATTATCGTGGTCACATGAATATAGAGTTGCACGGTTAATCGTTAAAAGATTGTGATCTCTATTAAAACACCCACACCAAAATCTAATCGGTTCTCGTGTGTCTATTACACCTCCAACTAAAAACTTCAATCTGTGTTGGTGCTGCAGTCGAAGCAGACAAAGCATTATTATCATTAGGTATGAAACAGTGTTTTCAACCAAACACTATCATTATTTCTGTGTCAAATGATCACAGAAGAATGGGATTAAAGCGGAGAGTGGTCAACTTTCAGCCATGAGACACTCATTCACAAGATCTTAGTTTGCCCAAATTAATCTCACACCAAATAATAAACCAACATAAAGTAAATACAGCCTGACAACCAACTGCTCTTATGGTTGTCTAACATTGTTCTTATAATGCGTCACATCTAAAGTGGACAGATTTGAAACAAAACTAACGATTGCAGTTTGTAGTGAGTGCGCGCTTATCTCTGTCATTATGGTAAAAACACGTCATGAGAGTGTGTGCCGCTTATCACTGTATAAACGCTAATAGAGAAGCTGCGCTTTTAGAGCTTTTCATCAAGTTGTCCAGCATTTCATGTTTTCAGGTTATTTAAACTGTTTACTGGTGATAATACTGTGTTGTGTTTATAAGTTGCGTTTCTTTAAAGACCTCTTCAAGCTGTCTGTATTTGTCAGGCAAATTGATAATTCTATCTAAAGGCCTTTAATTGCAAGAGTCAACTTATAAATTGATTTTACTGTGTAAATATATCATATACAAGTAACTTCAATGCAGTAATAATTTTTAGGAAGTAAAACTTTTGCATTTAAAGTAAACCTAAAAAAATGAACCACTTTAGTTCACCATGTCTCGACTGGCCAATCAGAATCAAGCATTCCAACGAGCCGTGTAATAACACTGAACTAGCGAATGTTACTTTTGCATCAGACTCCTTGCAACAATGAAAGAATTCTGTGTCAATCGCAGGGGACGCCGCATCCAAACACAACAGATAATCTAACTTTTTGTCCCTGCCACCAGCTCCCAAAAGATACCGCACGCTCGAAAATGAGAAGGCCGACGTGCTAACAGGTGTTAAAATGTAGGTGTCGGATGGAAGTATGGAAATGAAAAATGAAATTCCACAGCTGCCCTTCACACTTCTGCCCTCTATCTGCACATGCCAAGAAATGACTTTGGTACGATAGCAATCCTCATACATCTGATCTCAGTAAAACTACTTCATCAAAATGAAAAGACGAAGGAACAGTTCACCCAAAAATTAAACGCTGTCTTCATTTACTCACCCTCAAGTTTTTTCAAATCTGTATCAATTCCTTTGTCCTGATGAACACAGAGAAAGATATTTGGAAGAATGCTTGACACCAAACTTGGACCCCATTGACTAAAAAATGTATATGTTCTGTTAAACACAAAAGAAGATATTTTGAAGAATGTATATAAAAAAGCAAATCGTTCCATAGTCATGTTTCCTATATAGGTCCGCAAAGGTTCCAAGAACTATTTGGTTCCAAGCATTCTTCCAAATATAAAATTTATGAAGATTTGGAAGAACTAGACGGTGAGTTAATGATTTTGGGTCAACTGTTTTCTATCTAATTATCTCAGGGCTCCAGACTGCGACTAAATGGTCGCATTTTGCGACCAGTTTTTGAGACATAGCAAGCGATTTTTACAAAAGTACGACCTGCTAATTAGGATTTCTATTTTTTTCTAGTTGTTATATCTCATGTGAAAAGACAAGTAGATATCGAACCCACAAGTATAGGCCTATGTGTGTGAGAAGGGGAGACCCCAGAGCTGCCGCCATGCGTGGCTGTTGACTGATTTTTCTCCCTTTCGTTGCGTCGGTCACAGCTCAGCTCATCATTGACAAGTTTAAAGAGACAATACTACGATTCACTGTGACAGATTTTTTGAGCCTGAGGATGAACGATTTGATATTTGAGGCGTTTAAAGATTTGTTGATTAATTGAGACTAGGCATGCAAAGATATGTACATTTTGGCCGATAATAATAACCGATAATTCATTAACATTGGAAGTCGATAACCAATATATTCACCGACAGGTGAATGCTCTAGTTAAGTTTATGTGAAGTCATCTTTAGATTGTGTTGTGACCATGATAAAAATACACAATAAAATAATCATAAGAATGTATTAAGACGAGTCCTTTTGTTTTACTTTAACACTATATCCAATAAAATACACTTTTCCATACAAAAGACATGCACATTTCTGTTGGTTCAAATGAATTCATTACTATTTTGCTCTGGTGTATTCAGAGTTTAAATAGTCTCTTTACTTAGCCCTTAAAGCTTCTCTGTAGGCTCTGTCATCTGCAGTTAAATGTATAGACAGGTAGTATTTAAAACTATTTTTACACATTCACAAATATTTACATTACAAATATAAACCCATTAAAAATGTTCCTCAGAATTTTCCTTATTTTATAAAAAGATTCTGCATGTCCCTGGTATTGAATAATGTTATAATGTCCCTCTGAAATGAAAATAAAACTGGACATTGTAATTTCTATGAGTTGACAGATTATTATCAAAGTGTTTGTCAGTAATGGCGCTTTTCCACTGCATGGTACCGTCAGATTTAGCACAACTCTGCTCAGTTCAGTTCATTTAATTTCACTTCGGCTCACTTTGCTTTTCCACAGCAGTTTAGCAGCGCTTCAAAGTGGGTGGGGATTATAAACGTATTGTCATTGTTGCGCCGCCTCAAATACTGTATTGAACGCGACAAACACACACACAACACAGGAGTAATGGAGCATATCGGTAGCGGATGACAGCGAAACAAAATACCACAAAAATAGCAGAGATTTTGAGGAATCTTAAAGAAAAGAGCAGACAGCGTTCATTTGGTTAATTCGAAGGCGCACGAGGGTAAGCTAAAATAGCGTTTAGCTTTGTGTTAGGGGTCTCGATCTCGATTTTACGGTCACAAAGCATAAAACTAAATGACAATATAATGTTTTAAAATGTGTATTCATGTGTTGCAAATCCAGTGACACTGGAAATGATTCTCTCTGCCCAATCAGTGATCTGTGTGTAAACACGTCACATTTTGGTATCTGTACAGTACACTTGGAACCTCAACCGAGGTGGTACTAAAAAAAGAATCAGGTACTAGGTACTGTACTAAGTGGAAAACCTTCCAAAAATGAGCTGTACAGCACTGTACCGTGCAGTACTATGCAGTGGAAAAGCGCCATAATAGAGCTATTTTGGGGAGAAATGTCAATAATTGCATTGCAGACAGATTTTTAGGTGTGCCCCTAGTTAAAAAGGTTAGTCTGGAACCTTGTATCTATCATTTTTTTAAACAATATTTTGATCACAAAGTTACAATGGAGGAAGGATATATAGCAGCACCTGTTGACATTTTAACAGCTGTCCTCCCTTTGACGCCACCTAATAGTTTACTACATTTCCAGATATCCTGCACCAAACATTAAAGCCATCAATCTTGACATCCCGGTGGATTTGAACAGATTTGCTTTTTGAAAGGCATAAGCTTTAGCAAAATGTTTCTCATTTGTCTTCTCTTGTTTCAGATTCATATGAAACACAATAAGCAATGAGAATCTGATCATTTGTAATAACATGTGCCGTTGCACAAATCAGGTTTCTTGACACAGGTTATCCAAACAGCAGCATTTGCTTGTGTCATTTAACACCAGGGTTTGGCAAGTCTGCACAAGGTTCATAGTTAAACAACCATTCACATGTTTTGGAAATGGATTTCAATGTAAAACCGGTTAACTGAAACTTTTCCTGAAGCATAGGATTATTAAATTGGGTGGAATATAAAACCTATCGAAATAACCACCCTACAAACATGTAGTTTTATGCAGATCTCAGATTTAACAGATTTTGATGGGAAATAATTACCTGACACCACTGTCGTTACTTGCATCACACACCATCCGTATTATAAGTGAACTGTAATTTAGTCCACATTAGTCCATTCATCCCATAATGAGATATTAAAGAAAGAGAATCTTCATAATGGGGCTGATAAGAACCAAGAGAAATATTGCAAAAAAAAAACACAATCCTGATGAAATTCATGAGCAGATCATTTACGGAAGGGTTTAAGTGGGCTTTCATTGGGATTGTTTGAACATACCAGTAAGATTATCCTGTACTGTGATTAGCTGCAAATTATCCAAAGCAATACAATATGGCTCAAAGGTTTGGTGCTAGAGACCGTAAAAACCCAGTTAGGACCCTGGTATATGATGCTACACAGTTTTTTACTAAATCAGCACAATACATTTTTACATAATTAATTTACTTATTTATTGAAACAGAAATATAACTTTTGCTATCAAAGTGAGAAGCTATCAGGGTTTTTCCTGGCTCAAAATGAGGCGGAGGTGGTCTCATATTTATTTTGTACACGCACTTGTAGGCCTTTCGTACCTTTAAGTGGCTTAACCAAACAGTTATATATAAAAACATAACAATTAGATGAAAATGACAATTATCAAGTTATATTAGGGATGTAACGATTCACCTTGAGCCGGTTGAAAATCGATTAAAATGTATGAACTGAATCGCAATAAATTTTTTGAACAGCAGGGTCCGCCATGCTCACTGCAAACCTTAAACGTGGACATGCTGATTTCTCAAATGCAAAAATATCCAAGAAAAGCACAAACAGTATTAGTTATTAATATTAAAGAGACTTTTTCTATTATTAATTTGTTTTAAAATTGCAGTTTAGTTTTGTTATTTAAAATAAAACCATTTTAATATACAAAGAAACGTGAAGCATTTAAGAAATAATGCAAGGGAAGTTGTTCATTTCTAATTTTCTAAGTTTCTAAGTTTCAACTCAAATAAATCGTGAGTAAATAGTGAAGAAATCCCATCGTTAGATCAGAATCGTGAATCGCATCGCGAGCTGAGTGAATCCCTAAGTTATATAAAACAATACTTTTATTCAACCAAACAGAAATGTTTTAAAATCAAATAAAGCTTTTATCCTACGTTAACTTTTTAGTCCACAATAGCCAACTAAATTTACCAGTCTTCCTAAATTTGCTAAGCTTGTTCCCATCAATAATAATTTTTGCGTTTCACTTTTTGATAATTTTGATAATCGATTAGTTTTTTTTTTTTTTGATCAATCGATTATTCTGATAAAAATGTAATTACATCTTTTGCTTATAATAACTAAATCCGATATGGGAAAAGTATACACAACTGAGCTCATTAGCATTCTGCGATAATGTTGTGAATGTCTCCATAAGTAACAAACCCGGTGAGTTGATTTAGGTGTCTCATATTAGTAGCAATTGACAACACTCTCACCCAAACGTGGGAGCGAGGGGAGGGTCGGTTAAGGAAATATTTTATTTGTGCCATGAAAAATGGGATATTTGAAATTCAAATATAGTGAAGTAGAGTAAAAGTAAACAGAAGAAGTAATACTTGACTTCAAATACTGAAAAAGTGTACTTAAGTGCAGTACTCAAGTAAATGTACTTCGTTATTTCCAACCTCTGAACTAATAAAAAACAAAATCATGGTATTTAGCCTTTTTATGTACTATGTGCA
This sequence comes from Triplophysa bombifrons, assembly GCA_029783895.1. NCBI lineage: Eukaryota > Metazoa > Chordata > Actinopteri > Cypriniformes > Nemacheilidae > Triplophysa > Triplophysa bombifrons. The sequence continues at coordinate 2,473,787 of CM056459.1, read as the reverse complement.
AAGTGCAGACGCCACATATTGGGTTTTATTAATATAATCTTTAATTTTGTCATTTAAAACACCTCTCCCCTTTAAACTTTAAAACTGCGCAGCTTGAAGAGATGCATGCAAAACACGTCTGACTGTACAGAGTGACACGTCTGACTTTAAAACTGCACACATAACGTAGAGACACATGCACAGAGAGACACGTCCACCTTTAAAACTGTGCAACTTGTGCCGCACGGAGAGACACGTCTGACTTTAATACTGCCCATCTCACCCTGCATAGAGAGATGGATTTAAAATGGTCATTTTAAAAGGGAAGAAGACGCACTTGATTTATAACTGCGCAGCTGGCAAGGGACGTCACAGACCAACTTATCGATTTTATAGTGGTTGCAGCACTACTTTGAATGATTCAATGATTTTTTTTTACATTCGCTAATGACTGAAAAGTTTCAACAGTTTAAATGAATCGATTCAAAGGAGTCATTTGTTTGCGAGTCGTTCTGATCGCAATGTGCGTTCAAACTGGCAAACTCGCTGTGCGATGTACAGTGTAACGCTGATTCATCGAGCCAATTGCACAGTTCAAAACATTCTGAAATGAAGTACGCCTCATTCATTTAAGAAACCTTTTTAGAAATGTAATGTACTTGGATGCAAAACAAACAATATTCAACTGATAAGACATGAAACCAGCTAAGGGGCGATTCACATTTCGCGTCTAAAACGGAAAATGTGGAAAATGGGAGCTCATTGCTTTATTTATTTTAATTGCTCCCTATTTTAGCATGCTCGTCAAGCGTCTACATTTAAAATAATGAATTTCCGCGCGCAAAACGCAAAAGGTGAATGCAGCTCTTAATGGCTCTTGTACTGCAACTCTTCAGTGCCTAACTGGGCTGATAAAGAAACATCGCCTCCTTTGTGGCATAACGCCGCATCTACAATTATAAATGGCAGTTTGTAGACAGAATACACGCAGTGATTTTTGTGAAGACAACCAAAATCATTTTGGCGAGAGACTGAGGCGGTCGCTTCCAATTTTTCTATGCAGGGAAAACTCTGGCCATCAAAACTTAGCGCTGTAGTATACAACCCTTATAAAATGGCCAAATAAAAAGCATATCATCAGTTTTTACAACTTCTAACCTTTACATCACCAGCAATGTCCAAACATCATGAACCATCAGCAATTACACTTCGCCTTGTAAAAATATTGCTAGATGCTAAAAATAAATTTGATGGAAAACATAGCAGAGATTGTTCCTGTAGAACATCAACTGCAGGCTTTCACATTTATCCACGCGAACCAGTCAAACTGTTCGAATCGCAACTGAATAAGGAAAGAGGATCTGTGATTTGAATCTGTGAGATCCACAACCAAAAATGTCTCATCAGTCCTCTTAATGTATCTTATGAAACAGATTCAAGTCTTATGTAAAGTGACAATGTCACCTTTATATGTAAAACAAGACACGGTGAGAAGATATGATTCTTTCTACCATGATGCAATATGAAGCTAGTTTCTGAATTGGATTCAAGTGATGAAAAATGCGAAACTGAACATTGAAACTGACACATTGCACAAAGCTAATCGCAATGTGTCAACGTGTTTATCTACCCCACCCCACACGCCTATGTACACACACATACCTGGAAGCAGACTTCAATCCACAACAATCCATGCTGAAATATGCCAACTACTTTCTAAACGGACAGATATGCAGAGGATCAAGTCCTGTACCAACTCAAGAACGAAATAAAGATATGCAGACTTTTCTATGTTTTACTCTTAATAGTGGGCATGCATTTTGGCAATATAGAATCTAACTTCCTACACATTTTCTCACTGTGGTCATGCAACCAACTTGGGATTCTTGATGTGTAAGTGCGAATGTGAAATAAAAATGCCTTTACCAACTAATGCATTTACAATAAATGGTATTCTGTCATATTTTTAAGACCGATTTATTTTACATATTTAACAAGTCACCAATGTGAATAACAAACACAACACCACTTATACAACATAGGGATGCCATGGAACAGATCACATGACCACAACACTAACCGAAAGAGTCTTAAATACACAACATTGGACATTTATTTGGACACAGTTTTAAAATAGATTAGTTACTGAGGAATATAAGGGTGGAGTTGGTTCAATTATATTTCTTTTTAATTATTATTAAATCAAACAGACCATGATTCAATCACTTGAAACATAATCCATGTAAATAAGTGCATATTTGAGCCTGACAAATGCTTTTTAAGCCCTCATTCATGTCACACCCAATGAAAAATTAATCCGTCATGATCCTTCATTTAGTCTACACGGACACAATGGATGCGTGTCAAAAACTAGTGAGCTGCCTCACTACACATCACAGGTAGTACACACTTTACTCCCTATGACGCTTTAAGGTACGGTTTAGAACGTCAACTAACATCATTTTGAAATAGTCTATTGACATGATCCAGTTACAGTGGCTAGAACATGCTACACATGGCCATAATCCTAAAAACAGTAGGCAGCATACTACATTTTGACAAATAAAAAAAACATGCTCACTTCAGTTCTGGGCCCTGCTATCTACCTAGGTAGAACACTAGGTTTGGAAAAAAAATGACAGCCAGAAAATTGCTTGCAATTATGATTTCTAAACATGCTGTCTAGGAACACAGATCACTATGTTTGGGTTAATTTACTCTCCTGTAATGTCCAAATTGCTACACAATTGTCACAAGATTGTCCCACATATAATGCCCAAAAATGACAGTAACCTATGATGCCCAAAAATGTTTTAAACCAAACCATAAACAAAAAGGACCCCTGTTATGAAAAAACAAAAACAATATCCTTAAATGCTAAACATCTTAATTGTCAAAAACGCTGTTTTTAGATCGCTTACACGACTGTGAGACACAGCAAATGATTGTTGATAGAGGACTGTGATACCCGTCATCTGTCAGTCCTGCTCACAAGACTCATTTAAACCACCAGATCAACTAAATTCTACGTTAGTTGAGCCCTTCTGTTAAAATGTGTCGTGTGTTCGATGGAAGTGCTTGTTATATTTGTTTGTTTGAGGGGGAACACCAGCTGTGAATGTAAAAACAGGAGTGGTTGTTCCCCACCCCCATCCCATCGGCCTACAACAATGAACAACAAACACTACACATTTCATTCACATTTAACACCATATCCTTATCAGATTCGCCGAACAAACATATTTACGTAATAAATGAACAATCTTACCCCCAAAATCCGCAAGGGCAGCGGGGAGGTATACTGGTCGGCTTGCTGCGCTCGCTCCCTGTGTCCCCCATGGCGACGATGATAAAGCGGCGGGCTGCTGTAGGAAACACCGGGGATTCGCTCACGGCCTAGTGCTTGTGTGGGAATTCCTCGGCTTGACGTTTGTCTAAAAAACGCGTTACAGCGCAATGCCCGACCGAAAAATGCAGCGTAACAAGTCCAAAATGCCGACACGAGCGGCCACGAAAATTAATTTGACTTAATTTAAACAATATACAAGAATTTAACGGCCGCGTACAGTCCGACGGACCGCACCGGGAGTCAAGGCCGATCAGCTGGCGAGTAGAAGATACCAACTGATGATGAGGTGTTCTTAATCATGGATGAAAAAGATTCCGCGATCAATATTGTACTTTTCTTCGTTTTAAAACATTACTTGCCTATTACGATAACTACAATTAGTATGATGTTCAAATGTAAGCAGACCCATTTGAATATACCGTGTTCGTTACGTTTTAGAGACCCAATGATCCCCGAAAAGAAAGTGGTAGAATCCAAGCTGTATTCCTTGTTTGTAAAGGGGATTTGAGGTTTAAAGCTGTTTAAGTACAAAACCTTCTACATGCTATGCATACAACGATCTGCTCACAATGGGCTTCCCTAATACACATTTTCAGCAAGACACGAAACGATTACTTTAAAAACACCAAGTTTTGTTGAAACCTATATGTCACATTGAAACAAACACTGGCTCGGGGCCACATAGTAGTCTCTTTCTTCCACTCCATTGAAATGGGGGATACGTTCAATTCTATGTTAACAATATTTTATTTTATGTGTGCATTTTAAATGACTTAGCCTATTGTGAATAGTCTTGCAAATATTCAGGGCATATGCCTATGTTTTACCAAAAAGGTGACAAGTAAATGGAAAGTAAATTAGGACAGGACACAATTTAGATTAAGATGACATGGACGTGTCAAAAATCTAACAAAGCCAGATTTATAGACCTTAAACTTTGTCATGTATTGGGATTTTTTATAAACTGCAATAATATTCTGATCAAACACTTACAAAAGACTTAGCCCAATGGGACAGAACGGACTGGAGGTCTGTGCCGACTTCAGTTGATGTAGTATTTTGGAAGCTCGAGGCATTACAATGAGATATTTGGTCTTGGTCTTTATGTACGATAGCGTCTTGGTGTAATATAGGTTTGTGTATTTGGAAAAATATATCTAAGGCATACATTTCCAAGTGACTTAACTGGCAGAGATCAAAAGCAACAGATATATAGGAAACTAAATCTATATTTATTGAGATGTTTGCAACTGAGAGCCTGTTTACCCGATATCATGAATCTATTGCCAGATTTTTGCTATATCCTGATATGACACTGAATAAACAGGATAAAGCTGTTGGTGGCACACTGGACATTATATTTTATGTTCACATTTTCTTTCTTTTTTTATTAATATAAAAAAACAAAACCTGATTATTATTTAGGCTGGTGCTAGTGGTCACATTATGTACTGCAGTGAAAACAAACAGCAATAGCATGAGGTAGGTTGTCAAAGTGGGAACCTAAATGTAAATTATGCAAAAAACATATCAAACTCTTTTTGGCCAACGTACAGCATAATCTCAAAATCACACCACAACACCAAACTCGCACGTGTTATTGTATGTAAAGAGCAAGGACAAGAGCACAGCTCGAACTCATGGTTATGGTTAAGGAAGTGTTACTTTCTTTGCGTATTGTGTTTAAATATTTAACATACAAATCTTTCATTTTTTGGTGAACTGTTCCTTTACTTGTGATGTACAATTACCTATCAATGCATTGTAGCTGCTGAATTGTTATGTTAATGTTGACTTTAGACAAGAATATGACTGCAGCAAAGAATATGAGTGCAGGCCAGAATGTTTCCATTTTCACATCAACATCTTCTCCATCAGCCTGAGGCCACCAGGTCTTCCGAGACTTATCTCAACAACTTCAAAGATAAATTTCCCCTCAATTCTACACATAGAACTTTATGAATTAATGAGAAATTGTTTTCAAATGTTGGAAAAATATCAACAAATGTATAATTAATAATGAAATAGATGTTAATAATGGAATGCAGTTTAGTTTTCGAACTTAAAATGTTGAAAAGATGCAAAAAGGTTTTGAAGATGGTAGACCTGACAGACGGACAGTCAGAACGACAGACACCGCATGTGTTAGGGTAAGCTGCTCTAGAAACTCGAGTCAATACAGCTGCTTGATTCATAAGGGCCGGTTTTAAAAAGAGGAATGTTTAGGACACAAACAGCAATGGATTTCTTTAGCTGGGAAATCTTAAGCTGGGCATGTCTCCTCATAAACGACTGCTTCTCTTATCCTTTAATTCCTTCCAAAGAAATAACGAAAGGCTATATTGACAATGCGGGCCAGCCGTGTTTTAGTGTTTATCGGGTCGTGGATAAGATAACAGAAAGCAACCCTCTTATAAGAAACATTAATCTTGTTATAACTGGACTGAGCTCTTGTTGCGGTCATAGAGCCATAGACAGTAATGGAAAGTCTATAGTAATGTATAATGGGCTTGTGGTGTAATGTTTAGCAATATTCCTCACTTACCACATTCATTACAACATACCATGAACATTTTTTATTGCTATAGTAATTTATTACAATAATTTTTACAAGCAAGCATTATACATTTCTCAATACTTCATAGCTAATGTTCTTTTAAAACATACTTTTGGACTTTAATTAGAGTTATAAATGTTTACCTGGTAAACTATAAACAATATCAATGCAGAGATTGTTTGACTTAAGTCTGGCACAGATTTTTATAAGATTGGATCGCACTGACTTATATACAGTATATGGGCCATTCTACAGAATTCGTGCAAACTGCTGTTCCACATAATTAAAAAAACATTTATAAAGCATTTGAGTATCCAAATCTTAGTTGTTTGCTAAGATCCTTCAAGGCATTAAGCTTAATATATACTGTATATAATCATAATTTATTGGGTACTTTCAATTGGGAGATTGGTGTCCAGAACCCAAACCCCTAAATTTCAATTCATGAAAATTACATTAAAAAAAAAAAATCCATGTTGTTTTTAAAAAAATATCTTTTTGATGTTTTTAAGAAACTGAAGTTAAAAAAAATGCTTTTAGCCACAACCCTTCATTTTGGATCAAGAATCATCCCTTTCTCTAATAAGCTACATGGTGAATAGATCCGTCTTATCATTTTCATGTAAATGTGTTCAAAAGTAAGAAAATCTGTGTGTAACTTTAAGGAAAGTCATTACCAAATATATTTTTTCTGCAATTAAGCAAACTCTCTTGGTCGTTATTCCATTAAATGTAGTTTTTGTGTGCACATCTGTTCAGAACTGTGCTTGTTAACCATGTGTTGGTTAGCATCTTTAAGCTAGGCTCAAAAGTATTCAAAAATTGTCACTACCAGTCACGACTGAAACTTATCATTGTTTCGGTAGTGACAAGAATAGTTTCATTAGTGAGAAAAACGAATACTTAAGCCTTTATTTGGGGAAACCAGCCCGATCCCAGAGCGCACCTACAGCCAAGGAGGGTGAGCCAAAAATTTGTTTGTGGCAAACTCTGGATAGCGCTTATATGGCCTTTAATTGAGCTGGCTTGTAGGTGCCAGCAGCCTGCGATACTGCAAATATCTGCGTTCTGATGCTGCTAGAGTCGGGAGATGGTTCCAGGGCCCGGGTGTTCGGCATCGCAGTGGCTGTAGACAACACGATGGAAGGGCGGGCGTTAGGAAGGGAAGAATATATGGGAAAGAGAAGTCCACTTGTTATGAAAGAAGGATTGGCTTTTCCTTTCTTTAAGGAAGGTTATCCGTAAATTGAGCTTGTTGCAGCGTGAGCTAGTGAGGAATCTTTGATTCTCGAGAATTTTCGGATTGCTTCTTCACCTGAAAGTTCGGAAGATGGAAATATTTATCAGGTCTTTTTGCCTGAACTTAGTCAGAAGTCATGCTTTAGGTTGTGAGGCTATCAACGTTTGGTTTAAATCTGTGTCTGAGTGGGTACAATGGAAATTATGAGTTTTAGGGTGAAGAGGCAATTCAGAAGAAACTGTTGGAATTGGCGAAGTAGCGAATAAACAGTAATTTGATGCTATTTAATAATAGCTTCGTGTTTATTGAACTGTATAAAATCGATCGACTGTGCTGGTATTAGGAAAGCTCTTACTATCGGCATTGTAACAGCATTAACGTGAATTAAAGGAACGTATACGACAAAATTGTTTGCAACATACTGGGCCGGAATGGCTTGCGGGGGCAGCCTCACGCTCCAGGAGCGAAGATAACGTAGTGGAAAAGGAAAAGGGGGGTGAGAGAATGGCGCCTAGGCCTGCGCCGCTAGCGGAGGCAGCCTCGCGGAAGAGTCTGGTATGCCTAGCTGGGGCTGAGCAGCTGGTGCCGTACGTGGCCGGCACCACGTTGGGGAGAATTGGGATCTGGAGCTCGGTGGACAAGGGCCTGCTACTCGCGTGGGCTGCAGTAACGTAAGTAGTTTGGTCGGGCCGTGGGAATTGGGTAAAGGTCCTTGCTGTCCTGGCTTGGAAGTAGGAGTTGACTTTGTTCTCAGGGTGGACCAGTGCCTCGTTCTCAGGGTGGACCAGTGCTTCGTTCTCAGGGTGGACCAGTGCTTCGTTCTCAGGGTGGACTAGTACTTCGTTCTCAGGGTGGACCAGTGCCTCGTTCTCAGGGTGGACCAGTGCTTCGTTCTCAGGGTGGACCAGTGCTTCGTTCTCAGGGAGGACCAGTGCTTCGTTCTCAGGGTGGACCAGTGCCTCGTTCTCAGGGTGGACCAGTGCCTCGTTCTCAGGGTGGACCAGTGCCTCGTTCTCAGGGTGCCTCGTTCTCAGGGTGGACCAGTGCCTCGTTCTCAGGGTGGACCAGTGCTTCGTTCTCAGGGTGGACCAGTGCTTCGTTCTCAGGGTGGACCAGTGCCTCGTTCTCAGGGTGGACCAGTGCCTCGTTCTCAGGGAGGACCAGTGCTTCGTTCTCAGGGTGGACCAGTGCTTCGTTCTCAGGGTGGACCAGTGCCTCGTTCTCAGGGTGGACCAGTGCCTCGTTCTCAGGGTGGACCAGTGCCTCGTTCTCAGGGTGGAGCAGTGCTTCGTTCTCAGGGTGGACCTGACCAGTGCCTTGTTCTCAGGGTGGACCAGTGCTTCGTTCTCAGGGTGGACCTGACCAGTGCCTTGTTCTCAGGGTGGACCAGTGCTTGAAAGCTGTAGAGAGAGCGCAGGTAAGACCGCTTTGTATTTTTAAGCGTTACAAGAGAGCGCGCTTGAGCTAATAGAGGGTAACGTTAGATGCTGTGATTGCTGATAGCCGAGTGGCTGATTATCTGCTCCAGCTCCTCCCGAATGATAGTGTTTGGTTCAATGTATATAAACTAATGAATCATTAACTATGAAATAAGTATGATACATTTTATGCCTTTTACAATGAAAATCTCATATATTACACTTGAAATATTGTATAACTGTAACTGTTATTGATTTACATATGAAAACATATTTTAATGTAGCAAAACATGTAGATTTTAACAAAATGTGAATATGTAAATAAGATCCCTTCTATTTACTTATCTGCTTCTCGTTTACTTGTCTGCTAAATGTAAATCAAAGGTTGCGGGTTCGATCCCAGCATCCACCACCAGTGTGTCCTTGAGCAAGACACTTTACTCCATGTTGCTCCAGGGGGATTGTCCCTAAAAGCGTCTGCCAAATGACTAAATGTAAAAATGTAAATGTACCTTTGATAGCTACCTCTGCAGACGTCTTATGTGGTGGTTTTCTTTGATATCCAAGTTGGCATAAAAGTAAAGAAACTGTTTAGTACAGCTGGCAATATTGACCCCTGTTGGATGTTGCCTTAAGCAAGAAAAAGTCAACATCCATGTTTTTCTTTCCCGTTATCTGTAAATCAATCAGTAATAAAAAACATGTTAATGCAATTTGCATATGAGTAGGATTGGATTTTGAAAATCTTACCATTTAAGGAAAGATCAACGAGATTACCGAGAAATATCTTTGGCAAATACAATGGATAAATGGGAGATGAGTTAAACGTGGCAGAGTGCATGGATGGATAGAAGTGAGAGAGAGGTTATGAGGGTCAAGTGCGCTGCTGTGCATTCAAACAAGACAGATGATGAGAACATGACTGAGCGCACAGACATGCATTCTATGGCGCCATCTTGTGGGGAATAAAATTTTCTCTAAAATGTTATCTTAAATTGGTGCTTGGAGCAGCAAAGCATTTGACGATGTGGCAGGAGTACGAAAGGATCCTTTAGTATTTAGGTAAATTAAATGAAAAGTTTTGTTTCCGCCCGGTTTCGAACCGGGGACCTTTCGCGTGTGAGGCGAACGTGATAACCACTACACTACGGAAACCTTCATGTTTAACCGCCGGGCGGTATCACCTAATAAACCGAACGTCCGTTGAAGATAATCACTTGATTTTGTTTCACACAATTTACAGGCCATATAAAACTAATGAATGTAATCCGAATATACCAAAACAGTCTGTAAATTGACGAATGTAACAAGAATCATGCCTACTGCGAACATTTGACTTTTTTTCAATGGCATGAAAAATAATGTATTTTCCACATTCGACCGTGTTGAAAAAAAGGACATGCTGGTTTGGTATGTTTTGATGCTGGTTTAAGGGGGTCATGTGCTGGTTTAAGCTGGCCAAACCAGTAACAGCTTAACTTCTCTTAACTTTTCCCATTGATTCTCTATGGTAGCGCTTATCACTACGGATGCTATATATTTTTGGCCACACGTAAGTTTCATGGCGCTGTTTCCTCTCTTCCGTGGAGGGGCATTTAAGTGTCGAGCAGTCATCTGTCAGTCATTCATTCGCTGTGTGGAGGAGTGGAGACCCGTTTTACAATCGGAGAACACGATCGGAGAGAGAACTTTTCCATAAAAAAATCAACGCCATATACTGATGAACAAAGCAGGTAATGCTGTTATATTTTATTGGAGTGTTTTGCTTGTAAAGTTGAAAGTTTATTTCTTTCTTCGTCGATCTCTTAATATGTATGTTACAGTTTTTCTCAATTGCTAAAACACTAAACCCTATTGTCTGAACCAAATGCTCAGTTGCCTGAACCCACTGATTGAATCAATCACTCTTTTGGCAAAACCATAAGCACTTTTCACCTGTTTAGACACAACTTGCCAACACATTTTCATTGTGATGCACCAATGCTGCATAATGGTGAGCACAGGTGACAAAAGTCAAACACAGTTAAAGCACAGGTGTCACCACTTGAACACAACAACTCAAAATAGATCAAACTTGTGGCTAATGATGTGAGGGAACATATAAAGTAAGCCAGTTCAGAGAGCACTGGTTTGTGAGGCCCTACAATGGATAGAAATCTGAGAGGAATTGTTCGTGTGAGAGGAGGTCGAGGAGGTCGAGGAGGTCAGCGAAGACGAAGAACAGTAATATCTGATGAAATCAGAGCTACTGTGATTGACCATGTTCTTGTCCATGGTATGAGCATGAGGGAGGCTGGACAAAGGGTGCAACCAAACATCAGTAGATTCACTGTGTCCACCATAATCCGACGATTTAGAAAAGAGAACAGGTAATTACCTTATTTTGACATTATAGTACAGTATGTAAATGTTGACAGCAATAACTGTATGGCATACTATATACTGCACAACAGTATACTGTAAGTAAATATATGTTTCAGTACATCACTGTATCAATGTGCTGTTGTATTGTAATGGAGGGTTGGTCTAACTGTTTTTAGGCCTAGTATTCCATGTATATATTTTGTAACTCCACGTTCTCTTTTTGTAGAATTGAAAGACTGCCACATGGGGGTGGGAGGACAGGTATGTTCTCCCCACACCAAGAGACCCTAATTGTTGATATGGTCCGTGAGAACAATGCCATTAAACTGAGTGAAATTCAGCAGAAGATCATTGAGGGCCATGTACATTTTGAGGGGATCAACAGTGTCAGCCTCTCTACTGTTGATCGTGTCCTCAAGCGCAACAGACTGCGCATGAAACAGCTATACAGAGTCCCCTTTGATCGCAACTCAGACAGAGTCAAAGAGCAAAGATTCCAGTATGTACAGGTTGGCATATATCCAGACACATTCAATGTTAATTACTCTTAGTAGTGATTTACTGTGGTGGCCTAAATCACTTTTTCCGTATAACTTACAAAACTATATCTATTTCTACAGAGGGTTTTCAACTGGATGCAATGGAAAGACCCCATGAATACATATAGATGGATGAAGCTGGGTTTAATCTCACCAAAAGGAGAAGGAGAGGCCGTAATGTGATTGGCCATCGGGCCATTGTTGGTGTTCCTGGGCAGCGTGGTGGCAATGTCACATTATGTGCTGCCATCAGCAATCATGGGGTTGTCCACCATCATGCCAACCCAGGGCCCTACAACACTCACCAGCTCCTCATTTTCCTCAATCACATGCGAGATGCTCTGTTAGGGCAGCAGGATGAGCATCCCATCTATGTTGTTGTTTGGGACAATGTGAGTTTTCACAGAGCCCTCCAGGTTAGAGAGTGGTTCAATATCAACCAAGGTTTTATCAATCTTTGCCTTCCACCGTACTCCCCTTTCCTAAACCCCATTGAGGAATTCTTCTCCTCATGGCGGTGGAAGGTATGTGAACGACAACCTTACACCAGGGTAAATCTCCTGCAAGCCATGGGACTTGCCTGTGGAGACATAGGTGTGGCGGCATGCCAAGCCTGGATACGGCATGCCAGGGGGTTTTTCCCCCGTTACCTGGCCAGACAAAATGTGGCCTGTGATGTGGATGAAGTCCTGTGGCCTGACCCAGTACGGAGACATGATGCTGTGGCTGAGTAATGCACTTATTAGTATATTTTTTTACTTTATTTTTACATGTGCTTACTGTACACAAGTGTCAAACGCATAAGATTTCTGTTTGTTTTTACAAGTGCTACGTGTAAATGCACAATATTTCTGTTTTGTCTTTTTGTACAAGTACTGAATGGACAGGTTTTTTGTTTTGCAACATGCATTTAGCCTACAGTGAACAATAAACATTTATTTCTCTAGCTTCATGACCTGAGCATTGTGTTTTCTATTTTTCTATGTAGTGTTTAGTGACTGTTCCGTAGTGTTTTTAATTTTGATTGACCCAGGGCACAATTTGACAACATAGTTCAGTTTTGAGCACATATTGAACTGTTTTGAGGTGAAAGTTTGGTTTTGCAAGAATAGTCTGAGGTTTTGTGAATGTAGCTTGAAAATTGGGTTTTGTGTTCACAGTTTAGAGTAAAGGAGCGCTTTCAAGAAATGTGTCTTAGCAATCGAGAAAAACTGTAATCAAATGAAATGTTCAGAAAGGTTGCAATACAGTATGATTATATGATACTTTTTAGTCAAGTTTTAGTTTAATTTGCAATACAGTTTATGATACTTATGATGTAATCTAGCGATCTATCTAACGCTATCTGTTTAACGTATCTGTCTAATGATCTATTTCTAGTTACATACACACCCTAACGAAAATAAACCATGGTTTTATTACAGTTTTTATAAAATGGTTTCCGTGGTAAAACGATGGGTACCACAAAATATACATGATTTAAAGTCATTTTAATCAGTAACGTTACCACAAAGACACGGATCATTTTCGTAAGGGTAGCTCTGTAACCACGGTGTGTGTATTCATGTCTGTCTGTCTGTCTGTCTCTCTGTCTCTCTGTCTGTCTGTCAATCTATCTATCCTCTTTTTGCCCTCTTCCTCCTCCTCCTCCTCTTCCTCTTTCTTACTGTCCTCCTCCTCTTCCTCTTTCTTACTCTCCTCCTCCTCTTCCTCCTCGCATACGCACTCGTCCTCTCACATTGTTTCTTCTATCCATTCTCAGACTTTCTCCTTCCCACCTTCAACAACCTGTTTGCTCTCTGAACTGGCTTATATTGGTTGTGTCACATCATTTGAAACAGGTTAAATCAATTTTGAGTGGTTGTGTTCAATAAATGACATGTGTTCTCTTTTAGTATTTGATTAATGCCACTTGTGTTTACCAGTATGGATGACATGTGCATTAGAGTGCAGAATGGGTTTTGAGAATGAGATTGTGTTTAGAGTTTTTGCGAAAAGTCTAAGTGAGATCTGCATATTGTTTTTTACCACGTGAAAGGGTGTAAGGTACTGACAACAGACTGCACAAATAGCTAAATGAGTTCAGGCAACTGAGAACTTGGTTCAGCCAATGGGCTTTAGTGTTTTAGCAATTGAGAAAAACTGTAATATGTAACCGCTTGTTTTCTAAAGCTTGCTGTCACAACATAGGACATGTATGAATTATTTGTAAACTACCCATACACACACACACACACACACACACACAAAATGTAATTTATTCCTATTATGTCAAAGTTTCATTTAAAGCATCATTACTTAAGTCTTCAGACTCAGAGTATAATTGAGAAATGATTGTAATAAGAGGATTTTGTGCTTAAGAAGTTGCTGAACAGTTTACAATACTTACAATACTTTACCAGGTTTAAATAAATGTAAAACATATTAGTGACACTTTAATATTACTGTAATATAGTTATTGTATTATTTTATTTTATTAAGTATGTAAATGTGGTCATAATTTCAGGTCAGCAACATGCAGAAACCTGTTTTTTTCCCCGGGAGAGTCAAAGTGTCTTTCAGGAAAGGGCCATCAGGCCATTTACGCCGTGACCCATCAGAAGAGGCAAGAAGAATTAAAGACAACCCTTTACTGCAGGACAAAACAGTACCTCGGAGAGAAGAGCTGTTCAGGATCAATGCCCGTTCTGTCGCAAGGTTCTGTTTATCTATGTATATATAAATAAACATATTGTTACACTTGTAATATTTATTTATTTCCTTTATTTCAATGTGTTCATGTATGTATGGAAGTGAACAGAGCATTGTAGTGCCCTTCCAAATACACAAAAACAGTTAAACAAGTAATTTAGATATAAATGCTGAGAACACTACCACTGCCCATTCTGATAATGCAGCTCAAAACTGAGAGATTTTAGTTCTGAACCCCAATGAATGGATAATGATAATTGTTTAATTATCCAAATAAAAACGTAAAAAGTACTACAAATTTGGCACAGGAAGACAGGAAACCATGATCACCTAATATTCAATTGCATTCTTTAATATTGTTAATAAAAACAAGATGAAATGATGTTTCTTAAACATGATCAGAATGTTCATTCATTCATTCAATCATTTCAGTTATTCACATTCAAATATTTTATATAAGCCTAAACAAACAATAATAACTAACCCCTATAATAATGTAATTGTTTGATCAGAATATATTTCCATTACATTTTGGACATCATACACAAGTAGTTTTTAATACATTAAGTGCAAAGCAATAAAAACATAATCATAGGCTCATTTGATATTTGTGGCCGAGGTGGGATTCGAACCTCTGATTATGTGTGTTTATTTTTGACACGCCTCCTGGGACATTCCCCTATTCCTATTGGCTAGTCAGCGCTCTACACCTACGTGCTCATTTTCATCAGGTTTTCACCAGTGTTGGTTTTTATTTGACACATCTTTTTGACGAAGAGCTCGAAACCTATCTTGAGAACATTTAGATAAAACTAAGATAAAAAAGAGGAAAACGTTGTTTCCGCCCGGTCTCGAACCGGGGACCTTTCGCGTGTTAGGCGAACGTGATAACCACTACACTACGGAAACTTACATGTTCAGATGACGTAATCATATCAGCTTTGTGTCGTGGTATGATGTATGACGTGGCTCCCTTACAGAGGACATAACGTAAGGTCATGAAAATTACATTTCATGCAGTGCGTAATGTCGCCGTGTTTGAAAGTAAACAGTCTGCCAAAGTTGTGAAACCGAAGCTTAATGAACAACAAAGTTATTGGCGTGGAAAAAAGAGAGTCGACTCTGAATCACGCAAACGAGTCGTCCCTACTCCGGTTCGCGGATTTACGTCACTACATATAGTCCCCGCCTACGTTTTGCTAGGACTGCGCTCGAAACATTTAATCTTTTCCCCCAAACACTGTGACTGAATCCGAAATGGCAACTCAATGAGTAGGTACTGAAATTCAGTAAGTACACACTTAACGAGGCCTAGATCGGTTCGTACTGTTTTGCATGAATGGGTCTAGTATGAATGTGATCGGCCGTCGCACGCCACATTGATGTGATCATGTGACTTAATTCTTCTTCTGTTCCTTTTCAATTGTGGGTGGCAACTTACATTTGAGGTGCATATCCGTCACCTCCTGTACTGGAGTGTGGGCCAGAGATTAGCCATGTGATGTAATGACAAGCACAACAACTTAAGTTATAAGAGACAGGTTGCATTTACAATGTAAATGTATTGAGACTGTTTTGTTGCTTTCCTACATGCATAAGTACATAAACTGGGGTATTTAAATTATTTGTTTAAGGTTTAAAATGGTTATAGTGGTTGATTGTGAACCACCTATGCTGATCCAATATTCAGAGCAGCATAAACCAGCCTTGAAATTCATTCAGCAGTGTCCCGGTTTTCCTCACCATCGTCAAACTCTCCCTTCTTTCAGTCCTCAGGGAGCTCTCGTGATTGCGGTGAGGAAGTTTTGTAGAGCGCGTCTGTTTCTGGTTGTTTAATGAAGGTGGTATTATGGTGTCAGTCACCTTCTGTGGCTGATTGAAACTCAGGATTTATTGTACCCATTTAGATATGGAGGCATGCACATCTAACTGAAAAGGCTATTCTGCACGCACTCTCTCCATCTGGTCCATTGAATATCTGTCTTGCTATCACCTGCAAATAAATCAATTTTGACCGTGCACACTGAAAATATAACTAGAACGCAACTACTTAATCGAATGTCATTAGGATAGCAAAGTAAAAAGATCTATTAGCTTTGAAAAAAGTGAGGAGTAAATGCTTCTACATTTTTGTGGACATAAAAGTCTCTGTATATATGATGTATGTAGAAAATAAATAACCTGCCACTGCCAAATTAGGCCGATGCGTACATAAAAACAACTTGTGCCAATAATATTGTGCCATGAGATCACAAAATTGGATCAAAATGTGAAACACGCAAAATCTTAAGTTGATAAATAACCCTTCTGGTATTGTCAATCCATTTACACAATCTTCCCATTCAGGTTAATCATTTTGCGTAGTATTTTCAACAGATGCAGGTCGTTTCAATACTAATACATTTAAAACATTTTTGGACTTGGTTCTGATTCTCAAAATAAAACCAGTCAAAACATTTTAACAAGAAAGACAGTATTGCAAAAGAGTAAGTGATATTTAAATTTATTTGATGGTCTTGCAGCTATCTGGACATAGGAAAATAGATGTGCGTGACAGTCAATTACCTCACCATCAACTTATTATTATATATAGACTATATAACGATAGATCATTTTCATAAATACACAGAAATCTTTAGTTAGCAGCACATAAGAAAACAACCTCATAAGACAAGCGCTTCAAGTGTGTTTTGTCAAACTTAGGCAAGTGAACAGCACAGAAAACATCCACAGTCTATGTGTGAAAGGAGGAGGAGGACGAGGGGGATTTATGGTTGATCGGGTTCTGAGAAACAGAATTCTCCGCGCTGTAGTCCGGTTTGGGGTGATCCGGTCCAGGACTTCCCTCTTTTACGATTGTGTCCAGCTGTGCTGGGCAATCAAAGTGAACACAGTGAAACACCTAGCGGAGACAGAGTGAGAAAATCACATCAATCATCACAAAAAGACATATAGCAGACTAAGCGCTACGTATGCATTCTTTTGGAGTCTGCACATATTGCACAAGGGGATCGTTTTCACAACCTTTTAGATTTTAATAAAGCATGTTATAGAGTCCATAAGGCCGCTGAGAGCTCTCACCTCATTAGCTGTGTTATGAGTTCCTACGATTCGTATAAAGGATGCAGGCTGTCTGTCAAACACCAGAGTTTGCCATGCCCTATAAGAATGACATTTTAGAACATTAACACATCATAAAACTTGGGGACGATCGCTAAAAGATAAAGTTGCAGATGCTGACCTGCATGCAACTTTAGTACGGTCGACGGCTTTCACCCAGTGCTGCTGATCTGTAGACAGCTCCACATAATAGCTATAGCTTCTGTCATCACAATCCCACAACAGCAATCTACAAACAGAAAAAGTCATAAAGCATTAGCACGTATACAAGAAAAACTAAAAGACATTGATTTACCCCAACGTCTCGTACCGCATTGAGCCCAGCATGTATGGTTGTGCCAGCTGGATGACGATGGCTCCAGAGCCCAGCTGGTGGCAGGTGTACCCCGAGTCCCAGTCGTAATGGCTGGTGTCTCCGTTCAGCAGCGTGTTTCTGCAGCGACTCACGCCCTCTATCACACTAGCACACGCCTGTACGGTCGCCACGTTTTCTGTGGGAACTGCAGGAGACACAAACGTCTGATGTATTACACTAGTTGTTACATGTTACCACAACCTGAAAGTGCAATTAGGAATATCTTTTTTTAATATAAATAAATAAATATATATATATATATATATATATATATATATATGGGTCAAAGACGTAAAGATGTCCCCATCAAAATTAATTTACTAAAGTTATTTTATGTCCATAGAAAAGCAAATTAAATGCAAGTCAAATGTCTACTTTGTGGTTACAACCAAGTTAACTATGTAAAACAAAGTTTTTGAGGAAACAAATGTCCAAATTTGGTTGAAATAATGTTACATTTCCATACAGTGTAACACAATATTTATGTACAAATTCAAACAACGTACTTATTCTGACTTAAAATATGAACATGTATAAAAGAATACGGGAGCATATTACATAAAACAATCTTATTGACAAATGGGCAAAACCTAGGCGGCGTCTTCTGTAAATCAGGGAAACTAATTTTTATTTGCTGAGAAAAACAAAAATGCAACTAAATTAAACAAAAAAACCTTTTTTAAAGCAGTATTACGTTTAATGTTTTTATGCTTAAACCTTTTTTCGTCTTTGACCCAAATATATATTAAAACAACGACTAGGGAAGTGGCATTACCCAGCAGGCCTTTCTCTAGGGTGAAAGACTGCTCTGTGTACATGCATTCCAGAGCCACCAAGTGAAAGACTTTGTTGACAGAGTTATGTGTGCCCACCACACGGATAAACCTGAGTTCGGGCAGACAGAGAATTCAGTTAGCATTCTGTTAAAAAATATATAAGTTTAATCAAGTTTCCATATAACTATTTGTACCTGCAGACGCGCGCTTGGAAATAGAGGTGTTGCCAGGAGCGACACAGAAATTTGGAATGGTCCACAACACGAACCCAGTCTAGTTCATCCATCGACACCTCAATATAGTACGAGTATGACCTGCGGGAGAAAGACAATATATGTATGGAAAATAATGCATACTTTTTTAAAAACAACTATTCTTTCAATGTCACATTACCTGCTGTCCTTGTCCCACAGCAGTAGTCGTATGTGGTTGATGATTGAGGGTTGTCCCAAGCGGACCTGGATGCCTGCGGCTCGTCCCTCCTCTTCAATAGGGTGCCTTGAGAAGCCGTGGTCCAGATCATAGTTCTGTGTGTCTCCATCCAGTAGAGCAGACTTTAACTCTCCTTTTACCACCACAGCACCGTGCTTCATAGTGGCGATGTTTTCTTCTGGAACTAGAAGTTTTTGAATAAAACAGATATTTGGAAAATGTGATTAACGATACTCTGCTGCTTTTTCAAGTTCTTTCGCTCATTACTAGGTACGTTGTAAGCATCACGAGTATCTAGAGTGTGTGAACTGACTGAGCATGCCGCGGTAGTTGAGATCCATGTCTCTGCACTCCGAGCGGGTCTGTATGGCATCCAGCAGGTTGTCTGGGCTGAGGAGTCCCGTTGGACGGACTACATTCAGCATTTCAGAGAGGGTCATCAGGGGCAGCCGCACTGCTGACATCACTTCCTTTGCCTCAGGACCCTCGCTGTTATGGTGACACCAGCAGCTAAGGGCCTGAAAGATTTCTCTCTCGCTCGCGGCGAAAGAATCTCTTCTCACCATGGTCAACAGGGCAGACTGCATAGAGGAATAGAAAACCTTTTATTATGTTGTTGTTGTCACTGCCTAACAAAAACAATTAATCATTTAAAACAAAAACAATTAAAGGAGGTTTTATTCACATTTTACATGCTTAAAGGGATACCTCACCCATAAATGAAAATTCTCTCACCATTCCCCCAACTTTTCCACTTTAGATTCTCAATGGGGGGCAAAATCTGTCTGTTTATAAGCTTTCTTCCAACATCTCTCTCTGAGTTCATCAGAACAAATAAATTTATACAGATTTTCAACAACTCCAAGGTGAGCAAATGATGCAGAATTTTCATTTTTGGGTGAACTATCCCTATGAGTAACAAATCAAAGTACACAAGGAGGGCATGGAGTTGCCTTCAAATGTTCTGGTGTTAAATCTGAATGTTATCATTCAGGTAGATAACCAAATGTCCACAGTTGATCTAAGATTAGGATTTAAAACACACCTTTGAAAGAGCAAGAAATCCATCCGACTTGAGCACGTCATTGGCGTTTCGATCCATAAAAGCACAGCACGCCTCAGTCAGCCCGCTCAGACAATAAAGACTAGCCACATCGAAAACCAGACACACATTTC
The DNA here is from genome assembly GCA_029783895.1 of Triplophysa bombifrons. Classification (NCBI taxonomy): domain Eukaryota; kingdom Metazoa; phylum Chordata; class Actinopteri; order Cypriniformes; family Nemacheilidae; genus Triplophysa; species Triplophysa bombifrons. The sequence continues at coordinate 2,453,791 of CM056459.1, read as the reverse complement.
GCGTGCTCAATAAAGTGCGGAGGAACTCGCAGATGGAGGCCTCAAGTGGTTGAAGGTCATAGCGATGCGCCAGTCCCAGAAAATCCAGCAGAGTCTCTTCTCTGGCTTCGCTCAAGGTGGCTCGGCCTGTGTACAGGTACCGCAACAACATGGAAAAAGCCTCAGGATGTGTTTCCTCTAAACGAACCTCGGCCTGGGGCACGGACTCTTTCAGTCCCCCAAAAAGCAAAGCTCTGAAGAGGAAAAGTTAAAGTTTGGGTTCAAAATAAAGTTTCACCAGGATTGGAGAAGCCCACGTTACTGAGATTGAGAAACAAATAAACAAATTCTAATTGAAAAGAAGATATAAGCAGTTACCTAAAATACTGGCAGCGGGCTGCTAGAATGACTCTGTGTGCGGGAAAGGGCTTCTCCTCCACTATGAAGGTGACATCGCTGTACTCTTCACCAGGAACTAAAGCACCCAGCTGCTCTGACAGCAGGTGCAGGTGGTCGATCTCAGCTGCAGAGCTCACAGGCCGCAGAGGATGACCGTCACTCATGACCGCAGCTGGAGAACACCTGAGGAACATGAACAGCCCAATGAGCCTTTTTTGAACATTGATGTTATGTTGATGGCAATTTCTGGGGTGTTTTGCTAAATTATTACAGTAAAACTCACTATAGGTGGACAACAAAATGGTTAAACTATGGTTACTGTAGGGCAAGTTCAATAGTTGAACTGAAGTTACTGTAGTAAATCCATGACTACTTTTCTCACGTTAGTTAAACGTACAGAAAATACGTTTCCAATAAGAATTATTATCATCATTATTATTAATGATCATCATGTCAATCACATCATCAACAATAACACAAACGTTAATCATAAGATGATTTTGGTGGAAATAAAGCATTAATGCTAATATAAATAATGGTATTTGTAAGCTATAAGATAATGACAACTGACATCATTCTACCCTCAGTCATAAATCACCACTCACCGACAGAAGTTAGTTTGATGAACTCGTCTCCACCTAAAGCAGTCTGATCAGGCCACGGGGATATTTTGACCACAGTGGATCACAGGATATAAAGAAATATGTTACAGACGTATGTACATGTCGAAAACCCATGTACTCCACTGGAAAATAGCTACCGGATGTTTTGGAAGGTACCCGGAAATAATGTGTTAACGTCACAGCGCCTCTAGCGGACAGAGCTTGTTACTCTCCTAGTCCGCCAGGATAAAATATCCGAACACTACCCAATTAAAATCTCGAAGATATATTGAATGCATTTACATTGAAATGTATAGTATAGTTGTCATTAATGCTATATAACGCATTTAATTACCAATCTACCACCCTGATATTGCTCGTATATTTCGGCGCTTTAAACGACTTATTCCCGCGGTTCCAATTGAAATTAGTGAATGCTTCATGCTCATTACACAAGACTAAAAACAAAGGGCTGTTTCTTACCCAGCAACATTTTTGACCAACCCTATTTTACCGTCATGCTTAAGTTTTTAGTCCCAACATGCACGCTTTCTGCGCATTTTATTTTCTTAGTTAAACCCTATTAGTGAGCAGTGTGTTCAAACGTTGTATTGACTCACAAAAGTGTGCTTTATTAGGCTGCTCATTACACAAACACGGATACACTTCGTTTTCCGCATTCCGCTCCACCACGCGCACAGGTGAGCTCGTGCGCTGCAGGTATTTGGCTCGTGAACTTCAGTTAATGTGAGATATACGTTAGGCGTACTTAATACTGACAGTTCAGTGTCTATACTTGATACTTGAATATACAGGCAACATTCCCAAACCTTTTGTTTCATAAAACAAAATACATCTGAGTTAAGTGCTGAAAAATTACTCACAATAAACACTTTATTTTGTATGTAAACAAATAGGCATAATTACAAAGTTAGACTCTATGGAAGACTGCATTCAAAGTGTTGGCCCAAATGTAAAATTCACAAAAAAACACATTCTTATATCAGCCCTAGACAGGGTTTTCTCTTCCGTCTACCTTTCCATACTATGCGGTCAACAGAGCAATTAACCGTTCTGAAAAACCAACTGTCCTCAATTTATTATACTATAGTTTTATGTTTAGGTCACAGCATTAGAACTGTCTTTAAGATGTGATGGGCACCATGCTGTTGGGGCTGAGAATCTCTATCCAATAACCATCAGGATCCTGAATAAAGGCCAGGCCTTTCATTTTACCTGCAGGACAGAAAGCCAACATAATAAGCAACATAATTGTTGACTTTAAAGAGTTTTCTGAACTGCTCATTTTTTGTTGTGGTGCTTTGTTATATACTGCAGATTTTGGCAAATACAAAAATGATCCAACACACAATAAACTGCCCATCGAGCATCAGTAATTGAATCATTTAAAATGCAGCCACAGTCAACATACACAAATGTGTACTTCCAGTACTACTTACAAATTTAAAATTAGTTTCAGATAATTATTTTTGGTCTAGAAGCATTGTGTAATTAAATATTATAACAATCACATAAAGTATGATTATATGGAACAGAAATTACCATCATCGGGTTTCTTTACAAAGGTCACTCCCTGCTCTTCAAACAGCTTGCAAGCAGCATATACATCTGGCACAGCAATTCCAATGTGGCCTATAATAAAAATGCATGTCATGTTTATTTTCTTTCTAAAAATGTCTCTATGTAGGGCTGGGCCATGTACTAAATATACACTTTATTGAATATGTCAGTTTCTGATTTGAAGATCTGTTTGATTCAATTTTGAAAAATGTCTCACCGATGATAATTCACTGAAATTATCATTATGTCATTTTAGTGCAGTGTTCATCATTGGAAGAAAAAAAACAGATTCAATATTTTCCAGAATTCTTCTTGTGTTCACTTTATGGAAAGATATGTAGCATAAAATACACCTTGATTATATGCAAACTAGATTTGTATTTAGTTTTAGTTCCTAAAATGATTTAAATCTACTTTGCATCCGTTGCAACAATGGTTGGTCGAACTGATGGTTCCTCTAATTTAGAAGCCATGTTTTATACCATTTATATCAGCTCAAAGTCAAGACATAAATACTGAGTTTATTTCAGTGTGTGGTCAAGCCCTTTTCTATCAACTTTATAAAGAGAGCACCGGCTCTGCTCATGCTGTATTTACCGAAGCCTCTTGGATCTGAGTTGCCGTGGTGGTAAGTCTGGCTGTCATCTGTCTCTGAGCCCCAGTTACTGATGAAGAAAGATAAGACAGATGACATTAGCAGAAACACATAAAAACAGGTTTGCGAACTAGACCCAATTTTTTTACTGAGCATTCTACAGCTGTGTGTTCTTGGAGTTGATGCATTCTCTTACTGGGTGAGCTCTATAGTGCCTCGACGAGAGAACGTCCAAGCTGTCCTCTCCTTCACATCAGCCGGGATTTCTTTCTTGTCCTCATAACCCAAGAAGTACAGTGTAAATCGCATGGCAGGAAAATCAAACTTCTGCAGCAACCTACAACAACGCATTCTCATGTTAGTCAAGGATTTCAAGAATGTGCAATGCACATTTTACCTAAATAAGGAGAAAAGGTCAATCTACTAAACTCAAGTACTCACGTCATTCCGAGGATGCGTGTGTAGAAGTCCAGGGATTTAACAGGATCCTTAACCCGCAACATTGTCTGCTGCATCATGAAGTCCTACAGCAGAGGGAAGGGTAACTTTTAGTAAGAAAATAATTTCAACAGTGCCATCATTTAAACTTACATTTAGTTTTACACGAAGCTACTTAAAAATGAGGTAAACAATAGAAGCAATCGGAACAACATAAGGACAACAAAAAGCATAAGTGAAGTAAAACTGGTCTCATACAGCCTACCACAGTATACAAAGCTATGGACTGTTTTCTTTCTTAAACAGAAAAGTTTACGATTCTTAGTTATAATGCAAAATGAGAAGAAGAGTTGTATCACGTAAACAAATTTGTGATAAAACCTATTTTCTTGCTTGTATTGAAACACACAAGTTGCTGAACGAGGATGACCAGACTTGTGAAATCCATGCTAGTTTGACTGCATTACCAATTTGGTTGTGATCTCAAATAAAAAATCTAAAGTCACGCACCATTACACCGTAGATATATTCCTGTAGTTCAATTCTCCGAATCAAACCGAAAACCGTGAACATAGAACCAAACCGTGGATTTTGTGAACCGTTCCACCCCTTTTCAATTGGTAAAGCATTGTGTTGTCTCCCCAAAGGTTGTGGGTTCATTCAATGCCTCAGGAACACATGAACTGATTGTAATGTATACTTTGAATGCACGTTATTTTAGAAAAAAGCAATTGCCAAATGCATAAATGTAAATTTTCAAATAATTCAAATGTGACTGAATAACAATTCAGAAATGAATGATTTTTGAAAGACTGAAATAATAAATGAATTCTTGCAATGCAGTTGAAAACATCCGTCAAGGCTGTACATGATCTAGGATATCTCACACAGAGGTATTAAGATTTATAAACAATAATAAACTGAAATCTCTCCTACCACATACAGGCCTATAACATCAATCACAGTTCGTACTGTCACAGTAGGTGTCACACATACTCAGGTATCGACTGTCATAACAGAAAAAGCACTTCTGTACACTTTTAAATGATTTTACTATGTTACCAGCTGTAAAATAAAAGGCAAAAGTTCATATGTATAATCTACTTTTGATGCATCATGTGACATGAGTCCCAGGTCATCAAAATGTCAAGGGTCATTCTCACAACTAACGTTAGCAATCCAAGTTACAACACACGTAACATTTCACGTTATGTTTTCCTCAAAATGACTCAGCAATCCAAACGAAAACAAGAAAAGTCAAAACATAGTGCATTAACTAAGATACAGATTTATATAAAACCGTTTTTATACGAGTGAAATGCGATTGATCTTAACGCCTACAGTAGCGCGAGCATATGGAGCAGAAATACCGATAAACTTCATATCAAGAGTTTAACTTCGTGCGGCGCTGCGCAGACCTGTCTGCACAGGGCAACAAAGTACCGCGAGAGGGTTTAGAAAGCATCGCATTCCAATCCCTCTCGCGGTACCTTGATGTCACACGTCGATCGGTTTGCGAGACGCCGCCGTCTCTGCGTTCGAATGACAGGCCGCGCCCTTTCCCAAAGTATTGCGCTCAAATGAATCGTCTTACTTTAGTAATGGGGTTTCCGTCTTTACACGCCGCGGTAACCGCTTCGTCCGTCAGCCCTCGGTCAGACATTTTGCGGTGTGTTTCGGCCAGGTGATCACGAGAAAGCCGACGCTTGAAATGCTGACTGAGACATAGAACGAAGGGGCGTGGCCACGTGAGCTTCGTCAGAGACGTGACGCCAATATGGGCGCGGTCATAAAAGCGCTGTTACTGTAGTTCTTCATATCTGCAGGCAGATGGCGCGCTAAGTCTAAACTCAAAGTTTTTTAAAACCTCCAGTCTAAAAACATTTACATGACCAACATTTAAGGTTACTTGTACATTTTCATACTGTACAAATTCAGTTCTAGAAAAGTAGAAGTTTAGAAATGTGAACGGAATCTGTTAAGCAGCAGATAGTCTACGAAATTTGCAGGAGCAAAGATAAAGGGGTTTATAAAGGCATGTTTTATTGGCATTCCTTATTTTGTACACTACTTAAAAATGCAGAGCAGTGTCCCCTATAGGAATTTAACTTTGGTTTACCTATAATAACCATAATGTTTTGTTTTATTTGCAGTAAAACCTTTTCTTTGAGGTTGGCACCCCACAAGACGTCTTGAATGTCTGGCCTTCTGACTTCATCTGAATGAGGTCAGAAACAACATTGCCACAATATATTACAGAATAAACGATTTTTCTGAAGTTTTGCGGTTCTTTGATTCTACTGTTGGCTGTTTGTGGTTGATTAAAGTAACTACAGTTATCACAAAAGTAATTAAAGTAACTGTCAATTTAGGAATTCATCAGTTCAAAATAGCCTACTAGGCATTAATAAAAAGAAACTAACTAGAGAAAAAACATGTAGGGAAGGTACAAAGTTGATAGGTGTTAGGAGACATACCCTAGATGGTGAAAAAAGGCTTTTAATGTCAACCATGCCATTAACCTCATGACCTCAATTAAATCGAGAGACTACATTTGTACTCTCATAAGCTCATTTGTCACATCGAGAACTGTCAAGAGTTGTAAAATGCACACCTTTTCCTTTATCTACTGTATATCGATAAAAAATTATAGTCTTGATAAAATGTTAATGTCTGTCTTATTTGTCAAATAGTTGCCTCAAACTTGCTCATTTTGGCCGTTTATTTACACTCTTCAGTTGGACTGGGAGAGTAAGAGTGAGAATGTGCTGTACTATATAGAGAAATCAGGCAAGAATGGATTTCACTTTTCATTTTATCTGACATTGAGTCTATCACACTAACAACTAGATATTTCTTCATTCTGTTTAACTTTACACTCTGTAGCAGCAAGTCAAAACAACTGTTCTATGATAAGCTTTAGCCTTGGGAAAGAGACATTACGTTGCATTGTTTTGCTTATTTCAGACTTGTTTAATATTCATATAAATCCTATAAGATTTCAAGTTGATCCCTAGAAAAAAAAAAACTTCACCTTGTTCTTCTTCTGTCTTTGCCACGTGGAACAGCTAACAAGATCAAACTTGGCCACTAACATGGTCACCCGTCGCACCCTTGTTGTCTTTTGTTGACTGACTGACTACACCTAAATATCTGACAAAAATTATATCGTCATTCCTTTCTGGTATCTCTTCTTCTGACAGATCCTCCCTTTGTGCAGTGAGATTCAGCAATACAAAAGGACGAGAAAGATTTGGGCCACACATTTTATTTTGTATGCATAAATGTGAATCACACATCATTCTTTGCGCGAGTGCAGTTTATTGTGCATAAACAGGGAGTATTTATATCGAAACACCTTTCCACATTGTGAACAGGGGAAAGGTTTCTCTCCTGTGTGAATGCGTGTGTGTTTCTCAAGTGTATACAAGCGTGCAAAGCCATGTCCACACAAAGAACAAATGAATGCTTTTTCTAATGAGTGACAGTCATTTTCATGACTCTGAAGAATGCCCTTACTGAAAAATCTTTTCTCGCAGACCGAGCAGGCGTACGGCCGTTCTCCACTGTGTTTCCACATATGATTTTGAAGTGATTTAGAGCAACCAAATTTCGTCCCACACTGTTCGCAAACAAAGGGCTTGGGTCTCAATCGATTCTCACCTGTGTGGATTTTAACGTGCAACTTGAGGTAGTCTGAACGTTGGAAAGCCTTGCCACAGAATTTACAGCAGTACGGACTCTCACCTGTGTGTATTCGCATGTGAGACACCAGGTTTGCTCTGCGGCAATACTCAACTCCACACAGCTTACACCTGCATTTTTTTGTTTTGCTGCTGCTGGAACGCTGAGAAATGCAAGGTTTGGCATCAGGATTTGGAGGAGTTTTATCGGAAACCTGATTAGATTTCTTTCCATATTTCAGTCTACAGCAAAAGCCCTTGACTGCCTCCTCCACTGGGCTCAGTAGCAAGATTTCTACACTCTTTTTGGCAGGACGTGGCTCTTCCTTGCTTGACTCTGACCCTGGAACTCCCACAGAAGACTCCCCAAGTGTCAAACGTGGTGATTTTTCTGCTCCATAATCTAGCTCCTTCTTTTTAGTCACAGACGTCATATCAATAAGGTCAGGATGCAGAGATATCAGCTAAAAAAAAGAGTCATGAGAGCGTTAACTAAACAGTAAGCAATGAGAGTACATTTTACCACATGTTAGAAGAGGTGTCCTTAAACCAAACTCAAAGCAGAGTGACGTTACCCAAAACACGTATTACTCATGATAACTTTCATTTACATATGGGTGTTAGTTGCTTCTTGCTTTTTAAAGAGTAAGTAGCATTAAATCATGAAAATTACATTTCATGCAGTGTGTTATGTTGCCATTTAAAAGTAAGCAGTCTGCCAAGTTGTAAGTCCTAAGGTGAATAAATAACAAAGTTATTGGCTTGTAAAAAAGGGAGTCGAGTCTGAATCATGCAAACCAGACGTGTCTCCAACCGCCGCGTATCTACGTCACTAGACATAGTCCCCGCCTACGTTTTGCTTGGACTGCCGTGAAAACTTCACTCTCTCCAAACTCTGTCGCTCGTTCGTTATGCGTGTGCCGTCTAAAACCTGTGTTCTACATTGTGAAACTAAGTGCGTCTTTTTTAAACTATCAAAGGAATAACTTCTGAGGAAACAATGGTTACAATTCATTTTCAAATGACACCAAAGGAGAATAACCGCAGGGTTTTACTGTGAGCAGGTCATTACACAAAAGATAGCTTCAATCTTGACTCGTTCACTGCAGGATATATTGAAAGACTATCATTGAAAGAGGAAATACTAACCTTATTTGGACCTGATAGCTCCACCGAATCACAACCTGTAAGTGTGACTATTTATTTTTGTCTGAACTTCAAGAAATATTTGTGTACCTTATATCCGCTCGTCGTTTTATGCTTCCGATCTCCTCCAAAGAGATGCGATACCCGAGCAACGCGCAGCCAGGGTTGCCAGGCCCAAGAAATATTTTCAGCCCAATAACCCCTCAAAACCCGCAGAAAAGGAATAAAAACTAGCCCAATTTTTTTTCCCTCTGTCAAATCAAAGTTTACAACTGCCTAAAGACGTTTCTATTGCCATATTTTTTCATCTGAATGGTTTCCTATGTATTGTATATCTTGTTTTGTTCTGTTGAACACAAAATAGGTTTTGGAATATTTAGGAAAGCAAACAATTCTGGGTCACGTTTGACTACCATTTATTTTTTTCTGCTATGGTAGTCAATGATGCCAAAGAATTTGCAGCAGCTAACATTCTAGCAAATATCTTTGTGTTCAACCGATCAAATACATTTATACAGGTTGAGAAACAACTCGTTTCATAACAGAATTTTCATTTTTGGGTGGAGTGTCCCTTTAAAAATATCCCACGTGCACGTAAATGGACGAGAAACATGTTTTCTCTTCATGCAGAAACTTGGTTAAGAAATAAACATGGATACATTTATTGCATAATGTATAATGAATACAAGCACGTCAATGATTTAGTTGTTCTAGACTACGTATAGCGCTGATCAAACGTGATATTTGGCGGCCGGAAGAATCAAGTGTTGTACACTCACGAGTAATTTCTTTCATTGTGCAACGTGACATTCACCTGATGAAATATTGGTTAAAACATAATTCGGATGTACTGTATCTTATACCACCGCTAATTTCCTCTTTGGTTGAGCTGATCTCGCGTCCCTCCATGTACTGTAGCCTGCCTGTCAGTTCTCCACACTTTTAAGACCGGGCCGGTCCTTGAGTTGGCAGGTATTCATTCGGAGAGTGAATAAACATTAAGAAACTCATCAATTAACATTTATCCTTAGAATATAAATAAACATTTTGGCGGCCGCGGAACATTATGAAAGTAGCCCAAAAATCCGCAACCCGCGGCTCCATAATTTTTCCCGCAATTGCATTCTCAAAATAGCCCAATTGTGCGGGAAAACCGCGTACCTGGCAACACTGCGCGCAGCTGACACTCATTATCATCACACGCTCTCGTACCCCCTTGCTAGTTACAAACGCGTTTGACCAATCACAGCAGACTACACCACCTGACCAATCACATGACACTAGGCTAGCGGATAGGTGGGGATTAGACGGATGAATCGCGGAACGAATCATTTGAGAGTAAGTAATCACGTAATCATACGGTGAGACTAACTACCTATTATTAACACATAATAGTGTTTTTACACCTTCTATGTACATAAACTTGTTGTTGGACACTCCTTAAACCAAAATAGCACCTTAAAAATTATATGCTACTTACTCTTTAAAACAGCATCACAGGAAATGATAAGAGTTCATTCCAACAATTACCTGAACAGTATCACTTGTTAATGTATACATTTATTTACACAGATGATTTTAATATGAAAAGAGTTTATGACTATTATCTGTGTTCAAAAGCAATTTACTAGGGAACAGAACAGTTGAGTACTTACCAGGCATCAATGCTCTTGTCCACAAAACTGTCTTTACACTTTCTTGAGCTTTATTTCAAGCTTTATTTCAATGTTGATGTTTCCTGCGTGCGCAGGAGATAATGATGCTAAGAAAATAGTTAACGTTATTAAAAGTTTGCTAAAGCGAAGTATTATTTCCGTTACAGTCTAATTTCAACTCGAGTGTCAATCATAAGTTTGTAAACAATTAATATTTAAACACTCTAAACTTCAAACATTTTAACTAGCATAAAAAATTTACGTTGCGCTTGAGCAATGTGCATTAATTTTGCGTTTACGTTACGTGTTCGGAAGCTGTAAGATATCGATGGCCGTAAGTAAGGGACTTTTATTTTGAAATGTCCCGGACAGCTACCTACACTAGCATCAAATAAGTGCGCTACAGCATGTTGTCGGTGCGGAAATAAAGTTCAAGCTTAAACAATCGCTCACGTCGAAATAATGGATGACCGCGAACTGGACCTCACTGAGGCGCAAAAAGCTGTAAAATCAAAATATCCTGCAATCACCAAGAAGTACGAGTGTAAGTGGATCAAACTCACAGTCTGTTCCGCATGTGTCATGTAAATCCAGCAATAACAAACAAGAACGAAACTTTAACTCGCATCACGTAAAGCTTTGGTCACAGACACAACATGTAGATAAGTATAAGATTGTGGAAGAGTTTAAAGAATCATTTAAAGCAGCATTTATTTATTTGAATATCTACGTTTGTTGGGGAATTGTCATATGAGCTCTCTTATGGTGAAGAGTTCTGCTCGTTTGGATTCATCAGGTCACGTGACACGCATGCTTCCGGGTTTCGTTAGCACGACCAGGACCACCCAAAGTCCATCGCGAGGCTACATTCATAAGATTATTAATATAGTAGTAAATTATTAGTAAAGCACTTCTGCTGCTGCTGTAAATATTAATCATATTCATTAAAAACACTAAATCTGGTTATTTTATGTTGAACTTTCCTGTTTGCACACATTTCTGTAATGAAGTTTTATTAGAAAGAGACAGAAAGTATTCCTTTAATAAAGTACAAGAATATTCAAACTTAATTGTGATTCTGTAATGTGTAATGTGTAACTTCTCTATGGTCCACTGCCCACGTTTTGTGGTTTATTTCACTTGACATTTTATTGCCTTTTTTATTGCTGTTTTGTCTAGTTTTATAGAGTGTAATGTTAAATCATGTCATGCTTTGTGTGATTCAGATCTCGACCACACAGCAGATGTCCAGTGAGTATTTGTTCCTGTGTTTAAAATCCCGTGAATTTGTGGAGGTTTCTGATAAAATATTGTCTAAATTAGATTTTCCTGTTTACTACTGCAGGATTCACTCTTGGGGTGATTCACTGGAGGAGGTGTCTGATAAAATATTGTCTAAATTAGATTTTCCTGTTTACTACTGCAGGATTCACTCTTGGGGTGATTCACTGGAGGAGGTGTCTGATAAAATATTGTCTAAATTAGATTTTGCTGTTTACTACTGCAGGATTCACTCTTGGGGTGATTCACTGGAGGAGGCGTATGAGCAGTGTGCTATGGGCATGTTTGGCTACATGACGGATACAGAAACTGTGCAACCCATTGACACCGTGGAAGTAGAGTCAGAGGGTGAGAGACACGCATTCAAACCATATTTACACAATTTACCTGAATTCTATTTAAATAAGTCAAATTTAAACCGCCTGGTGGAGACTCAGAATAAATAAGAAAGATGTTGTCATGAGCTTTTTTTGACAGCTGGGAAAGGCACTAGTCTTCATCTTTGTGGGCGCTCTGTGACCGCTGTAATTTAGCAGTTACATACACCTCTGCCATAATTTGTCACAAAATTTCCTGGACTTTCACAATTAACAGTAAGGATCAAAATAGGGATAAGTAGAAAAAGTTGGTTATTTGGAAATGTATTTTTAGATTAATTGTACCTTTAAAGCATCTGTACAGTACGGTTTCGGGCTTATATTCACTACGGTAACCCTGCACAGCTGTAAGGCTGACTGAACAAATTATAGGAGTTAAAACATTGTGCTTTAAGTCTAAATAATTTAGAGGGAGGATTAAACCAAAAAGGATGCTGTCATCCCCCTATTTACTGCCGTAGTAGGGAAAAGGAATACTATGGGAGTCAGTGGGGGATGGGACCTGTTTGGTTACTGATATTCTTCCAAATATCTTTATTTGTGTTTAGCCGAACGAAGAAATGTATACAATCTCATTCTGAGTTAATGAGGGCAGAACTTTCATATTTGGGTTAGCTATCCCTTTAACAAATGACAATAAAGAATAATAAATTAACAATGATACAAAAAGTTTGTTTGCGCAGTAATATTTTTTTAGCTTTAAAGACCAGACAAAATATTTGTATGCAGATTTAAGATGATAAATTCTATGTCTTGGAATAAGCTCATTAAATGCTTGCTAAATGAGCCCCTGTCTGGTGAGGATATAAAAATGTACAGATGGATACAGTATATAAACCAGGGCTCTAGACTAACATTTTGCACTGGTTGCACTGGTGCGCCTTACTTTGTTTCTTGGGTGCACCAGCACAAAAGTTAGGTGCACCCAAATGTTTGACCGCATCGCACTTAACATTAACCTGCTTTTACCAGTTCACTTTTGTTTAATGTCCATATAGGCAAAATTTACTTGTAAATGTTTATCTTACACACTGTTCAACATTAAGTTCTTTATTTTATTCTTAACTTACTGAAAAAGCGTTTGTGCTTAAAGTGCTTCAGTGAAGTGAAATTTAAACTAGAAAGATCTCAAGATAAATGAACCAGGGCTTGAAGGCTCCGTGTCAGAGCATTGATTATGATTTTCGGACGGATAAGCCCTTAATTTAACATTATTCACGAAAAAGTTGTGAATTGTTCTTTTCATCATCTCTCATTATCCCCTTCTACATTCACTCTGTTTAACTAACAGCATTAGGCTCCTCATCTCTCTGTCTCACTACAGCACACGCATTTTCAAACGTACACATCAGAGGGTGCGCTAGAGTTTTTCATTTTGACTGACATGCTGGTAAAAAATCCGTCATTATCTATTATTACCCGTCACTATGGTTCAAGGTGAGGTTAGGTGTATGTTCTTGACGTCATCACGCTGTACTGGCGTCTTGGAACTTGTTGTATTGTAATACAACTGAATGCCCAATAAAGCCGATACAGTTTTTGATACCATATTCATATGGGGTCAGATTTGTTTCATTATTCTGAATAAATAAACTACGATTCGCAAATAAATACAGGGAGTTTACCAAACGATTTTTAAATCCACAAATGCACAAAAAGCAAACCATAAATATATGTTAGGCGTTCCACAAAAATAAATGGAATTCACAAATAAATACAACGACATTTGCAAATAAAAATTATTTACAAATGTATTTTATTGATATATATTTGTGGATCGCTTTCTTCACATTTGTGGATCGCTTTCTTCACATTTGTGAATCGCTGCACGCATTTGTGGATCAGTGCACGCATTTGTGGATCAGTGCACGCATTTGTGGATCAGTGCACGCATTTGTGGATCAGTGCACGCATTTGTGGATCAGTGCACGCATTTGTGGATCAGTGCACGCATTTGTGGATCAGTGCACGCATTTGTGGATCAGTGCACGCATTTGTGGATTGCTCTCTGTGGATTTGTGGATTTTGAAACATTCCTAACGTCAAGACGTGCGCACAATCCACAAATAGGTGGACTCCGCCCACTATCTACGCAAGCCAATAGGTTAACTTCCGCTTTTGTTGTCCAATAGGCCACGTTCTAACTTCAGCCAATCACGTTTTGCTATGCACTAAGATTCAGGGAGCTAACATGGCGACTAGTGGCGGTCTAAAATCTGTGTTATACTAAGAAATGATAATGGCCTCTTCTTTATACTATGTAATGATCGCTTGTGTTCATATACATTGTCCGTTTTGTTACATATATGCTGTATTTAAACGTGTATGACTTGATAACAGCGTGCACGGTTTGGAGTGGAAAATCCCGGTGACTAGGGAGTCAGGACTGATTTGGTCTGCCAGCCTTTTTATTGTGTTTATGTTCCAAAGTGCTAAATTCCGATTTTGTCATTCGATCAAATATGATCTATTACTGCATGGTTAAGCAGCTATTTCAATCCAAACACTCGGCGCGTGACCCCTGTCAAGTTTCGCGGAGTTTGCAATGCGCACTGCAGCTGTCGGTGTACTATCAGTATAACGATTGCAGAATTAATGTGGGGGAAATCATCAGCATTTTGAATTTCTATGTCATTCATAATTCAATATAAAACCTAATTTATACAGTCATTTCGGTTTATCCCATTCCTGAATGATCTCTGCTGCTATCGCTACACTGTTCTGTTTACTGTCTAACTCTCTGCCATGACAAAGGATGTCGATTATTTTACTATGATCTTGTGCACACAATACATTCTTAAATTCAACCCCAAAAGTTAATTATGTAAACCTATACAATTTGTGTTTTCGAACCTTACTATAGTAAATATTGGTATAGGCTACAACTGCAGATAATCAATTTACTGTAGATAATAATAATGGATGTGGCAGTGCTCTCAGTAGCGTGTTAAACGATAAACGTCTCCATTTTACCTGGTGCTAAATAAATTATTATTGTTGGGTTATAATTATGTATATATTGCTGCCTTTTAAATGACGTATAGGACAGCTTTAAAATACTGTTTATTTCCATTATTTAATGGCAAATAAAATCACAACGGGGGCATTAAGAATGCAAGGGAGGCAACACAACTTTTTCTTCGATGAAAAAAGTATGAAGCAAAATATGAAACTGCCAAATAAAAATGAATTGAAGCTAATTGTACAAATGAATGAGTTCTCCATACAAAAGGCACTGGACATTACCGGGCATTTCAGTAAAGCGCATTTTCATACAGAGATCCCCGAAAATATGCGGAAGGTGTCCCGGGATGACGGGATCGGTTGATATTGGTTTACAATGCCAGTTACCTGCAATTAAAAGGCAATTATTTTGTTTTACTTGATTTTGTTGAGAAAAAACAAGCATGCTCAGGTAGGCTCGAATCAGTCTGTTAACAAAAAAATGGCTCTTCCGCTTCGTGTACATCAAGAGACGTACTTTTAAAGATTGCTAAATGTTTAAGTTAATTGAAGTGCTATAGCATTGTAATTTTGTGTTGATCGATGAAGTCATTTAAAACTTGCTGCATTTAGAGGCGACATAGCCCATTCTCTCTCAGTTTCAGTGAACATGCTCGGGACACATACAAACTCCGAATACTACAGCGAATATTTCGGACTTCTGAGCGAATCACTGGTAGACTACTGTTATCACTGCAAGAACTTTACTCATCCAGAGTGAGCGAGTAAAATGGCTCACAAGATCTCTCTGGACCCCTCACACCCAGCACTCTATCTCTTTGAACTGCTGCCGTCTGGTCAGCGCTACAGAGCCCTGAGCACCAAAACAGCCAAACATGATTTGGCTTTTCCCGGATCCCGCGTCCCAGCGCGACATCCGACGGGTTTTCCCAGATCGCATCATATGTCTAGTCAGTAACAATAACAGATGAAAACACGCAGGTCACTTCGCGAGCATATCACGCTGAAGGGAAACGGGGATTTACTAATTCAGGTTTTTCTGTCACGGGTAAAAAATCCGTCAATGACAGAGCATTTTCAGTTAACGCGACCTCTGGTACACACACATGCAGGAATATCTGGACCACAGCCAATCAGAGGGGGGGTCCGCCCTTCACTATCATTGATTGGTTTGTTATTGAATCACAGGAAGACTTTCAGAGTTGCGGAGACTTTTTTCCCCTCGAATGGCCGGTGCGACCTCTGATAATTTTAAGTCGCACCATTGAAAAATAAGGTCGCATGTGCGACCAAATTAGTCGCACTCTAGAGCCCTGTAAACAATTAAAACATGACACAGGAGAATGTTTTTTTCTTTTCAGGAGAGGATCTCGAGTCACTTCTCTTTCACTTTTTGGATGACTGGCTTTTCAAGTTCAGCGCTGATATGTTCTTCATTCCAAGGGTAATGCGCACAGGGAGATAGACAGTCATACTTTTTCTTTACTATCCCATGACTCCAGGATTTTTTCAAACTGATTGTCTATCCTACAGGAAGTGAAGGTTTTGCACATAGACCGAATCCACTACAAAATTCGCTCTATAGGGTAAGTGGTAAGCTTGTTTAAAAAATAAATCATAACGTGTTATAACGTGGGTTATAATTTCCACATCGGGGAAAAGGAAAGGTGTTGAATAAACAATGGCATATTTCCTTCCTGTATAGCTCCAGAAACATTAGTGAAGGCTCTCCTGTGCAACACTAATATACTCTAACCTTCATTCTGCTTTCAACGATCTGTAAAAATACATATTGCATTTTGTCGAAACATCAAAGCAAATTTTAACTTTTTAAGCCAGAGAAGAAACTCTTCTTACTGTGTCGTAAAACACGGAAAGTTTGGGGGTTACTGCAAAATATCCCTTTTGCTGTTTTAACTCCTAGCAAATGACAACATTTCCGGTGGTTGATTTAATAACAACAGATTTTCTGTACGTGATTTGATGATGTTTTGGAAGCCGTATTTAGTGTTGTGACTAGAAGCTAATAAAAACGTCTGATTGGATCAGATAGAATAAAATCCAGTTGTTTACATGTTTGCAATGCATAACAGCAAAATGATTGTCCCTATCTATAACATGGTTGAATTGAAAAAGTCGAAACCCCATCCAATGTCCCAGCCATCATGAAAAAGAGATGAAAGCATTACAGTTTATTTTTGTTGAGAGCTCGGCACAAAGCCACTGAGGAATTCCGGTTCAGCTGATTTTAAACTTACTTGAGCCATAAAAAAAAGCTTTCACTTTGACTAGTTTTCCCTGTGATGGCCCCTCTTTTCCTGCCAAAGCCCTCATTTTCCAGTGCCTTTGTAAGGGTGTAGTCAGGAATGTCTGGGAACCAGGTACCTGCACAGTGTGTTCACTTGCAAAATCTTCATATTGGTTTTTATGCCAGACAGAAAATAACAATGAGTATGCGCTCAAAGGAAATATTTTGAGAGATGAGCTGAACCACCCCTTTAGAAATCTTTGCCATAATACCTTCTTTTGAGCTTTTCTTGAACTGATTTGCGATGGGGAATGTGGTGCTGACTTCAACAGTACCCTTTGTTTTCCGTGTCAAATTTCCTCTCAATCTTCTATTGCAGATGGGGGGAGGAGTTCAGTCTACATAAACACCCTCAGGTAATGTGCAATGTTATAAAAACACGTGTTTCAACTTTCACATTTACAACATGCTTTCACTTTTAGGTTCTTGTTGAAACCTCTGGTGCAACAGTAGCTCTCAGTTTGATGTGTTGAGAAACTGTTGGCTGTGGCATGAAGTCAATGATATGTAAAATCTTTGATGGTTTGCACAACTTTCCCGATAAAATAAACCAGCGGATATACCCAGTTGTTAATCGCCACTTGTTGTTGTTGGGGTATCTTCGGTTTTCTGAGGTAGCTTCAACAGCATCAATATTCATGCCTTAACATTAATGTAGTTGTTTAAACGTAAAGGAAAACGTTTACATTTCAGCTGCATGAGGGGAGAACAGATGACTCTCGTGCCCGGTTTCACAGACAAGGCTTAAGACTAGTCTCAGACTAAAATGAAAGTTTGAGCCGTCTTATAACTTGCCCAAACATATCTTAACAATGTCATTGCCACTGTTTTGTCTCAAGATGCACACCAGTCATTTTTTATCTAAGGCATTTTATTAAATGTGGCTTATATGTCCTATTTTAACTAGAAACTCATAGTCCTGGCTTAAGCTAAGTTTTGTCTGTGAAAGTGGGCCTCAGTGTTTCTCTTCAGCAAATCTCAATTCAACCGTCACTTTTTACACTTTTTGAAGGCAGCGAGAATAGAACGCCATCCTCTAGCAGTCTTTTATTGTAGATAAAGAGTGTTTTTGCCAGTGAACATTATTTAGCGTTTTGCGGTCAAACATATTCTGGGAACAGGTCTTATTTGACAGAAGTTTGGTTTATCTAGTAGTTTCAACATGTTCCCAAAAGTAGCTATGTGATCACACATATTTCTTGAATAAATATTGACACTGGAACATTAAAAACATTTGTGGACCTGGTTTTACAAATAACGTAAAATGTAGGAATGTTCCAACCGGTGATGTCATTGCAGAGGTCATTTAGTTATTTTGTTTGATGAATTGTTCGGGTTAAGTGTCTCATTTGTTAAAGGGGTCATATGACACGACTTAAACGTATATTTTTGTTGTTTTAGATTTAATGCAACGTGTATGCATGATATAAGGTTAAAAACGCTGTATTTTCCACATACCGTGCATGTTTGTATCTCCTCCGTAGGGGATTTACATTAGAAGACCCATATATACTCATATGATGAATGAAGATAAGAAGTCAGGAATGCAATTAATGGAAGAAAATTGAATGAAGAAAATAGTTTATAGTTTTGCCAGCAGAAGTCAGCTTCAGCACTCTCAAGGAGTTCAACTGGCCGGTCCTGCCTTACATCCAAAATGCAGAAGTATTTAAGCTAACAGAGTCAACTAACTACGTCATGGGAAAATCAAGCTCGCATGATTGGTTATCAATAGATAAACAAGAACACAAAGCTCTCAAACACTACTGGAGTCATGAGACAGGACATATAGTCATATAGATGATCAAATATGACAGTCATGTACTATAATACGGACTAAAACATGACGTTACGTCTGTCTCCTGATTTTCCCCTTTTCTCACATTCCTGAAACAATACAATCACACACACACAAACCTCAGAGTGTGTGCTTGTAGATGTGTTTCAAACATGATGCAAAGTCCCTTTTCACAGTCACACTGAAATAGCAGGAAGAGCGAGCCTTCGCATTCATTAGAGAAACAAAGAATTATTCTCTATGTTCTGTGACGGAAAAGGATGGTGTTAATCATGCTTAAATCATCCATTTAAAATAAGCTAATGCTAAATAATAATCGATTAATATTTGTCAAAACCAAATAAAAGTATTTATATTTGAAGTAAGGTGAAGCCACGGCACCCGTCCCTTCACCTTTTTTTTCCCCGCTTCTCTGATATGCGAGATTTTTTGCAAAGCTCCATGTCTGAAAAGCGAGTTGTGCTATGATTGGCCGGTTAATCAGTGCGTAGTAATTGGTAGAATACTGCAAGCTTGTGACGGAAATGTAACGCCTCTTACCATATTTGGAACATCAGGTTCCTCTTCAATTGTACTGACAGGTACGCCCACTTTACTTGGAATTATACAATCATACCACGATCTGATGTAGATTTGTGAGGGTGTGGTTACACGAGGCGTTTCAGTCAGGTCTGGGTGAGCATTCGCTTTTAGATAGAATGCATCTTTGGTCCGACACTTTCATTTTTGCAATTTTATGTGTCTACTACATGCATGGGCAACTGTTAGGATCGAATTTAGATCTAGCTTTTGTCTAGGTATAAAGTTTAAGAGTCAAGTCGATGAAACACAAGTTTGGATCCATGGACCAAGAATGATACAGACACAGAAGTGCAGTTTCAATCAGAGTCAAATCTTTATTCAGAAAGGCCTAGTATATATGAAGTTAAGAGGAAGTGGGCTAGTGCTAATTATTGTTATAGCCACACTTCCGTCATGGGCCATCATCATGCACATTAAAGTGTAATGCTCAGCAATACGTGAGTTCTGCATACATCGGCTGATCTTAAATACATGAAGTCTGTCCTGTAGTGTAATCATTCAACAGGACATGTATATCCTAATGGCAAAACAGGCACAGGGTAACTCGAGATTCGTACAATCTCAGAGCAACTTATAACGCACAAAAGACACAGAAAAACACGTATTCACAACGTATGACCCCTTTAGCATTAGTTATTAGTTAACTAATATTATGTGAGAATGATTTTACATTGCAATTGTTTGACATTTTAAAACAGATGATAATACATTTTATTAGTTTCAAGACCTCACTTTCCTTGTTGTAAACATCAATGGATGTTTAAATGCTCAAATAAAACACTCAAATTATCATGACATGTTCATTTCTGTTTCACAGGGCACAGAAGTAAAGGCAATCACCTACTCTGCCATGCAGGTTCATGACAAGGAGAAATCAGAGATCTTCGTCATTATTGATATTTAAAGTCTTGACGTGGTTTTAAAAGATTCTACCTTTTACGAAGTATGGACACCTGAAATACTGTACGTTTACGTTAAGGTTGACTTTATTCATAAAAAAATAAAGTTTGCACTACACAAGGTAACCATTATACCTTTATAATTTCAGATACCTGCTTTTTATTATTTTTAGGTAATTTTAAATGTTGAAAACATCATAAAAATATGTATGGTTTCATTTATAAACGCGTTACACGAAGCAGCAGCTTTATATTTTCAGTCGTAGACATTGTTTGTAATGAGGTAAATAAAGTCAAAGATATAAAATGTATTCGTCTCTCGTCTCATTTCATACTGTTAATCAAACCTATAAGTTGAGACTTATTTTAGGTTATAAAACAGCTTGTTGGAATGCTTGATTCTGATTGGCCATTGCATTATTACCTTATATCCAGCTCTCAAAACTAAAAACACATAGAAACCCAGATGCAGCAAATCCTTTGGACACGTTTTTTTGACTAATGAAATAGGATTATATCTTTCAATAACATACATGACTTTATATTTACAAATGATTAAACCAAATTTCCTGTTCGTGACATCTGAATAGCACAAAGTTAACTGGTTTTCCTTGCAGAAGGTCTGCATTAAATTCAAATTTCATGTCCAGATTTTTTTCTCATGTGGCAAGTAGTCATGTAATAAGCGAGATAATGTACTAGCTGCCGACTGTTATCGCGAAATAAGCCCCTTCAGTGCGATAGAAGACCCTCGGCTGCCTTTCAAAGATGACTTGAAACAAAATTTATTTTTCCAACTTGATCAGCTACACTTTGGGTTACAAAATCATTCAATAAATTAACCTATTCAGACAGAAAGAACCATTTGTACATTCAGTCTTATTAATACTAATATTTCAGCAGTGTTTTTGGTCTTGAAGTGACACCTCTTAACTTCTAAGGCTTCCATCAATATTTTTCATCCATGCCTCAAATACACACAAACCAGGCAGACAATAAACAAAAAGAATGATCTCAATTACAGAGTGTCTTAAAGAGAGGCAGAAAACTAAAATTAAATACAATTTGAAAAGGACTGTGTCATTTACTTGGTCTCAGTAACAGAGTGTCTAAAAGAGCAACAGAAAACAAAAATGAAATATAAATCATAAAGGAATGTGTCATTTACTTGGTCTCAGTAAGGTCTCTAAAAATGAAAATATAAATCATAAAGTAATGCGTCTCTTTACTTGGTCTCTAAAAGAGCAGGGTAATTTTCCAAGTATGGTCAAAAACCTGTCCATACACTTTACAAGCATGTTAAAAGCTTCCAAAAAATTCAAGCGCCTTTTTATGATGATGATTGCTATTTAAGTCTTTATAGCGTTCTATATTTTCTTTCTAAATTAATTTGAATTTCATTTGTACTTGCAAAAACACGTGTCCCCCTCCCTATGTTTAACTCGTTTGTGTGGTGTACAAACTTTTCCTATATAAATAATGAAAAAAATATATCTGTCCTTTGCTTCCGTTTCATGGGTTACACAAACTATTATTTTGAAAGAATAAAAATAAGCAAATAAGGTCAAAGGTCAGCTCTGTTCAAGCACACACATAGTGGGTGTCCCTTTCCTTAATGTAGGTTAAAGATTTTATTTACAATGTCGCTTTTTGGTGTGGTCCTTTAAAAGCGTCATTGGTGTTGCTTTGGTTTTCGTCAGTATGAAGGATTTTTTTGTGAAAGAAAACATGTTTATGGTTATTGTGTATAGGTTTTAGTGTGACTTAGCCATCATTTTGGAAAATTAGCCTTTCGTGAAAATTTGTCGTGGTGTTGTCGTCACTGGTTACAAATGATTTTACGATAATGTTATCTTTATTTAAACAATTCATTTTGTTTTAACACCATTGCATTGGGTTTTATGTTCAAACACAATTGCATTGTGTTAAACGGACTAAAAACAGTAATGCTTTGGATAAGCTAAATGCTTACATTTTAAATGAAAATGTTTCAATCAAGTAGATCAACATAATATTAGAAGCTAAGTTGTATTAAAGTAGCGTTATAGAAACTAGGAACAGGATTTCCACTTCCTGTCATGCTTTGCACGGGGCTGAATAGGGAGAGTAAAAGTTGCAATAAAATGTTATTTTATACATCTTTTATCAAAATTATGAAATGGGGATATTTTTTCATGTTTAATACTCTTTAATGTTTCTATTTAATAGAGTTCCTGTTAGGTCAATGTTTTTGGGGAATCACCATTGTGGTAAAGTGTAGAGCATGTGCTTGGGTTGAGGACCTGCTAACCAGATTTTAAGTTGTTGGGGTATGCAGTAAGTGTAAAAAAAACAACTTCTGGCTAACTTCTAGCAAATAAAAGCTATATATTTAGCATATTTATTGTGTTAAAAAATAACAGCTATACCAGAAAGTATCTTACCTTAAACTTACATAAATCAACTATGGACAATGGTTCCACATAATGGATACACGTTATCTCTACTTAAATAGTTTTGGTAGGATGAACTTAATTGATTTAAGTTATTTGGACATGGTTGTTTAAGTTTACTCAGTTTAGTTCATCATACATTGTTTGAATAGAGATAACATATTTCTGTTGTGTGGAACCACTGTCCATAATTTTATGAAGTAAATTCAAAGTATCAAGTTTTTTCAGTGGATATGCAAATAATATGTAAGATAAGGAACAAGATTCAAGTTGCCCGTTATTATTGGTAACAATGTTATCATGCAGGTGAAAACTAATCATAAACGTTTAGGCATGAAAACTGAATGACATTTTTTGACTTTTTGCGGTGAGAAAGTCACTGTTTTTTCAGAATGACCCAGCAGCAGAAAACCAAAATAACATAAAAAAAATCAAGCAGAAATGTCTCGGCTCATTTACAAATATAATTTGAGTTGGGCAATTCCACCATATCATGAAGTTGTTTCTGCTTGTTACTGCAGTGTAACCATAACAGAACACTGGTAGAGAACATGAAGGTGACACACATAATGGCAAGAACCACAACAGATATATGAATGCCTGTGTTTCCATCTGCAATACAAAAAGACAGAATATCACAACAATGAAAACTTTCACTTGCGAGACAGAATTAAACAGGATATCCAATGATGAAATAAATATTGGGAGTCATGTAAAATTCTCTGTAAGAGACAGAGGGACTGGCACAGTCGACCTGAAAAATAAGTTGGGCAAGACCTATGATAAATTAACATGAAAACTGTTTTGCATCTGCCCTAACATGCATCATTGAACAAGTTGATTCTTGCATCATGTCTGAAGCTGTCTTCATACAGTAAAATGAGAAAGCTGTGAATAGAATTGCACACCTTAAGGCTATGTTCTTGTTAACAGTTTGGATGAAATAATAGTCCCACCCAGTCTCAAAACACAGTACGTCTTCAAGCACACATGCGTTTCATCTAAAGCATTGAGAAACATTAAAAGATTGTTGAGACATAAAGGGATGATTCACAAAAAAAATTAAGTTCTGTCATTATTTATTGGAAACCTGTATACATTTCTTTGTTCTGCCAAACACAAAGGAAGAATAACCAAACAGATCTCATCTTCCATTGACCCCCATAGTATTTATTTTCCCTGATATGGCAGTACAGGGAGGTGTTATTTGTCTGGTTAGTGACATTCTTCCAAATATCTTCCTTTGTGTTTTCTATACAGGTCTTGAACAATCCGACAGGGAGTAAATTATGACAGAATTTCCATTTTTGGGTGAACTGTCCCTTTAATAACTAAAAGGCTTTTACTTTCTACGTTTTGACAAAAATTCCCCTTTGGAAACCCTTCTCAGCATTCATGCCTTGATTTATGTGGTGTAGTTTTTTTCCATGTAACATGTTTCTATTTGAGGTTATTCCTGGCTTCACAGTGAAAACATGTAAATATCATATATATATATATATAAAGATATAAAGTACATCTGCTGTATAAACCACTCAGAGGAGCCTTACACACAGGCTCATTCCCAGGACCACTTCAAAATTGTCAAAATAAAGGAAAGAATGACGTTGCATCAACTATTCTGGGTGTGCCCATTCCTGCTCTTGGAGATCTGCTGTTCTGCAGAGTTCAGCTCCCAGACAAACACATTTTAAAGTCATTCAGGATACGAGAAAAATTACCGCCGTCTGTATTTGCAGAACAGCAGATGTCCATGGTCATGAATTGGGCTCCCCTGAATTACACAAATGATTCTTTCCTCCCGCAGCGGTTTGGCACGATGTGTTTATGCTCACCTGTGCTGAAAATCACATGTCTCTGCATTTCCTGATGAACCACAGGGTTTTTCAGAGTGAAGGTGATGTTAAATGCTGGATTCTTTGTAACATAGCTGCTTCTAAAGATGTAAAGACCTTTATCTTCAGACAAGACATTCGACTGGTCAGGGAGATTCTGGCCTCCTGAGTCCTGCCACACCACCTCAGGCTTTGGAAATCCTTCAGTCTCGTATTGGATGGTCACATCGTTGGAGTTGAGATGGATGCTTAACCTCGGCTCTGAATAGTAGACTAAAGAAACCACAAAGAATTATCGTTCAACCCTATTGTTTTAAACCCTGTCATTTACGCCTTCGTTTGTGGCGGTAAACATTGAACCGCAAAAAAATAACCACTTGTGAAATATTCAAAACATTCTCGCGTTTTCCTACAACTACATGGTCGTGTGACTCGTGTCCAATTCGGAGTCAAAGGACAATGTGGTCATGTAGCCAGTTGGCATGTCAAAGAAAGAAATATTTTGACTGCTTATCCCTCGCTATCTGAGATATTCATCGCTGTTAGTGCTGTGAGCAAGTTTAGATAAGATCAAGTATCTTAACAGCAAATGAAAACTTATATTACATACCCACATAGATCAGCCGCACCACTCCTCTTTCTGATCCCAAGTTGTTGGTTACTACGCACAGGTACTCGCCATTGTCTTCCTGTGTAAAGTTTGATATTGCCAGCGTGGCATTTCCTTCCCCAATCTGCCTGTGATTTAACTCTGTGCGGTTTCTATAATGTGAGCTTTGTCGGTCCAGCTGGTCCTGTTGGTAGTAATAGCTGTGAACAACACGGCTGTCCTCCACTCGCTGCCATGTTACCACCAGCGTTGAGAGATCGGGGTCTGGTGTGAATCCACAAGGCAGAGAAGCGATCGCCCCACGGGCCACCACGATAGGTCTGGATGGCACTTTGACAGTAAAAGACACTGGAAATGAGAAATAGGATTATTTACAGTACTATCCAAACGTTTTAGGCACATTAGATGTTCCTAAAAATGTGTTTATGGGTGATGGTATAATTGGATATACACTTTCCCTTTCAAAAACACTTCCCTCTCTCATACACACATATCTGTCAATTTATGTTATATACATGTCCAACTCGGTAACAGAATTGACTATTTTAAACTTACTGAGAAACTGCACTTGCTAGCATCCGATATTAAATTGTGGTAAAAATATCTTAAATAATCTACACCGGGATCAATGATCAGTTCTTATTTTCCTATGAAACTGAGATAACAGTTTTGACATTAGCAAAAACTCTTGGTGCCAGCACTTATTTCAAGAGAAAAGAGCACATATGCCTTACAAGGCTTTAGATTTTTTCGGATAGAGAAAGAGACAATTCCTTTGAGGTAGTTTACATAGTTGTGGTAGATAATTCCACAAATTTGAAGGTAATGAAAGATACGGTAACAGAATTGACTCCAGATTTATCTAGATATAAAAGTATTTTTTTAACATTGGCATGCTGTGGAAAGCGACTATTTAGCTTTAAAATAAAAAAACAACATAGTTCTCACCAAAAGAAAAGCAGGATTATGCCAAAAATTAAGAGACTGTTCCTAATTTTAATTTCATATCACAATTTCTAGATGTATTTTTGGTCATTCCAGTCCAGTGTTCGAACCTTAGGAGTGACAAAGTCATCCAACAGCAGTGTGAAAGACACCGCATGACAACGCCCATGAAAACTGTGATAAAAATCATGGTCATTAATTTTTTTTTTACTTTTCCTAAATACATGTAGAATTAGGACTTGTTTTTTTTATTACAGTATTTGAAAAATATTATTTAACGCTTCTCCAGTTTCACTTTCTCCAAATAAATGTAAAAGGAAACAATATTTTTATTTAAAGTTTGGAAGAAATTTTGTTAGCAATTCACATAATTCAATTAATTTTTTGGCGAATGTATATTTGGTTTTCACACTGCTTAATGATGGGAAATCATATGTTCACCCTGTGGAACTACACAAAATATAGTCGACAAATATGGATGACAAAAATTATGATTTTGACCCAACTTATATTACAAAATATATATATAATGTTATGGCCTGAAACATCTTGTGATCCATGACAATTTCTTAGAAAAAAATGTAATAATCACCATCTGAACAAACCAGACTAATAAATGACTTTGGACACCAAATGTACCTGAGATTAGAATCACCTCAATGTTTTATTTGCTGAACAACTTGGGATTCACTATTAATGCAAAACTAAAGAAAATAATAATAGTAATAGTCACATTGATTTCAGATAAGGCAAGGCAAGTTTATATATATATAGCACATTTCATACACAAGGGCAATTCAAAGTGCTTTACATGAAATGACTGACAGAAAGAAATAAAACGTATCTTTAAAATGCAAATGATTTAAGATCACAAATACTTTAGATTTTAAGAAACCATAAAACAGCAATAAAATTGTGTAAAAAAGTGTACAGTATAAATAAATTAAATTAGAAATAGAAGTGCAGTTGATGTAAACCAGCACAGTGCTCAGGTTGGGAATGCACAGATAAACAAGTGTGTTTTTAATCTGGATTTAAGTAGCTTCTGTTGGTGAACGCCTGACGTCTTCTGGAAGCAAATTCCAGCTGCGGGTGGGTGTAATGGCTAAAAGCTGACTCGCCCTGTATTTTGAGTAAACTCTTGTTATCTCAAGATAAGATGACATGGGTGTTGTCAACACTGCAATATTCTGTATTGAGCATTGTGGTAGTGAGTTTTAGACATCAATTTTGCGTTCCATAATATACCTGAAATGGGAAAAGCCTTCCTGATACTATTCGAGGGTCAGACACACTCTCCCAATTTAAATCTAGATTAAAGACACATCTTTTCAGCCAAGCTTTCACTTAATGCATAGTAAATGAACAGCAGCTACGCTAATTATTCTCTTTCTGCAATCCGCCAGGTCCAGATGATCGACATATGCCCATCCCCAACTAGAGATTACACCAGGTACAGCTGCAGACTGACTGACCATCCCAGCTCCATCTAATGCAATTCCACCACCAACCAAGAGAAATACGACCATCTGAAAATCCCAGCCCTGACCACTACACCCCCATCCAAGAGTAAAGTCAGACTACTTGTCACACTAATGCTGAATTTACAATACATGGTATTTAATGCTAAACTTACATCACATGTCAGCAGTTTGAAGTTATAGCTGCATTCAGTGGCCCTGATTGGAGGTTCCTGGGTGGGTGTTTGTGGGGAGTGAGGGGGCTCGTTGGTTGTGGTTGGGGGGATTCATTTGCTGGGGCTGTGTGGGTCCGGTTTGGCCTTGTTTTGTGGTCGATGTCGGACAACAGAGGAATAAAGTCACAACATGCCATTACTATTTTCCCTGGTTGTTCCTCTGTTTTCTGGTGTCGATCGTGAAGTGGGACCGGGTTGAACCTGCACGGTTTTCGGCGAGTGGGATTTTCTGGGTTGCGGACGGTGGGCTCTCCCTCTTCCTCGTGGATATTTGCTCGGTGGCTTTTGGTCGGGGTCACTGAGTGCAGCTATGACACGTCAGAGGGGATCTGGCCCTCCCGGCTGAGTCTGGTTTCTCCAGAGTTTCTTTTTTTTCTCCATTAATCAATCATTGGAGTTTGGGTTCCTCGCCCCAGCAGGGCAGTGTTGGCTTGCTCACTGGGAGACTGCATTTATTTATTAATTAGATATTATTTATTAGAACGATCTTACTCGTTCTATAAACACAATGCACTGTGCTGTGTTTTACCTTTTCTGTTTTCCTGTTTGCCCCTGTAAAGCTGCTTTGGAACAATGCACATTGTGAAAGAGCGCTATATAAATAAACTTGAATTGAATTGAAAAAGCCAGTACATACACAGTACAGCCCATTTTAAGCAAACCTTTGAGTATGTGTAACTTTGCATTCACTGTTATCTGTCAGGAAACAGGATGACGCATTTCCCCAAATGCCTGACAGTGACATTCCAAAGATGGACTTCACAATTCTGCTGCTTTTGTTACCAATGTTTGCTATTTACATTCAGAATATTAAAAAAAATGATCGACATCACTGAAGAAGGAACGAAAGCCAGATAACAGAATACGCTGTGACTTTGCAAAAATGTCCTACAGATCCAAAGTTATATCCACTAGTTGGAAAAATGACTTTGCCTGTTATTCTTCACTGATGTGATGCTTCTACCCGAGCATGAGGCAGATGCGGAGATGGAGAAGAAGAACTGCAGGCCAGCAGATTTTATTGAATAATCTTACTTGCGTGTCAGTGCTTAGTCTGACTTCCTCTATAAGAACTAGAAAAATATGCACAGGTGTTATTTGACCAAACACAGACAGTGAACATTTTGAGATTTAGAAATTCCCCTTTATGACTTACCATACACTCTAAAAAGTTTAATGTTATTAAAAGACATTTTTATATTTGATTTGTCAAAATGATTTGATACATGTAGGTTACTGTGTGTCATTTTGTTTTGAGCGGTTTTTATCTTTGGAAAATGTATGTTTCGACTGGCAGAATCAAGCTTTCCAACAACCAATGTAATAACACTTAGCCGGAAAAATATGGAAATAAATCTGACAGCAACCAGAGAACCACATATGGAACAGCTAATGATTTTGTAGTCTAGATTTTGCAGTGAAATCTGAAGCAATATCTTTTGACTTAAAGGCTTTTGGTAATGAGGGCAGATTTGTGAAGTTTGCAACATCCCACAAAAATCAACTCTTGTTGAGACACAATGCTCTAGAAGGGCTTCTGTAATATGCAATTAAAAAACAAAACAAAACATCTATTTAGACTGAAGGAAATAACACCCAGACACTCGGGGAAGTCTCCAAGGATCAGAGACAGGATGAGGCGTTACCAAAGTCAATATTAAATAAACAGACTTGCTCACTATTTTGATGTTTCAAATGCAGAATACCATTTTAAATACCGAAAACCAGGAATAAATCAATTTTCTGCCTGACAACAGCTACAGATGAAGACCAGGGCAACAAGTGACAAAAACAGGGAAAAAACACAATGAATCAGTTTTGAATGACTAAACGCGAACGATTAAGCTTTCTTTTGATGTATGGTTTGTTGAAATAGGACAATACCTGGCTGAGATACAACCATTTAAAACTCTGAGAGTTAAAATAAATCTAAATATTGAGAAAATAGTCTTTGAAGTTGTAAATCAGAGGCACTGGAGTCTGTAGCAGGCCATCAACTCACAAAAAATAATTGCTTATATGTTTAGGATAGGAAATTTACAAAATATCTTCAAGGAACATGATCTTTACTTCATATCTTAGTGATTAAAAGAAACATGGATAATTTGACCCATACAATGTATTTTTAGAAACCGTATTATTCCACCGTGATTAAACACAAACTCATTTCACCCAAAGAACCATTAAATGCGAGTGACTGCCAGCTACCAGACCGAAAAAACAGTCTCCTACTTTCTGTCCACATGAATGAACCCTGTGTTCGTGTCAACAGAATCTAATCTTTCTAAACCACCTGCCGTCAGCATTTTCTACATATTTCCACAGCCATGTCACCTTAGATCAAACAAACCCATACAGGTGAATAAATATTGTATAAATATTTTTTTTTTGTAGTAAATGTGCTGTATCGTAGTTCAGCTAGAGAATGTGTGTGGTGGTGGTGGGGGGCAGTTTCTGCCTTGTTCAGACAATGGTCTTTGTCTCAATGGGGCTGGAATGAGGGAAACATAAGCAGGTCTTGTTAATATGTCAGACACAGCTGTGAAAAGGGGAGAAAACACAAACACCTCTTTTAAAAACAACCCAGAGGAAAAAGGAATTGATCAGTCTCTGAACCAAAGCACATTTGCGAGCAACCGCAAAAATACCTCAAAATGATTTTTTAAATAAAATACCAAATATCTTCCTTTTAAGTGTATCAAAATAAACTACAAAATACAGCGGCCACACCATGTATCAAATAAACTACTGTATTTTTGTATTTTAAAAATACTACAAGGTACTTTGACAAGGGAGGGAGCATAAAATGTCTTTACGAATCCTCCATCAATAGGCCTATTTGATCTTTCCCTTCACAGCTACACTGATTCTGTGGATTAAATAAACAATGTTTGATAGCGAAAACTTTTCACTGCCAAAGTCATGCAATAAATCTGACATATGCAACTATCAGATTAAATATTCACATATGCCTGGCTGTGATCTCCCAGATGAAGGTTGGTTTTAAAGTTTTACAGTTTCCAAATGACTTGTAATTGTAAACTAATTTAGTTTGGTGTTTGTTAACAAAGGGCCTTCTGTGTGTCAGCAACACTGACTCAATGACAAACATCATTCAGAAGAACACAACTGAAGGCACCTGTGTTTGTTTTCTGCGTTGAATCAATCGTTGTCACCATTGTTGAGGTTTGTATGAGGATAGTATCAGTAAGGTTTTTGATCTTCTTTGTCACGGTGCTTTACAAAGCTCACACTTTTCAACAGTCACAAAGTTTATAACTTTATTTAAAGCAAATATTATTTGATTACAGTTAATATTATAGAAGCAAACAACCGTAAATTTACATGTGTAAAACATCTCTTTCATTAGGCTTCCTCAATGTACAAGCGTTTTTATTAAACCATTTCAAGCACTGAAAGAAAATTCAATTTAATGAAAGTCAAGAACCCAACTAAATCAAACCCTCAAAATTATGGTGATTAGTTGAAAATTTTAATGTTTTCAACATTTATAGCGGATGTGAAGGATTTTATTGATTCAATGTAATTGAAATTGACCAATCAACAATCAATTCCTCATCAATTCCTAAAAGGAGTTTATATTCAACATACATAACAATAAAGACTTTTTAAGAGAATACATTATAATATAGTCCCTGGAAATGAAAGATAATCACGTTTCCACCATTTCTTAGTTGAACCGGAGCTGAAATAATTTTTATTTGCTTTAGTCGAGTAAGTTTTGCTTTATATGCAGTGGTATATTTGATATAAATCTTCCCTCGCGTGTGAAAGGGGAGGGAGAGAGAGAGGAAGAGAGAGGGGGAGTGAGGGAGGCAGAGAGAGAGGAGAGAGAGCGAGAGAGAGGGAGAGAGAGAGAGAGAGAGCGCTTTTGATATGTTCTCCTGTCTGACCCCATAGAGGGAGGAAGGGAAACGAAAAGGCCAAAAGGCATGTTTTCTTAGAAAGGTCAGCCTGTTGTTTAAATCACAGTTATTGTGCGTCCTCTCATATTCCTAGACTTAAAACTGGTGACGTTACAATCATTAATTGTGGGACAATGTACATCCAGTCAGTTATATTGCAAATAAACCCCTTCAGGTTGGCTGTTCGTTATTCCTTACTTAAGATACGACTTTTGATTTTAAAAATGTAATAATACAAATGAATTAAGATCAATAAATGACGCTTTAAGGAACACCCAAAAATGTCATCATTGACTCACTCTCGAGGTTTAACATGACTGTGTATAAATTCTTTGGTCTGATGAACACAGAGAAAGATGTTTAGAAGAATGCTTGTAACCAAACAGTTTTTGGCCACCAACGACTACAAAAGTAAGAAAAACTTCTTTAAACTGTCTTTGTTCTGGAAAAGTGTAGAAAAGTAAACCGTTCTGGGGCATTTTTCCTATGGCAGTCGTCGTAGTCAATGGTTCCTAGACTTAAAACTGGGGACGTAACAATCATTAATTGTGGGACAATGTACACCAGTCAGTTATATTGCAAATAAACCCATTCAGGTTGGCTGTTCGTTATTCCTTACTTAAGATACAACTTTTGATTTTAAAAATGTAATAATACAAATGAATTAAGATCAATAAATGACGCTGTAAGGAACACCCAAAAATGTCATCATTGACTCACTCTCGAGGTTTAACATGACTGTGTATAAATTCTTTGGTCTGATGAACACAGAGAAAGATGTTTAGAAGAATGCTTGTAACCAAACAGTTCTTGGCCACCAACGACTACAAAAGTAAGAAAAACTTCTTTAAACTGTCTTTGTTCTGGAAAAGTGTAGAAAAGGTGGCCATGAACTTTTTGGTTACAAGCATTCTACCAAATATCTTACATTTACATTACATTTAGGCATTTGGCATACGCTTTTATCTAAAGTGACTTACATTGCTTTATCCTATACATTTTACATAGGTATTTGCAATCCCCTGGGATCGAACCCACAACCAAACGCAATGCTCTTACCACTCAGTGTTGGGTAAGTTACTTTGAAAAAGTAATTAATTACTAGTTACTCATTACATATTCAATAGTGTAATTAGATTACTGTCCAAATTGCTCCGTCCAAAAAGTATTTAGTTACTCATTACTAATTACTTTCTATATCCTACATCGACCTTGATTAGTTAAGTGATTCAAGGATAGACATGAAACGGCTTATTTAATTCATTCAAAAAATAATATTATTAACTTACCAAAGCATTACAAATGTGAGCACAGATTTTAAAGTAAGACAACTACACTATTGCACACGCATATATTTCACAAAGTATTTAGTTTAAGTACATCAAAAGTAACTGTATTTAAATTACATAAAACATATGAGTAATCCCTTACTTTACTTTTTCAAGGGAAAAGTAATTAAAATACAGTAACTAATTACTTAGTAATTAGTTACACCCAACACTGTTACCACTGAGCTACAGGAAATCTTCCCCTGTATTTATCGAAACAAAGAAGTGAATACAGATTTGGATACATATTAAAACAGAGTTGATTGATCAAATCACATCAAATGTTCAGCCTTAGCTTCCCGCTGCTTACTTAAAGTTTGCATCCTCCAGGACACGTGGACCCCATGAGTGTAACCACAGTTTTTGAGTAAAACCAAAGTGATCCACGAATAGTTTCAACTGTTTCAATACAGTAACCATAGTTTAACTTCACTATAACACATAGGCTACTATCAACCTGCCAAAAACTTAGTTTCTATAGTTTTACTTATATAAAAGTTACCTATATTTTTATGTGGGCTGTTTACATTAAAAAATAATGCGAAGAAAGTCTTACCCGCACACGAAAGCTTGCTCCAGACGAGCAGAGAAGTCGCCAAAAACATCGTTTGGACGCTCATGACAACAGAGAAGTGAACAAACTACAAAAGGACATCAAACTCCAAAGTGCGCAGCTGATGCCAATGCGCAGCCGATGCCAATGCGCAGTAACCTTTAAAACTCACAAACTTTTCCTTTAACGCAAGAACAAATGTCTTCTCTGTTCAAAAACGTCAGAGGATCAACCTAGGCAACCTAAAAGTATTTCCGAAGGGTAACAGAAGAGCATTTGCAGTCACACATCACTGCACAGAGCTCGGTGTGGTGTGAGTGTGATGCGCTGTGGTCCCGCCTCGTTTGTTTAAAGGTGTAATATATGCACGATATTTTCGGCGCACTTGTTTAATAGTTGAGCGCAATCTTTCCGTACCGCACGCAAACACTTTACTCACCTGAATACCAGATATTCTCTAATGTACCAAATCATTCCACTGCATAAAATAACGAAGAACAAAAATGCGCATTCTCAGATGTTTCTCATGAGTAAAGGAAGAAATCTCGCACATCTCTACATTAATTTTACACCTCTATACTTTTCATGGATTTGTAAGCTGACCTTGTTTATAATGTAATTTATATGCCCTCTACTTCTGTCTTTTGCTCTCAGACACTACAGAACCTCATGTCAGGATACACTTGCGTTTCCATATCCTCCACCAAAAGTTGAAAACCAGTGTGCAGTCGATAACTTCTGATCATTTTTATTTGTGCAATATAGCAACATAAAAGAGGAAGTACTTGGATACAAACAAGGCCGGATTAACCATATGGGCAACTGGGCAATCGCACTTTGTCTCTTAGACCAGTTTAAACATTTAAAGTCCAGAAAACTGCCTCTGTAAGATGTGTTTGACAAATGAAATCGAGCATTTCAAATTTAAACACGCTCTTCCCCATTATTTAGGATTAAAATTGTGTATTTTGCCAGATTATTTAGCATTTCTTTTTGTCTTGTCTAATTGAGAGAAAGGTACAGATTTCCAAATGTTTAACCCTTGCCTGTCTTGTTGAACTGTGATGTGACAGGTTGCTTTCTATTTTAAGACAAGTTAAAATGAGTTTAGGAGCAGATGATACTGCATTTTATTCACTTTTTCCTTTTGGTGGATCCATGAAAATGCTGTCAATTGTTTATTGTTGTTGAGAGGAAGAAGCATATTTCAAAATGTTTAAATTGCACTTTAACTTAATTGTCCTGTTGAATTCTGAGGTGACCGGTGATTTCTGTTTAAAATGAGCTGAGGACCAAAATGCTATTTGAGAATCTGGATTTTTGTTTGCGTCTTGTCTGTGATGACTCTATCAATACAATACATTTGTGCTTGGAGTAGTTGTTGTTAAATAAATACTGGATTCTTTGAAAGTGGTTGCTTATTTATTTGTGAAAATGGAGGATACATGCTTCAGTCTATGTAGTGGACCAATTTAGCCAGATTATACTGATGCCGATGCATTTTGTTTTCATAAACGAGTGGCCTTGACATAGTGGTGCATTTGTAGTTCTGAGCATTTGCACTTGATAACAGTTGGTTATTGTAATATAGTATATTTACTATATCACTAATTTATTCTGTATTTTGCCAGATTATGGTGATCCTGGGGTTGTGATGATGGGATACTTTAATATTGTTGCCCAGGGTACAGCGAAGTGTTTCTACATTACATTTTTATTGCAATTTGATGACATTGTGATGAGCAAATGAGAATGATTTTATGACTAAACACATTTGTGACCCTGGATGACAAAACCAGTCTTATGGGTACATTTTTCAAAATTGAGATTTATACACCACATGAAAGCTGACTAAATACACTTTCTATTGATATATAGTTTGTTATGATAGGACACTATTTGGCCGAGATATAACCATTTAAAATTCTGGAATCTGAGAGTGGGAAAAATCTAAATATTGAGAAAATCGCCTTTAAAGTTTTCCAGAAGTAGTCCTTAGCAACGCATATTACTAATGATGGGAAATAAATGAAACTTACACCATTGATTAACCACAGCTTAAACTTTATACACACAAAATTTCATAAAATTAATTTTCCAGGAACATATAAAATTTTACACCTGAATTTTACACTTGAGCAGGCAACGAATCATCAATAACAGAGGCAGACCAACATGCTAAGATGAAGTTTTGTTTACATTTTGTCAGAGCAAAATTGGCATAACTTTGACAAACAACTCATGAAAACCACTACTTTGTAAAGAAGGCATTTAAGAACGTATGTGACTGACTGACCTGAACTTTGAAGAATTTTCCCACTCAAGCGGGTCGAATTCTGAGTCTGCAGTGAACACTTTGTATTCCTTCATGGCACGGAGTCGAAGCGATCTAAACATTATTAATTGAATTCGTCGTCTTCCGGGGCATCCTCTTATGTCAAGCCGGTCTCTAGACATTCTGTATTATCTTCCCAATGATTTGCGAAACAATCATTTACTAGGTTCGTTAAATTATTGCTGTCATTAGCGTTTAGATTGAGCAAAAGCGCTTCCATCAGAATCCATGTTTTGAAGCGCGATCATGACGGATTGTGTACGCTGCGCACGTGAGACGCTATAGCAGGCCGTTGCTAAGAGGAAACAGGTTTGTTTTAACACTCTCTATTGGCTTACCCTTGTAATGACATAGAAGAGAGTAGATTAACTTGAAAGCGGAATCTCTTAACTTTACATAGATACCAAACTTGAATGGGTAGTTATCATAGAGCGGACAGCAGCGAGTTAAGTTTGTAAGCATGTTTCTGACCATTTTTTGTTCGCGATATTAAGGGATCGACTCACATAAATAAAGTTTTGATATATTTACGGTAGGAAATTTACAAAATATCTTCATGGAACATGATCTTTACTTAATATACTAACGATTTTTGGCATAAAATAAAAATTGATCATTTTGACCCTAACAATGTATTTTCGGCTTTTGTCAGAAATATACCCGTGCGACTTACGACTGGTTTTGTTGGCCAGGGTCACATTTTAGAGATGCATGTAGAGACTTCACATAAATGAATGTCCACTCTTCTTCCACTTACTAAATGTATAGTGTGACTACAGCAATACTGAACATGGGAAAGTCGATAAAGCAATTCCAGAACAGCAGCATGAATTCATTTATTAAGTTCTCACCACATTTATATAAAAACAGTAGCAAAATTAAAAGGTTCATAAAAACAGACTTGTTCATTAAATCCATCATTGATAAAAACAGACTCGTGTCTCAAACCCATCGCTCAGTCATAAAAGGAAGACGTGCCACTGTCCACTTCAGTACAAAGTGAACGGCAACAAAAGCCTGAAACAGAGAACATCTATTAACACAGAGCATTAACAATCATAACATGGAATAGTTTGTATAGTTAAAAATTGAAATGCGAGTAAACAGGTCATTTTAGAAGGCTTGAATTTAAGTGTAAAACAACAGCGGCCTGTTCTCTTTTTCTGCAGATTGCAGTTAGTTATGACAAGGATAAAATTACAATTTACAGCAACATTTAAGCTTAAGATTTTTTTGTGGAAAAGGTTTTACTTCTGCTTTACTTCGTCAGTAGGAAATATCGATATAAATGTCCGACTATAAAAAAAGCAATTGAATAAATAAGTCCTTCTAAAAAAAGCAATTGAATAAATAAGTCCTTCTAAAAAAGGAAATGAATAAATAAGTCCTTCTAAAAAAAGCAATTGAATAAATAAGTCCTTCTAAAAAAAGCAATTGAATAAATAAGTCCTTCAACAGAAGATATGACCAACACGAGACATCTGATTTCATCCCTACATGAGGAAAAACTGAGACAGCATAGGTCCTAAAGCACTGTGCCACGTGAATATCCTAAGGTCACAATTACAGACAACATCAAATTATAATTGTACAGTTAACTTTAGACTTCACCATACAGGATTGTTCCCAGATTTCAACTCTAAAATTACCACAAGAACTACAGGCATTTAACTTACACACCTACTTATGTAAAGAAAACCTATCATTCCCATGAATGTGTGTGTGTATGGAGTTCTTTAATTTTGAGATAAAAGATAAATACTCCACCTGTGCCAGCATCTGGTAAATGTCAGTCTGGAGACAAGCTCTCCGTGTCAGTCACTGAGCAACACAAGAAAGACTAAAAGTTAATACACCGAACTTGCAATCCCAACACGATTCATTTAAACAAATCCTATACTACACATATTATGAGCTTGTTAGATTTGAGGATACTTTTTGTCTTTTTGTAAAGCTAAAACAGAATTTAGTAAAAACTTTTAAAGTACAGTAAGATTTTGACTAAAAAGCTAAAGTTTGATTACAAACCGACTAATAAGTTAACGTTTTATATCCATTAACCATGTTTAGTAATATTGGTGAGTTTTAACCTTTGAAACAACAACATTTTAATTTGTATACAAAAGTGTGAACATAATAGTGCTAAGAGAGGAAATTTAGGGTTGATATTACCTTTCTGAAGCTTGCGTTACACTTTACGCCTTCTTCCCTGGTTTTGTTTTTTATTAAGCCAGCGAGAGTCGAGTAACATTTGTCTTGAACTCAAAAGCATGTCTCTGTGGGTTGAGCACAATATCTAATGCGGTTTTCTTTTGCTCGCGCTGTTTTATTTCACACGCCCAGGGACAGATCAGGACCATACACCTGTCATTTGCATGTATACTTTACCTTTAAAAAAACCTATCTGTGCTTTTAGAGGGGACTCGGCAGGTCTTACCTCAAGATCCTTCACAATAGATGAGAGACAAGAGGAGAGATCAATCTCTGTAACATCATAGGCCTTTAGTGACTGATACGATTTTGGAACAGGTATAAACACATTGCATTTACAGGTTTTTCTTGTATTGTGTATAAATCATTGTTAATTTTCAATAGATTAACTTATTTTAAAGAGGTCATATCAGTTTATATATCAGCCATTACTCATTTTGTTATACAGGACCTTTCACATTCTTGCAAGAATTATGTAAACATTCTCTTTGGATTTACTTTAGGATTTGGAGTCTTAGCTTTTAGTTTTTAAAGCCTGCATTACATGGTGACGGCATCACCAAACGGCGCCGACAAACTGTCAGGGTCAAACCGGCATGAACAACACATCTGTTCAAACACATTTACCTGCAGGGCGTCACCAAACACGCAAGCTACTTTTGCCGCTTTCTTGAAAGTAAAAGTTTATAACCGAAGCATTTTTTTTCTTCGTATCATAGAGGTTAATGATATGACCCCTTTAAGTTCGTTGCAGATCATATATGGCAGAGAAATTTTGCATATTTGGAGACAAACGTAACAAATAAAACCTTTTTCTCGATTTTGATGTCAATTGTTCCTGTACAAGACGTCATTGTGGGACTTCTAACAGATTACAAATAACCTCACGGTAATTGCATACTATTTAGCAACGGTTTATACACAATATATTTTGCATGATGAACAGTTATGCATGAGGGCAGTAAAACTTTGTTTTAAAAAAACATGCAGTTTTCAGTTTTGATAATAACAAAAGTCAAATACAACGTTTTAAAGGCTGTAAAAGAAAACGATGCTTTATTGACATGGATAGGGAAACATTTTTTGACATGTTTAGGTCCCTAGTTAGGCAATGCACACAAATATGCTAATATTTTAACAGCCAAGTTATAAACAAAACAAAAACTTTCTAATATTCGGATAGAGTATGCACAAAGCTTTGAGTGGCCTGTACTTTTACTTGACTCAACGTAAAACGAAAAAGCACAGCTGGTTTTGCTCCTGTAAAGACAACTAACTATCTCATATGGAAAATAATTGACATTTTAAAAGGTTTTGGAAAATGACCATTGGACTGATTATAAAGAAAATGTTAGCTTTAAACCAGAGATTTTTCATGAAATTTGTAACCAGGTTGGTTTGTACAGGAACTAGTAATTTTATGCATCCGGATCTAAGTGTTTTTTGTTTTGCCGTAACAAAAATTGTGTTCGAAACAAATCTAAGCAAGCTAACATTGCCAGGCAGTTTTTACTTTTTAAAGCAAATCATTTTTATCATGTGGTAATCAGCTAATTATCTAGCATTCGATTATCCATTTTTCAGCGAGCAAACATTTTTTTTAAAAAACAATGAGAAAAACAAAGGTAAAGAGAATTTAAGCACGGCACAAACCTAAAAATTATCGTTTAGCATTCTATATAAAAGTAACCAAACGCATGTGAACTAAAACTGTATACAGACAAAAACAACTAGAATTACTTTTTTGATGGTTACAGGGGGTTAGAAGAGGAGCAGGTTGCCCAGGCAACCACAGTGACGAGCAGCATTCAGTATCTGCCATACGGGTGTTCCCGGTAAGATTTAGTCTGGCGGGATGCTGCCGCCTTTCCACCACTACCACTCCAAGCACTGTTTTCCCAATCATCTTCAGCTGTTAACACAAACACACACTCGTAAACATCACTTTACAAATTAAAGACATGAGAAAACCATGTGTGCGGGGTTTGATGTCTACTGCATGCATATACAACAACCTAATTAATATATTTACCATAAATATTAACACTTCGTCTATTTTTTTTTTAATTTTCCTATCCTAAATGAATCTGACATCAAGAACCTTAAGAGCAGTGGCGTGGCACAAAGATGACCACACCTAATGTTAATTAGGCACACATGTGCTTTACACGGAAAACAGCATCATTAGCTACTTTTGGAAATAGCTTTCATGTTTACTGCAATGCATCCAGTTTCGCTTACGCTTGACATACGTTTCCAATAAAAACTACAAAAAAGGAGTGCTTAAAGAGCACATAATTGGTTTTTATTTTTAAGGTCCTACTTTGGTATCCAAAGAAAAGTTAAGTGTTTTTAGAAGGTGTATTAACACTATTATTCTGTAAAAATAGGCAGTTATTCTTCACTTACTCTCAAATTATTCTTTTTTAATTCGCAATTCATCAGTCTAATCCCCTCCTTTCCGCTAGCATAGTCTGATGTGATTGGTCAGATGGTCTAGTCTGTTGTGATTGGTCTACCGCGAATGAGGCTTATGAGCTACAGCGTTTGGAGAGTGAAGTTTTCGCGGGCAGTGCTAGTAGAACGTAGACGGGGACTATATGCAGTGACAATTCTGCAGCGGTTCGAGACTTGGGACGACTTATGTGATTCATTGTCGACTCCTCTTTTACAAGCCAATAACTTTGTTCCTCATATGCCTTCAGATTACAACTTGGAAGACTGTATACTTTCAGAAATGTCAACATTACACACTGCATGAAACGTCTCTTTCATGATCTCATGCTATGTACTCCAAGTTCTGCCTAAGAATTGACCTTCCTAACTGAGTTTTCCCTGAAACAGTGGATTTCTTTGTGGCTTCGTGAAAGGCTATAGACACTGCAGAAACTGTTTCTGGAAAGACACCTTGCAACACATTGCACATTGTGAAAGTCACAATAGAATTAAAACTGAACTGAAGGACATCTTACCATATGACTCGTAAGTCTCTGGTGCCTCACCGTGACCGTAATCATAGTATTCTGTGTCTCTGTTAACAAGGGGAAAGTCATTCTCGTCAAGATCAACATTACAATTGGCAGAACAGTCATCAAGAATTACGAGAATAATCAATACCACATAGTATGGGCAAAAATGTGTCACTTTGTAACAATACCTTATAAACATTCAAAGTGTCAAGCATTTGGAGTTTTAGCAGTACAAAAGAACTTTTGTCAATAGGACAAATTGACGCGGACGCCACAAACACTTACGGTTGAGAAGCAGGCTGGCTGTAGTAGCCTTCATATCCCTCGTAAGATGCCTCTGGGTACGGTTCGTCATAGGCCTGAGAAACATAACTTGTTTAACATCATAAGCTACTAAGACGTGCCAATGCATGCAAAATAAACACAGGATGTTCAGGGTAACCTATTTCAAGAACACATCACTTTAAAACATCAAACAATAGATCTAGCTTTCACTCAAAAAAAGTCAATGCAAGTTTTATAAAACAACACAATAAATAAAAGCAGAGCAGCATAAGTCCAGATTTGCAGGTGTGGACTTACGTATTCAGGGTAGCCTTCGGGTTTCTGTGGGTGTTGATGATGCTGCTGTTGGTGGGATAGAGCAGGTGCAGGTGTCATTCTCTGAGCAGATGATGGCGGTCTCGACCGGGTGGATGCTCCTCCCCTGGTTGGTCCGGCGGATGGATGACCACCACGTTGTGCAGAGCCCCCCCTCGATGAAGCTCCTCGTCCTGGACCTCCTCGTGGAGCTCCGCCAGGGGGTCCTCCGCCACGAGGGGGCATACCGCGTCCCCTGAAGAACAAAACATAGGTTAACGTTGCATATTTGATCAGGTTTTGGAGCATTTAAGACTCATGATAAAGTAAAACTAAACCGCCTCTAAACTAGGGTTGTTCCAAATGTCTATACAGGCTGGCAATAGAACGATCTGACTATAGAGAATATCGCCCAACACTACTATCAACAAAAATTGTATGAGCAACTATAATATAAACGTTTTTTCACCTAGGGTGTGGTGGTCCACCACGCCCCCTGCCTGGGGGGGCTCCTCTGCCATGACCAGGAACATCCTGAGATCCATTCAGATACCCTGGATCCATGTAGGGATCCTGGTGCATCTCATCAATGTTATCCACCTGAAACGGCACAAAAAGGATGAAATTCGGCCCTCAACAAACAAATTAAACATTTATTTTTACAATTTCAAAAGAGCAAGCACTAACGCTTGGGATGACCTGCACTGCAAATAAAAAATACGTGTTCACACTTACTGGCATCAGGAATTTCTTGACCTCGTCCATAGCGTGTGCCATGCGCAGATAACAATCAGGAATGGGGGCAAAAACCTCAACGTAAACATGCAGCTCCATGGACAAGTGGGCATATTTTGGATCTCCGCCCTTTCTCAGCTCCTCTTCCTGCACATGCGTTAAAAGCAACAAAAACATCTGATCTTAGTAACTGTACAAATTAACACTAATTTCATTGGCGTTACTGGCATTCCTGTTTAGTTATTTAGACCAAGTTGTTTACCTTGTTCTTATCTCTCATAGATCCTTTCCCCAGCACTGAAATCTTGGCCCCCGTGTCTTCTTGCAGACGTTTAATTGTGCTTCCCTGAGGCCCCAGAATCTTGCCTACAAAATTAAACTGAGGCAAAAATACAGAATAAGTGTGCAAACTGAGGCAAAAATACAGAATAAGTGTGCAAACTGAGGCAAAAATACAGAATAAGTGTGCAGACATAAAACAGATTAAGATAATATGAGACTGAGGCTCCTTTTCAACATACAAACTTTATTGGTGTCAGTCCATAAAATACACGGGCATCTATGATTTTAGTATGCAAACATTCATTTTATATTAAACAAAATAGCCCCAAAGATAACGATATTCAGCAGTGGCACAAAAAAACTATATTTTAAGACTTCTGTGTAAGGTGCCCATTCATTGTGTATCTGCTCCGGTGACACTTACCCGTGGGTACTGCTTGACAGGAATGAGCACTCGCTCCTTTACACGGACATTTTTGGCGGTGAACAGATCTAGATACGTCTCTCCAGCCTCTTTCTTGGGTTCGCCTTTTTGAACCCTCTCGATCTCTTTAATATTAAAAATAGAATAACAACAATCAACAATAAATCACACAATCTACAACATCACTGCAAAAACTCTTAATAAGGGATCTATACGTGATAAAAATTAACCAGATGTTTAATCTTCGGACTACAACTGTACCATTTATTTTGATTCTAAAACAAATTGGACTAAAAATGTCCCAAATTTCAGGTTGCTTTAGTTCCCGCGCATGCGCAAATGTTCACAACACTATGTACGGAAATACACATGAGCATAACAAATAACTAGACCGCTCATTGGCTGCTGGATCGTACGTCAACGGCGCCAGCATATTAGGGGCAGCAGGCTTCGAATACAAACACATGCAAGTGAATGGGGGTGTTGTGTGTTCTGGATAAAACAATTTCTCAACCGATTTCAATACTTTACAACTTACATGGAGGACAGATATGTTTCTGCTCCAGTTATCAACGGTAAAAAGAGGGTCTAAAGGGCTTTGCACATTGAGTCCGAAATTTCTGCATGTTAAAAACTAGATACGACCTCACGTTGTATTAGTCAGATTTACACACTGCCTCCGATATTTTTGTCATCAAAAAAAAACAAAAAACAGAATGAGTTCGATTTTCTGCGTTTTCCGGACCTGTAGCAATCATTTTGAAATGCGTTTTGACAATTCAGAGAAGACGTGCAAACACGCACCAAATACGGAAAAACGCATAAGGAAATTTCGGACTGCATGTGCGCAGACCTTACATATTGAGATTTGAAGTATCTAGAGACACGATGTATTTGTGTTGGATGCATTTCTGAAACGTGTTAAAAAAATTGTAAACGTCATTACGGCTTTTAATGCCGAAAAGGCGAATCTCCCCCGTTTACATGCATTTCTGTAAAGTTGGTAAAATATCTAAACAAGTTTGCGGCCATATATTATATTCATATTACACCCCAGACATAATGCTGCTATAAATGTTGTCAACATAGTATCCAGTTTTCAAAATGTGCTAATATATTTAGCTAAAATTATGCAAATATCGTTGCGGTTATCAGTCCCACTAAAATCCGTTGACAGCACTGATTTGTTAGGAAACACTTTTTTTGAAATAGGCTCATTCTTCAACTCCCCCAGAGTTAATAAGTTGAGTTTTACAGTTTTGGAATCTATTCAGCCGATCTCCG
The DNA here is from genome assembly GCA_029783895.1 of Triplophysa bombifrons. Lineage (NCBI taxonomy): Eukaryota > Metazoa > Chordata > Actinopteri > Cypriniformes > Nemacheilidae > Triplophysa > Triplophysa bombifrons. The sequence goes on along the minus strand of CM056459.1, from coordinate 2,409,360 downwards.
GGTCTGGTGACAGCACTTTTAGCATAGCTTAGATGATGGATCCAGTTAGACCAGTAGCATGGCGTTCAAAAATGACCAAAGAGTTTTGATATATTTTTCTATTTAAATGCGACTTCTGTACTTCTATCGTGTGCTAAGACCAGTGGACAATTAATGACGTTGGATACGATGACGGAAGTTAGCCAATTACCACATGTTCTGCGTGATTACGCAATCGAATTTCCTTGATTATTACACCGAAATTGGAGTATATAGTTCGTGTCCATATCGGCCTATAAAATCGCAACTTTTCATTTACCGACGGTCTAAGCACCATTTAAGTACATTCAAATTTTAAATAGGAAAAATATTGAAACTATGGTTATTTTTGAACACTACCGTTCTTATTGGATTCAAAGATCTATGCTAAGCTATGCTAAGAGTGCTATCTCCACACCTGAAGATCGGCTGAATAGATTCCAAACGGTAAAACTAAACATATTGACTCTGAGGGAGTATGAGAATGTGCCTATTTCCAAAAAAGTGGAGTGTTCCTTTAAGGCAGTGGTTCTCAAGTCTGCTCCGCGAGATCCAATTTTCTTGCAGAGTTTAGCCCCAACTCTGATATTAAACACCTGAACAAGCTAATCAGCGTATTTAGGAACAGATTCGATAAAGTTGATGCGGCGCTGCGCTAATTTATCAGCGCATGACATGAAAGTAACGCGAGAGCGATTCAAGTGCAGATTGCTCGGTACTCATTTGAATCGCTCTCGCGATACTTTAATACGATATGCCAAACAATCTGCGCAGCCAAGCATTACATTGAAACCGTCTGTTCCTGAAGTCACCGATTAGCCTCATCAGGTTGTTTATCGGAGTTGGGGTTCAATTCGTCAGAAAATGAATCTCGCGGGCCAAAGATGAGAACCACCGCTTTAAGGGCTCCATAAACCACGTGACCACACGGCGGCGATATCCAGTGTCGTAACTCTCATATTCAACGGCTTTGGCGTTTAGTATATTTAATATTTCTTCATTACGGATACGGATTTGAGAAAAAAATAGTGTGCGTTTGTCTTTATTTCTTCCGTAATACAAAAAAAAAATGTACAACTTCGATTATTTGAGACAAAAAAATATTTAAAAAAGCGAAAATTAAATTGTTACCGCAGCAACGGGATGATCGAAAATAATTAGGTAGATTCAAATTCATTTTACAACGAATTTTGCTTTTTAAGAGGTAACGTTAGACACACCCCCTCACAACATCTTTGTCTAAAAGCAAGGCCACATGTCCCAGTCTCTGACTGCATCACAAAAATTGTGGTAACTTACGTGCATTTTTTTAACCATCAAAATGTGCCCACAAAAGGGGTGAAACTTTCATTTGAAATGATTTCGTTATCCTAAAGAATACAATGCATGATGTAAAAAACCTGGTCGCATGCACAGGCCTGGACTGACCTAACAAATTACATTTACAAAAAGCGCGTTTTGCTTCATTCTTTCTAACATAAAATGACGCACTATGACGCAATTCAACGATAAAAGCAACGCACGACGTAAAACAGAGCAATAAATGGCGTATTTAAAACAAAGGGCCCAATACGACACTCGGCCTGCAACACGCATTTAAAAAAAACGAACCTAACGATATTTGTTTCTATATAAACTTCTGATTTGCAACCAGTTGTTCAAAAACAAAGAATATAATAAATGTTTAGAAACCGTTCTGATCATTCATATTGAGTTTACAGTTTATACTTGATAAAGAATTACTAACCTGCGCCAAGCAGTTTCATGGCGTGGGTGAACGAGGAGTCCAGGCTGTCTTTCTCCGCCAATAACTCTGGCAGATATTTTCCGTCGCCATTGGCTTTCTTGTCTTCCATTGTTGGTCAGGTTCGCAAAGATTTAATGACAAATTAGCACCGAGAAATTAATCAAGCAGTTGGATGTGTGAGAAAATGGAAGCGGAGACGCGTGCTGAAGCGTTTCTTTCTCCCAACAAAGAACACGGCGGATGTTCAGAGAGACGGAAGTGACGTAGCTTTGGCAGGGGAAAAAAACGAAAGCTTCCGGTAAATCATAAATAGCCTAAATAAATTAATTACTAAGCTTGGTATCTTGATATAAAGTAAAAATAATTTAAATAATAATTCTGGGTATAAAATAATTTAAAAGTAAAATATTAATTTATAACCATGCGCGATGATTGGTCCAGCCTCTAGGCGCAGCGGAAAGTAACAGTGGCCAACAGTGACCGCTCTCTTTATATCTGGCAACAGTCCAGGAAGGCCCCGCCCATTTTACGTACTTTACTCATACAGTAAAGTACACAAGTAGTGTTTCTGTCAGATTCCCTTTTCTTTTTAAATGTTATTTCTGTTGTTGTACGCCCTTTAACTGATGTATAATTTAATTTCTTAGCATCTTGTTTATTTTCTTTTCTCTCTTTTCTTACTTTTTTACTTTAATATTGTTAAATCCATTTCCATGTTCCATACTGATGATATTAGACATACTATTTACACTCTGTATGTATATGAAAATGTTTAGCTAATTTATACATTGTATTTGAACATATCATCTTTGTATCTCTATAGTGAAGTTCAATAAAAATAATAATAAAAAGTACTGTTTCTGGTGAGTTGTGTTTGTAAAAACGTCTTAAATTTCTTAAATACGTAGGCCTAGTCCCGACCTGATCTAATAGAAACCGCCACTAAGAGTTCATTTGGTAATTTATAGCTATATACCTGTAACAAATGTGTCAAATAGAACATTTTATATATCTATGGTAACAAAATATCTTAAACGTAACACAATAATATGAACATTACACACAAGTTTCATAATATTAAATCATTAGGAAATCTTAAGAGCGAGTAGTTTTGTCATTTCTTATTTAATTATGCAGTCAGATTGTGATCTGTACAGTGTCCTTATATATTACACAACCAGATCAATGACAGATTGTGGGTTTGTGAATGCAAGATTCAAAGAGATTTAGCTTTTAGAAAAAGCCAAGCATATGTCTGAGGCATTCCAACTCGGTAATTTATTCTCTGACCTCTTTCTACAAGAAATATACAAAGAAAATAAGCCAAAGAACTTGTTCTATGTAAAGGGTTTAAAATATGCCAAGGAAGCGCCAAAAGGGGGTAGATGTTAAAATGAGCCTATAGAATGGTGATGGGGCATGATTTGGCATTGAGGGAGAAAATGTGTAAATGTGTGTAGAATGAAGACAAAAGAATAATGTTTGGAGGCATATTCATGAAACTCATGCAGGGGAGGAGTGTGAATTTGACTCGGATACAGACAAAGACACATGAATGGGGCAGTTTACAGCATGTCTGGGAGAGTACATGATGAATGGGCAATGAAAGCACATTACTAGGTCACTAGTGCCCAGTTTCACAAACAAGGCTTAAGGCTAGTCCCAGTCTTCAATGAATGTTTGAGCTCTATTAAGTGAAAATAATTTGCCCTGACATCTCTCGTAATATACTAAATTCTCACAATACACTCATACAACTTTCGAATAGAAGTGATTGAAGCTGAATGAGTTTCTTGTCCTATCCACTGGTGAACACAACTTTTTTTGGCACAACCTTTCAAAACCTTGCTTTGGAATGCAACCTTGACGATACATAGAAACAAAAGATAACAGAAATGTTAAACACAAATGACATTGACTCCTCAGCAACGGATCTTCATATTTTGTGCTTCATTATCAAAGTAATTTCCTGAGAAAATTTCTCATGTAACAAATATAATGGTACACTGTGCTATACTTACAGCTTCCGTATTCGGCTTGCTTTACATTTACATTTAGACATTTAGCAATTGCTTTAGCAAGCAACGCTTTTATCCAAACGACTTACAAAGAGTTAGGGAGCAACAAGCGATATGTCATACAGGAGCCATAATACATTATGTGCCATTACAAAGTTACTGGTTTCAACTTAAGCTAGACCACCACCTGTTGAAAGAAAGGGCTAGCTTTTTATTATTTATTTTTTTATTTGTCATGTATTAACAGAAGAGTTTGGTTTTAAGTAGTTTTTTTAATGTTGTGAGAGATGTGGTTGCCTGGACAGAGTTAGGAAGAATGTCCCACCAGGAAGAAGTTGTGAAGCAGAATGAGCGGGAGAGCGATTTACTGTCCTTATGAGAAGGCAATACAAGACGCTGCTGGATTGCTGAACGCAGGGATCTTGATGGGGTGTAGGAGTGCAGGAGGGTGTGAAAGTAAGCCGGTGCAGATCCAGTGACGGTCCTGTAGGCAAGCATTAGTGACTTGAATCTGATACAGGCTTCGACTGGTAGCAAGTGGAGAGAGATGAAAAGGGGAGTCACGTGAGCTCTTTTGGGCTGTTGGAAGACGAGGCGTGCTGCTGCGTTCTGAACCAGCTTGAGCGGTTTGATAGCCTTTGCAGGAAGACCAGCAAGGAGAGCATTGCAGTAGTCCAACCTTGAGATTACCAGGGCCTGGACAAGGAGTTGTGCCCCATGCTCAGTGCTTAAGGGGAACAGACTAAACAGCTGGATTGTGATGAAGTCAGAGCTCCAGAGTTTTGTTCAGTATTAAACACACATGAGCGATTTGGGTCTGAAGCATTTACAAAAAGATCATTTCATGGCGCTTGTTTTTATTTGAATGACAATCATACATGACACATCACAGACTTCACATAGCAAGTGTTCGATTAGCTCATTAATCTTTTATATTTTTTCCTCCAGTCCATAAAGCTGTGACACTACAATTCAAACTGAGAATTCAGTTTTTCAACAAGAATCTGCAAGAAATGCTGCACTTTATTTCAAGTACCTGTAAATGATACATAGATTTCATTATTATCATATGATCAGATAATCAACAGTGCTTAAATCCACAGAGGACACACACAGACGCACACAACTTTGATTTTGCTCATATAAAGCAAACATAAAAAGCGGGGAAAAAAATGCAGCAGACTATTGTTTCCCCACCAGTTCAGATCATCCCAGGCTGTGAGCCAGACAACACAAACATGTGGGATATTAATACGGGAACAGTTTTGGCTCCGAGGATGCTTCTTATGGTACACATGACAATTCAAATAAATCATGGATATTACGCAAACACAAAACTGTTGTTTGGTTTCAAGAAATCACTGGACTACAATGGAGCTATGAATATGTATTATTTCTTCCCCAGAGGCATCTAAAAGACTAAGAAAAATGTAAATGGTCGCTGCGATCTAAGCAAAATATGCTGCTGCTATGTGGTTTGTTCATTGCACCAAGTAAAATAAATGTTTTGGTCCCTAAATATGAGTCAGGTCTCTCTTTGTAAATGCAAATCTATGGGATTATAAATGGCAGAAAACTAAACCCCCAAAAAACAATACACCTCTTCTCAAATTAAAGTATTATTAATATCTGTAGATTCATGTACTCAAGTTTAATTGCAAACCACCTAACCATGAATGTGCGCAAGAGTTATAATTGTTTTTTATGTTTGGCCACATTGGAATTCCCAGAACAAGACTGCAATATCAGGCTTAATGTTCAAAAGGAAACGTGCACACAATCACTCTTTGTCCTAAAAAACGGATTAGATTTGCATCTATTTAAAGACGTACAACGCCAAGATTGGTCTTCGTTTCTTGAGCTCAGAAGTTGTTAAGCCATTTCATGTGCTGACTTTCACTCCACCCTGTTAAAAAGCAACAACGGTGTGTGAGATATGCTTGACTTCCATCAAAATCAAAGAATAGCCGCTTCTTTTCAGAATTCTCAAGAATGCATTTTATACAGAAGCATCAAAATTTGGCATTTAAGATGTCGATTAGTGTGAGCGAAACATGACATCATTGGTACATTACATCAGCCAATATCAATGACATCTATCAACTTAAATCTGAAATAAATACAATTTTAAAATACGAGAGAAAAGACATTTCTGTGAAATGAAGGCACCGGGACACTCCCTTTAGTCCCAAAGTAACCCAAGATAAAGAGCGAGTGCTGATCTGAGAAATAACAGTGATCACGTTTAACACTGCGATTAACATTGGCTGAGAGACCAGCGTGAAGGGCGAATCAGCCCACAGGGAGTAGAGTCAGGGGATGTGTCTTATTTATACTGACACGGATATTGTCCAATCGCCGTGTAGGATATGTTCGGTCTTTAATGCAGAAAGCGGATACTCATCTTCTGCTCGACATCCACTTTTTCCAACACCTGAGGGGAAGGAGGAGATCAGATTAAAGGGATAATTCCCTCAATACATGCTCGCTCCATGAAACATCTTTGAAGCATTCTTAGACATTTCAAGGTGATATTTTTGACTTCTGAAAAGTCTAAAATAGATTTGATGTGTCTATTTCAATGGTTTATATTTAAACATATTGAATATTGGAATACAGACTGTTATGAAACCTTTCAGGTGTTTTACTTTCCTTTTTGACCGTGACAGCATTAAATCACACCAAAATGAGGGCACTATTATTTACTGGAATCAAAGGCTCAGACAGTCCTCCTAAGTACTAGGTTTGTGTTTCAGGATGACACACCGGCCTAAAACAACACTCACATGTTTTTCATTTTAGATCATGTTGTTTTTGATGCGTTACCTTAGTGAACTCAGTAAAGGAGATACACATGTCTCCATTAGTGTCCGCCTCCTGGATCGTTCTGTCTGCAATGCTGCCCAGCTGCTCATCCGAAATATTCACCCCCACCATCATCCTCAGCACCTGAATACACAAACAAAGTTCAAGGTCACTTATCCCAAACCTGTCCGAATGTTTAGTCAGCTGATTATTACTGCTTACACAATGACAGAAGGCATTTTAACACAGAGACAGTGTTGAAAATGTGATGTGTATATACATATAGAAAGAGCATCTTGGTGATGACCAAAAGCCTATTGTCAAACGTTTTTGAAAGTGAAAATTGAAGTTATATAAAACTGTGCTCTGACTTTTCCACCACCATTTTATTTTTTCAAGATCCACCCTGCGCGATCAATCACCTTCACCCACGGACTCATGGGAAAAGGATCATAGGAAATGAAAGGCAGTGAAGAATACATCTATATTGTGCAAACACTAGATTCGGACATGCCTTGATGCGTTCCCACCTTGGAACGCAGAATTTATAGCTTTCGAACACAGCCAAGGGTACGTTGTTAACTGCCGCCCCCTAGTGATCTTGGTCTCTTTTTACTCTCTCAACAGGGTCATTTGAGTAGACAGGTGTAGATTAAATCTTTTGAAGATCCCAATTTACAGACCAAAATTGTTTCATTTAAGGTCAAGGATTTAGCGGTCAAACCAGCAGTTATTCATTGCACAGCCGGTCAGCTGACCACTCATCTGGAAAATCTATATTTCCTACACTGATGTACTGAAATGACTCCGCTGTGACCCGCTCTAACAGTGTCCTCTTCCGCTAAATGCCAAGAAATCTGGTTTCGGGTAGTGAGTGCATGTGAGTCACGGCAACAGCGTACAGATCGTTCTCTGTCTCCCACACAAAGGTGTTCTGTTATACATAACTACACGCGATCCTCTCACCTGCAGCAGCTCATCTCTGGAGATCTTATCGTCTCTGTCCAGGTCGTATAACCGGAAAGCAACTGTGAGGAAATAAGGACAACACCACATATTTATGAAAATCTTTCAATCGTTAACAACGACTGTTAACAGTAAACTCACTCGATGAGAAAGCACTGTAAGGGCTGTTACAAGAAAACTGGTTTCTGGAAATGAGCCTCATTTAGGGGCTGTGGACTGAAGGTTTTTCGACTGGGAGGATTAAAACTAGGGCTGTTGCGATATAATCAACTGCGTCGATGCTGATAATTAGTCGACATCAATATTTTTGATCGACTGGTCATTTTATATGATTTTACATTCAAAATTTCAGAGCCGATTCCAGTCTTTGTCCGTCAGAAAAGAGCCCACTTACCTAATCTAATGACTGCACCAGACCACACATTTAGAGACTCTTAAGTCATGACTGGATATTCCGATGAACCATCAAGTCTGGCCATCCATTTACGGATTTACTGTAGATGGGCTTGGAGTTATATTCGCGTTTTGTTAAACTTAAGGCAACCAAGATGTTCACCTTTCCTTGTTTTTTTGTTCATGCATGCAATAATGGTTAAATATTTTGGTAATGAAAATAAGGGTTAAAAGTTAAATGTGGACACATTTATTCCAGAAGAAAGAAACAATTTATCTTTATATTAACGCACACTTAAAGAATGAGAGCCCTGTTAGGAGTGCTAAAAGCACTGCATCACTATAAAAGAGACTTGTTATCTAGACCCTGAAGAAAACAGCAACTTGGTATGTAGTGAAGCAATTTTTCCCTTGTTTATGATGAGCATATCTCTGAACTTTTGATAATCCCGTGTATGTGTCACTTTTGCGTTACTGAGGCGGCTCGCATGAGCACCAGCCAACAGGGCTACACTCCTTTTCCAAGCAGGAAATGTGCATTGATACACCTTCATTCTACACGTTACTTTGATATGTGAACTGTCTTAGTACTAGTGTATTTTGTGGAGGGAAAGATGTGGGCGATTTTATTCACCATTCCCGGCATGCCCTAAACATCAACTGGGCACTATAAATCGCTATTTATAGTAAAGCACAAACAAGTACATTTTGGCAAGATGTTTTCAGACATGAAAGACAAAATGATACAGAATGATATTTTAACGAAAACCCATATTTGACATTTTTATTTTTGGATATTCCTGAAAACCTCCCTGTGCAACATCGGACAGGTTTCCCATGATCGCATCACCTTGACATTCTTCTGCGCATTTATATATAATTTGCCACTACAAAGCATTTGAAAAACAATACATATGATGATCATTTGCCAACTCGAGTGTTCATGTAGGTTCTCTACATAATTGTGGCCAGTCTGCTTTATTAACAGGTTTGAGCTTTTAATGCCTTTTCGATTAAGAAACTCAGGATATAACGTAGGATTGTTGCAATTACCTATCATAAGCAATAGGATTATGTCGACGAGTATTTTCATTTCTGAAATAGCCATATTTTAGCAAAATATAGACTGAATTTTGTTGCATTTGTATTGCAGTTCCAGCACGAAAAAATATACAAATATACCGGTTAATTATATTTCATTTAGACACCGCTGTGTTCAGTTGAAATTTGTATTACAACAGCCCAAACAGTTAGCGTTCTATTATTTTCTTTTGACATTTATATTTAGCTCAAAATGGCTGTTGTACTTTTAAAAAAATAATAAAGCTCATTGCTGCTTGTCGTTCTGCACTTATCAATAAATTACAAATATGTTTTCAATTAAGTTCATGTTTCCTTAAAACGGCTAGCTTTGTAATTTAAATGTCAACTTTCAAAATGAAAAACGATTCATTAAGAATAATCGATTATTTGATAAATTAGTCGGTAGGTTAGTCAATATAAAAATAGTCGTTTAAAACACTGTGTTTACAACGTATCCATAGTAAACATAGAATGTGTTACAGCCTAGAGTTCTTTAGCATTTGTTTTTACTAACACATGAGAGACTATTGTGGTCAAGGAAACTCCAGCCCACGCTATGCTTACAAAACACAACCTCTCCCAGATGACTTCTTTAGCAAATACTTGATGTTATAATCATCATCAGGTCTTTGAGAAGAACTCACAGAGTAGTTTGTTCATCCTGCTGTTGAGAGGCTCGCCTGAAGGTGGGCCTTTGTTTTTCTCGTTGTCTTCCACTGGACGGAAACGAGCCAACGTTTTCATGAATCCTCTGAAGTTCACCTGATCCTCACTGTAACGCAAGAGACACAGAAATTGCGAGGAAAACTTTTAAAGATAAAGCATTCTATCTAGAATCTGATTCTACTGAGATGGGTTTTTAAAGGGTAAATGCATAACTTTTTTTTACACAATTTTTCCATCAGTTATATACACCAAGTGTGTTTAGGGAAGATGTGCCACTCCGTAGCCATGTTTACCCCCCCCCCTCAGCTGGTTATTTCAATCATGATATTAGATCTATGTCACATGAACAAAAAGTTTTCCACACAAGGGACCAAGGCCATTAACTTATTAAAGTTCATTGGGTGGATTGGGATGTTTTTTGGGGTCTTATGACTCGCTTGTCGCGAGGATCAAACCATCAACTTTGCAGCAAAAAGCTTTTACTCTACAGCACATTAGACTGGCTTTGACATGAAGAAAGTTCTTACAGACATCAGCCTGGAACTGTCTTACCATTACATAACATCCATTGGGACATCAAGCAAAAAACAAGTCCGGACAAATGTTAAAACCAAGAAAGTTCTGCTTTTTACAGACTGTTCAAGGTATCAGAGCCCACAGAAACACCAAGAGAGTCATGAACAAACATCAGGCGCTCCTGTGCTTATATAATAACATAAAACATGATATATAACCAACAACCAACCGATCATTGCATAAAATATATTTTGAAATATGCGGATGGGCAACCATAAGCTAGAAGTCTTTCTTAAGACTGACCACAAAAGGGAAAAGCAAACAAATATGTACAAGGCACACCACATATTTAAAAAGCCATGCAATGACTAACTCCCTTCCCTAGAATTTTGTTTTTTTTTGTAACATTAATCATAACATAGTTTTATTCTAATCAATGTTTTTATCATTACTTTCGCTCAATGTCTATTTGGTGTGCAGAAAGCATTTAAAATATCTGGGTGTGGAGATGGAACAAACAGAAGCAGACTTGCACGATGTTTCCAATGTTACGAGACGTTTCTCACCCCTCTGGGAAGAAGGCATTAATTATCCTATCACCAAGAGGATTTATGGCCAACTCAGGAATCCTCTGAAAGTCTTCTCGACTGATAAAGAAAGAAAAAGAGAGATAGAGAGAAGGTGATTAATACACATACACAAGGCTCTATGGAAACAAGTGCTTGGTACATCATGTTCCCTTAAAAACACACACATTTTTACTACTTCACAATTGTGCCTTTGCATTTTAGGACTTCAATGAACGGTTCTTAAATGACAGTTCTCAATTTAAACATAACAGTTACATGTAACTACCTACTGTACAGCGCAAGCTATCTGAATCCTTCATCAAACATCGATTGGTTTCATTTGTTTTCTTTGTTTCTGTAGGATTCTTGAGTCAACATCTTGTAATGTTTAATACAGCCATGCTTTACACTACACCCAATAATTCATTTGGAGAAACTGTTAGTTGTTGAACAGACTTTCTGGCCTCATCCATCTGGTTAAGTAGTTAATATGAGTAAGAATAACACAATGAATGTTTTGACAGAGTAACTGGTGAAGTAATCCCATAACCAAACAGAATAAAAAGCTGTTGTAATCATAAGTAGGAAACTAACTTTTCCAGACCTGTAACTCACCTGAGCAGACCGTATGTGAGACGGCGTGGGTAACTTTCATGCTCAGGGGAAGGACACACACCTCATCGCCCTGATTTTTAAATTGATTATTTAAACACAGGCGACATCACTTGTCATAGTCTGAAAGATGTTTGGACTAACAACATACGCAGACGGTCTCAACTGAGCGTGCAGGTTTTGTTTGTTTGACTGACCATCATCTCACTGGGTTTCACACCACACGGCATGTTGTCATTACAAACACACAAATATAGCACGACAAGCTGTGACATTAGTGTATGTGGTAAACAGAAAGAATAATACAAATAACAGAAGCAGAAACTTCACAATCGTGTCTGTTTCAAATGAAAAGATACACCGGTACAGAGGTGACCCCAGGTCGCAAGGACACGCAGCGGCTGTTATGCAAACACTAGGCATGATCTCACTTTGGCAATCACAACCGTATTGTAGAACTATGAAACATGCAAGTGAGACCACTGTAATGTTTTTCTTGAAATTAACATGAAAAAAAGATTTTAAGACAAAAAGTTATGTAATGATTAGTCTCTGCCTCAGACGTCACGTGACGCTCACGGACCGTTGGCTAAACGTCTCCAAAAGGCACAGTTTTCTAGAAACACTTCAGCACGTTCAAAGTCATCATCTGATCGGTTTCACAGGATCCTAAGCGAGACTATGTTATGATAGATCTGGGTAGAAACAAACATTTGTTTTTTATTCTGTTCCATTTATCTAATTTATTACATTGTTCCATTTATTAGTATTTCCATTATATGTTTACTAACCCTTTCTAAGTTTTATGCATTTATTATTTAATTTATCATATATTCCTTTATCACACACACATATATTATTATTCTCATTCATTTTATTATTCACTTTTGTTCTTATTATTTGTTTTTCTACTTTTATATTTTCAGATTTAATGAGTTCCTGACGGGGAGAGATCAAACGAAACTGGACCCTACTTTTGGGTCTATAAGACCTTTCAAGCTATATCCACGGTTGGATCTATCACTATAGTCAAAGTTTTTACAATATTGTGCAGCTGTGTAATAGCTGAAATAGTTTTTGGGTCAAAGCTCAAACTGTGAGACGGTTACAATGTTCCCAGTCAAAAGTTAACGCGTTAAACCCTGAGGCGTGTGTGAATGAATGTTAACCATTGCGCATTAATACGTTTAAACTTAAACGCTTAGAGTGATGTTAAATAACCCGGAACACGCAGCTGAAACGCTTTCCTCTGCAATCTCCGGTTCCTCCGTGAGGTCAAACGTTGGTACAGTATTACACAATTCTGGTTGTGTATTGACTGTGTGAGCGTAATACCTGAGCGCTCCATTCTCTCCTTTATCCAGACTGTGAAAGCGGCTGTAGAGACGAGTGATCTGACTGTGGGAAACTGCAACACACAAAGTAAACATTCATTAGCCGGACACAGAGCTTTATGTCACATGAGAGCGAGACAGATAACAGTAATGATTTAAATCTTATCTGAATGACCTCACACACGGGACACATTTCACAGAGTCCAGACAACAGATAATGTGCATTATTATACTACAGCAACACTGTTATTTATTGTCAGCTGGTGGATTAGATTACTGGATTTACTGGATCCCTGAATGCGTGTAATCAACGGTTTAAATCGGGAGGAGACCTTGACCGAGACCAAGAACACATACGCCCAATTACACTCAAACTCAAGGGAGGTCATCTCTCGGCTGTATTTCTCGAATGCATTATAGATTAAAGCATCTGCCAACTTGTGTGAGCCTGAACAGTGCAGGCTATAAAAAACATTGCATGAATGAGTCAAATGAATGAACACAGAAATTTTCCACATGATCAGGCAAACCACAGGACACATGATAGTTATCACAGAAGGCAAAAACACAGATATACTGAATGAATATTACAAAGCTTTCATACAGCTTTAGTGTAATGTCTCTGATGGTCGATATTCTCCTTAATCAAATCTTTAAAAAAAGACACTTTAACCGACCCTTTGGGTTCAGATCCAGTACAGAAAAACATCTGGAAGCTTTATGTGGCTGTTTCTCCCTGTGGTTCATCTGTAGAAAAGGCCAAAGCCACAGGGACTGGAAACATGGCCTGTCTAGTCCAGACGAAATTTATTGCATATTGTCTAAAATACATATTACAGTGGCACAGAAACAAACAAGGTCATTTCATTCTAAAAACACATTTATTGAAATTAAAGATGAAAATGATTAACCCTTAAGTATTTATGTATTTCCAGGAAAAGTCTTATATTTAGAAGCAGAAGTTTCAAGGGCGAATAAAAAATGTATGAGAATTAAATGTCAAAGCCCTGAAACAGATTAATCGCAAAGATTTATTAGACAATTAATCGTCAGCAAAATTTCATAATCATGACAGCCCTAGCTAGAGGTCGACCGATATTGGATTTTGCCGATAACAATAACTAAGGTTGTCGGTATATACAGATAAAGATTAATAAACGAAAGCTTTTTCATTGATTTATAGGCAAAAATGATGAATCGGTCGACCTCTAGCCCTAGCTTAAAGCCCCAGTGAAATCAAAAAGGATGTTTTTTACCTTATATTAAAAAGGAGTGAGCCTTAAGGACGTCAATAAACTGATATGTTATTACGAAATTCTAATTTAGGAGATAAAACCTCTCAAAACTGACGGTCTTGCACAAATCTAGAAATTCCATGACATCACGCTACACTACATTCTCTCGTCAAAGTTCTTGTCCAATCAAATCCGCTTTAGACTCCGAAGAGTCCCGCAACCATTATTAACAGCAGAGCTTCACATATCAGCCACTTGTTCGCACATTTATTATGTCCTGCATATGAATGACGCATAATACACTAGATGGGAGATAGGGGATGAACCAGTCAATGTAAACATTAACATTAAAGTCTTAATTTCACGTCAGTGTCACGCGAGCAGTTGCACGTGAGTGTGCTCCGGTTAACAGACAGGACATCACAGAGCTGATCATATGGATGATCATAAGAGCAAACCCCCTTGAAAACAAAGCGCATGTGACCCCTTAAAAGTCATTATAGTATGTTACATGTTAAGACTATGGAAGAGATCAGACATCACAGCCTTGATCAGTAAAGTAGAAGACAAACACCAGTGTCACACATCAATGTAAACAAGTTTCAAATGACAAATCACTGATATTACTGATCTTCCTATTATTTTGAATAGACTTATACACCACTGTCACTGCCAGGTTGAAGCTGACTGTGCTGAAAATGAAACGCTATTGGCTATTTTAAAAGGGGGAGGGGCCAATCGATTTGTCTCGCAATCTCTGCATTTTTCAGTTGATATCACATCAAAACATCAAATTACGCTGCGCGTACCAAGGTGTTTCATTGCATATTTAAGATTTTTTAAATATCAGGCAAAAATGTTCAGACACTCTTCTAGTTCACCCAAAAATTCCCCTACACAGGTGTTTTTTATCACCCGCAGAAGTCAAAAGAAGATATTTTGGAGAACAATTGTAACCAAAGAATGCCAGTACTCAACATTCACATCCATTGTATTGACACAAGACCAATCAAGTAAATGGGTACCGATGTTCTGTTACCAACACTCCTCAAAATACAAACAATAACAATGTCATTCAGGTTTAATATGAAAAGAGGGTGAGTAAAGGATGACAGAATTTTTATTTCGGGGTGACCTTTCCCTTTATTAATACTGTAATGGACTCCTAACAGGTCTTCCCAAAAAGACCACCAGACAGCTGCAGCTCATACAGAACGCTGCTGTCAGGATTCTGACCAGAACCAAAAAACCTGAGCATATCACTCCAATCCACAGGTCCTTACACTGGTTACCACACCAGTTACTTTTAGAATCAACTTTAAAGTATTATTCATTGTCTATAAATCACTCAATGGTCCAGGACCTAAATACATCTCAGATATGCTCATTGAATATAAACCAAACAGACTTCTCAGATCGTCAGGATCAAGTCAGTTAGAGATAACCAGGGTTCATTCAAAACAGGGCGAGTCAGCGTTTAGCCATTACGCCACCCTCAGCTGGAATCTGCTTGCAGAAGACATCAGACGTTCACCAACAGAAGCTACATTTAAATCCAGATAAAAACACACTTGTTTAATCTGTGCATTCACAACCTGAGCACTGTGCTGGTTTACATCAACTGCACTTCTATTTCTAAATTATTTTTCTTTTGCTCTTATTCTTTTTGTATACACAGTACACTCACATTTGTAATCAATTTTATTGCCGTTTTATTGTTTCTTGAAATCTAAAGAACTTGTGATCTTAAATCATTTGCATTTGAAAGATACGTCTTATTTCTCTCTGTCAATAATTTTATGTAAAGCACTTTGAATCGCCCTTGTTTATGAAATGTGCTATATATAAAAACTTGCCTTGCCTTAAAGCTAAGGGATTAACCATAAACCTTATTCTCTGTCTTTTCAAAGGCCGAATAATGTATCAAAGCTCAGGGAATTTTTATAGGATTCAGTGGAGTAAAAATGACCAAAGAAAAGATATTACAATGAATCTTTGCCTTTGTTTGATGCAAGGTGCTAGAAGAACTGACTCACCTGCTCATTTGGCTATAAGTGAACTGAATTATCATACCCAATATCACACTTCGGTTTTTCAAGCCACAATGTTAAATGTAAAAAGATGAGGATGCTATACGAGTGGCTTGTAAATATGTCCTGCCTGCTGGCTCTTTTAGACTTATTTTAATCACAATAACCTTTGGCACACCCAAAGACAGCTTCTGAAAATCACTGATATGCATCTGTTACCCCTACAGGCTCATATCACACACAGGCACACACAACACATTTCAATTTAAACATGTGACGTGGAAATAGTTTGGTTAGAAGGCTACATGACACATAACATGTCAGTAAAATTTGAATGCATGTAAATATGAATAAATGAGAAGTGTAACGTTACCCATATCCAACTTTGCACACATGAGACATTCAACATTTTAAAACCACATCAGTGCACATGGCATTCATGAGTCCAAACAACAGAAAAAAAACCAAACTAAACTGATACTCACATCCAGTTTCTTTCTTTATTTCCTCAATGTCTTCTTCTCTGAGTAAAGATGAAGCTCTGGAGCCCATGATTGCAGTTCTGACTGAAGATCAGCTCAAGCTAACACATGAAACTCACCGCTAACCGATACAAAACCCTCCTTTAAAGATATGACGTGAACTGTCAGCGCTCACACGTCTTCGTCCGGCTTTATTTTATGCCTGTCTATAAAATTAACCGGATTAAAGGTGGTCTAAATCAAAACTGGACCATTGAAGGTAGAGTTTAGCGAAGCTAAGCTAAGCTAAGCACAGGTCGAAGAACAAACTGAGTGACATCAGCACTCACGTCAGTTCTGTATTCACGAGGCCGTGGACACGCCTGCTGAAAAATAAAGCGTCGGGATTGGCCGCCGTGGCAGTGCGCGCAGGGGGCGGGATTTAAAGAGAGACTTGTGGCTTCCGGTGATATTGGAAAATAAAGCAATTATTAAAAAAACAATAAAACGGTCGTAATAGAATAAAAAAAATACTGTACTATAAACAACAACATTAGTAATGCCGGAAATAAAAATAAAACTTTTAAAATACATGACACATTACAAACAATGTGCTTTTATGATGCACCTTTTGTATAATCAAATGCGCCTCCCTATACTTAAGACAAAAGTGTGTTTCTTGATTTTTTTTGTGTGTTTTTTTCAGGGAAGATCAAGGAGTGTTGTAACATTTAATCAAAGATAGATTTAGCATCGTTTTAACAGTTGTTCCAACAATGCCATCTGCTGGATTAAAAGTGAAAAACTGACTTCAACTCCTGCACACACATTTTTTTGTACAATTTTAATCTTACATTTTTATAAACATAAAAGTATCAAAAGTCACAAGTATACACAAGTGATATTATTACGATATTATCTAAGGAAACAGATGCAATAATGTAAAACAACATTTACCAGTCAGATGTATTTATTTGTGTATGAATGGAGGAGTCTGGGGGTGGCGATACTGTATGTCTATGGATGGAGTTGTAGTCCAAACACTCATTACATGCTTTCATGCAGCTGGGTAAACATTGACACTGGTTACTTGCTTTTGCGGGGGCTCTCCCCGGACCCACCTCACTTTGGGAAGCTCCTGGAACCTTTTCAGCCTCTGTGTGGCATAAAATAGCAGCAAACCAGTGTAACATGCCCACTTACTTATAGAAGAATGGCTCTAAAGCAAGTGTGATTTGATTTTCCCATTAAAAAAGAACAGTATTTAGCAATAGACAACACTTAATATACATATTTTTGCAATCTGCACCTATGAGATATACTATGAGAAAAAGTTGATTTTGAGGTGATCTGATCAAATGTAATCATTTTACATTAGTTTATTGTTTATTTTTACACGGACAATGCACAATTAAAAGTAATTGCACCAGAGTTAGCTAATAGCTAATTTACATCTGCTGTACCTGGGCAGGTAAACAAATAAAATAACATACAGCATTGCATAAACACCACATAAACATCACAATACATATATCCAGAAATTTAAGATTTGTAAAAACAGTTTATAGAAAACACAGTCATAAGTGGTTGCAAATTTGCTCAGATAGAAACCACTGCTTAAGATTAATTTTAAAATCTTTGTATCTGTCAATGTTTCGGACGTTTGTAGTTAAGAAGTTCCATAACATGAGTTCAAAACGTTTGTTTAGGTTTATCTGAAATGACTATGGAGACAATAAATAACAAACACGAAGGCATCTGAAAAGTTGTGATTTACAGCAAATACATTAAAATAAAATGACATGCACACATGTTTAACATACAACACTCAGTTTTATGGAGTAAGTAACAGTTTCATCTCGCTTTCAAAGGATTCTTGGCCTGAGAAGAGTCCTGGTTCCAGTTAATTAGCACTTTCATTAGGACAGATGTCTTTCTATTCCTGAACATAAATAAAAGTGTTTATGGCACACATCTCAGGTTTGATATAAGAGGAAATGTCACTCATGCCAAGAAATATTCTGAGCTAAGTAGTTGTATGACTTGTAATACAACGCTTACTGTTTTTCACCCTCGGCCTGGGCCCACATTTACCCAGAAGAACCTTGCACACGGGACAGGGAAATGTCTGCTGCCAGGCCGGACGGTTGTTGTTCTTGGACGAGGAACTTTCCTCCAGCCATGTAAACCCCCTAATGAGTTCCAGCGACTTTATCTGTGCGAGATCTTCCATTTCAGCCATAAGTGTGCAGAGTGACGTGAAGCTTACAGCGGGTTCAGTAAAACTCTGGGGATCAGATATCCTGATCCTTTTACTGTATATATGTGTGTGTATGAATATGTCCCAGTTTATGGTGCTTTTACAGAACAAGACCACTGCTGTGGACGGAGACACATTTGCAAAATGATACCTCCCCATCACAAGTGAATGGAAACACGCTTCTGGAGATTCTGAAAAGCAGCTTTGTCTTACAATAAAGATGGAGAAGAAACAGTCGGAGTCGTTGTGGATGGTCCTGTCAATTCAACTTTAAAAGATGCATTAAGCAGAGATGGAAACTTGAGTCACAACACGGGTCTACAAGCAAAAAAATAATAATATTGAACGACTGGAATGATATTATTAAATAAAACTAACCCTTATTCTGTTAACTTGATTTCTTTAGAACCTTTGCTCTTGAATGAGATTTCAAAGCTCCAGAGGAGGGAAGATAATCAATTAAAGACTAAATAAATGCTTTAAACTAAAAATAGCCACTAGAGGGAGCCATTTCACCATAGGCCTGCTATTACTAACAACAACACTCATTGTGTGTGTGTGTGTGTGTGGACTTGGTTTTTATATGTTAGTGGGGACCTAAACCTGAATGCACCTGTGTCACTTTGGGTCCCAAAATTGAGGTCCCACGGGCACAAAAGCTTATAAATTGTACAGAATTTATGAAAATCTAAACATGTAAAAAGTTTTCTATGATCTTTAAGTTTAGGGGTTGGATTGGGGATAGGGGATAAAATATACAGTTTATATACTCATCACGCCTATGGACTGTCCCCACAGAGATAATAAAACATAGATGTGTGTGTGTGTGTCTGTGTGTGTAAGTGGACTAGCAGGTTTCTCAGATGACACTGTTTGAAGGATATAACTCTTTGATGTGATTAAACTGCTTTTTGTTCTTCCGTGTTTCCCTCCAAACGCAGCAACTTCCTTTAGTACAACACACACACATTTACAACACAAATACATCAAAAATCCCATTTGCTTCACCGGTAAATAATGTTGATATGTGATGTTATTGTCTGCTTTGTTCATAAGTGAAGGAATCATAACCCCAAATTAAATCTGTATCAATAACTCACATATGCCTCCTAAATGCTTAAAACCTGTTGGGAACACGCCATATAACACAAAATAAAACATCTATTGCGACAAGTAAGCACTAGCACTTTAAATTGTCTATCTTATAACTATAAGAATAAGATATATAAAAATATATACATAAAATAAAGTGATATTATATTTGCATATTATATAAACATTATGTTTAACGGTATTTCAATCAATAACAATAATAAAGTATATGAAACAAACTCAAAGTTTAACATCCAGGCACGTTACAAGAATTGTGTGCTAAATAGAATGATACAAATTTTCTTAAATATGACGAAAATAAAGTATATCTTGGTGCAGCAAGGGATAACTGATGTCAAACATCAGCCATAAATAAAGAACACAGGACCCTTGATCTGCCCTCTGCACCTCTCTCTCTCTCTCTCTCTCTCTCTCTCTGTGGGGTTTAAGGGCTTTAGTCTAATAGCTCCATTAGCTCAAGCCAGTGGCATTAAGCAGCATAACAGCTCTGACTGCTTTAACCATCAATAACACACACACATACTTTACTCCTAACACTTTCTTTCTTTTCAGTGGAGGAAACGTTTCGCGGCACCTCACAGAGGCCTCTTTCAAAGACCCCACCTAGAAAAAACAAACTTTGATCGGAAATGTCACTGGTGCTTTTACCGCCTTGTGTCACATGTTCATCACAGCTCTACTGTCTCTGACTCCATCATCAATGACAACAACTACACAAACTGTCTGACAGAGAGAGAGAGTTATGGAACGCCTGAACTGAAGGACTGTTGGGGGATAAACGTGGCTTTGTGAGCGCACATGGACACACAGACACATCTTACAGACCTGTATTGTTTTGATAGCAGACTAATGATTTTTACCTTTTCACTCTTACAGAAATCCTATGACATTGCCAGAATTTAGGTTAAAACATAATTTAATGGATTGATGATGTCACATCAGACATCTGCATTTATCAGAGAACGCGTTAAGCGGCCCAAAATAATTATTTTGTTCTATTATGATATTGTTTATTCTAATATGTTCAACAGATTTGTTTTAGGGTTAAAATAGTTGTATATCATTTAGAGTCAAATCATAATAATTGTTTTCTTAGTAAACTTGTCTGGGCCCATTTTTCATCCAAGAAGCTGCAGCCCAGGAAAAAAAACATGAATTTATAGCTTTTATTCAAGAACACACAACGCTGACATTTTTTATGCGGTGTCTTAGATCTTGTGTTTTTCCGAACATTGTGTTTCTGTACTTTTTCAAGTCTTTTTTACAGGTCCAAATTTTCACTTAGTTTTAAATGCTACTCGAAAGGAGTTTGGCTAATGAGGTCTGAAATGAAACAACAGACTACGTTATGGACCATTGCTGCACACGCACACGCACACACTCACGCACACACACGCACACGCACACGCACACACACTCACACACACACACACACACACGCACACACACACACACATGCACACGCAAACACACACACACAACTGTATAATTTCCTTCAAATGAGAAGGGATGCCAGGAAGACTAAATCTACTCTTGGGTTTTCCTGTAGTTTTGAATGAAAGCAAAGGTCTGTGGAGGATCTTGAGCAGAACCATTCAAACACAGACACGCACACAGACACGTAGGGTTTGGTGAGGTAATCTGGAGAATTAACACTTTTGAAACATTCCCTCAGATCCACCGCCATTTTGTCATCTCCGAGGAACCCCCCTCATCTTAATGACTCGTTTTTTCCAGTCCAAAAAGAGAGCTTTGTTTCTCCTCTCGTTCCTACTGTTTTATCTCTGTATTATGTCTCAATGTGAATCTTGCCAGACGCAAGGAGCTTTTGACAAGAAATGTCTTGTCATTATCTCTCCGTTCCAGACTCGGGCTGAATTCGAGGGAGAAGGTGTGAAGGAGTTCGATTACTGAGAACATTAAACATGCACACGTTGAGTGCACACATTCGATGGTTTATAAATTAGATGTGTAATATTGCAATAACGAACAAAATCACAACGGGATCTATTTAATATCTCAATGGTTTCTTAAATGCAAAAAGATTAAATGGAGTGCAAAGTTTCCATCCATTCATTCATCCAATTATTCAACATTCTGAAGAAAATACAAACACACACACACACACACACACACACACACACACACACACACACACACACACAAAACATAACAAGAAGAGATCATTTCCCAGCTCCACTGTTCATGAGGTTTGTTCCCGGGGATTGTGTCTGTAGGGAGATGGGGTGGGGAATGAGGGGGTGTGAAGGGGTTTGACCCCCTATATCTGCTCTCTCTAAATCAAGTAATGGGCCAAGATCCCTCATAAGATACTGTCTCAAGCCCTCGGTGCACCTCCTTCTGATTTCCAGGGTTTTACAGGAAACAATATCTATTCTTGATGGAGTTTGATCGCATGTCATTTTTTATGTGAGAAAAGCCAGTCTCATGCATCAGTTCTCATGATGCATTATGGGAAACGGGTCTCTTTGATAATAACTTTTTTCTTGTAGCCTACATATTTGTTATAAAAGGTGAACAAGAATGTTGGTTTATCTGTCATCTTCATCCAGATGCAGTCCTTCTGAAACATCTTTTAAAAATATTTTTGTTCGTCAGGTTGGTTTCACTTCTCTCTGGCAACACCTCAATAGTATTTTTACTCAACTTTGTCCTCAGATGTTTGCGTCACTCTTTTCATAAATAGGCCTATAAATCATTAAAGAATTAAAATTTAGAAGTGAAAACCTCATTGACATCGAACTGAAATATGAAGTGTGATGGTTATCATCTTGTTTCACTGTGTTTTTATTTTTCATGACTTCTCTCTTTAGGTGGGAATGTCCTAAATGTCCATTCGTCTTTGGTCCCTGTGGTCTCCGTTTCTCGGTCTCTGTGTGGGAACCGTGATTTTGGACACAGTCTGTCTTTCCCATCCCAAAGCCCGGTCTGTTTTTCTCCGGTCCAGTTAAAAAACAGTCCCGCACTCACGGGCTCCCGAAGCAAACCGGTTCCAGCCCGCTTGTTGCCTTATTCTCACGGAGGCTGGGAAGAGAGAGGTCAGAACACTTCTAATGGGTTTCGTATGGATGCAGGTACCAAAGGGCTCCCCCATGGCCCAGGAAGTGGTTTCCATGAGAAACCAAAGCAGCTTGTGACAGTTTCCAAAATACATCAGCTTGTTTTTTTGTCCCACTTCTTAATCCAAGCGATGCCGCCTTCCCACAGCAACAGTAAACAGTCAAGGAGATTTAGAATACAATTTCCACAGCAATGTAAAACTAAGGCAGAGATGGAAACTCGAGTCACTTAAGGTGCAAGCTATTAATGATTCTTTACAGTTCCTGTGCATCCTAATCCTGAGACATTCTCTTCCCCTTTACATTGCTTTACCTTAAAAATACATTCGGGGCACCAAGGAGAAATGAATGAGAAAGATGCTCTGTAGTAGGAAAAAACTCTCACGACAGATGCCAGATTGGAGACTTCCTGATGCCCACATGTGTTTATAAATTGTGTGTTTGTGTGTGAAATACACAAAACTG
Source organism: Triplophysa bombifrons (assembly GCA_029783895.1). Taxonomy (NCBI): domain Eukaryota; kingdom Metazoa; phylum Chordata; class Actinopteri; order Cypriniformes; family Nemacheilidae; genus Triplophysa; species Triplophysa bombifrons. Next base: position 2,385,989 of record CM056459.1, on the reverse strand, counting down.
TCCTGCATTAGAGTATGTGTGTAAGTAATTCTCTCGAGCTTTATTTAATTAAAAGCTTGACGTTTGTATAACTCTGTCGGAGAGTTACTGTAACGTGTGACTTCCCAGAAAGGTTGTGGATATAATCATGGTTAATTTAACAAAACCACAACCCCAAAAATAGTGAATGATGAATTAACAATCTTCCAAAATATATTAATAATAGTCGAATTAAATACACAAACTAACAAAACAATGAGATAAATATCCGAATGTAGAATCAAATTGTATTTTCGTTATCAGGTGTTTATTGTCTCATTTATTGTTTGATTTATCGTGTCCCTGTTCAGTTGATACCACGACTCAGCTTATAAAAACAAAGTTATTTAAATTCTAAATATAATTTGCATTTACAATCAGCAACACAAAACATAATTTACATGTCTAGACTTAAAACAGAAGAAAATGTTATTCATTGCAAACAATTCTATTGCACGGGTTGTTGATAAATCAACTTAAAATTAAGTCGTAAATATATTTCCGTAACCATTTGTTTGTTAACATTTATGCGATCCGGCATAAATATAAAATAATAGATAGAGAAGCTGACCTTATTAAATATTTAGTTAAGTATAGCCTAGATTTATTTGCTTGTCTGATTTATTTCCTTTCGAAACAGGAAGTTGAGGTAGACAGGCCTTGTTTCTGTCACTTGTGAGCTATGAGTTGGCTTGTCAATCTAACCAAAGAACATTTTGATGGATACTTCAATTTTGTTTGTATGTACAAGGTATTTTCAGTTTTCCTGGAAAAGAATTGCTGTAAATCTGAGTTATTTTTGTCATCTGTTTGTCGTGGTAGCAATGCAAGTGGTTCATGGTTTTCAAGGGAATGGACAAGACTGCTTTGTTTAGCCAAAAACATTACCGGTCCCTAATTAAACGACACGAGTACCCATCACCTCCATCATGTTCATTTAAACTCATCTGGTGAATTTAGTGTCTATATTTACACTCTGTTGAGAGTAACACAAATGACCACATCCAAATAAGTCATTTAAAATAATTGACATTAATGCCTGCTGACTGTATGGAAGAGTGGGCATGTTTACATTTGCATGACATTTGAACAGAGTTTGGCACAAAGCAGAAAAACATAACTCTCTTTCTGTCCTGAGGGTTTGAGAGACAAGAATTACAGTTAATCTGATAAACCGAACCGATTGAACCATTAGGTAATAATGAGAATCTTTCACATTATGTTAATGTACTGAGAAGCCGTTGTTTGTTGTGGAAGGTCTGATCGATGAACTAAACTGAACTGTTCTCTCAAAATAGTTTGAGCTTCTTGTAAAGTAACAGAAAACACCTGTGAACACAATAAGGCAGTGTAAAGCGGCCCATTGTGGGCGATATTCCAAGTCTTCTGTAGCCTTGTGAAAGCTTTGTGTGAGGATCAAACTGAAAAAGTCAATATTTGCTGGATATTTTTCCCTTCACTTGAGCCCTTAGATCTCATGCTCCGTTCTGCACACTGGAACTGGTCTGTTGACTTATTGTGACACATACATTTTAAACCAGTGATTCATTTTTAAATCTGAATTTAAACAAACCGACTCAGAGATTTCACGGCTTTGACAAAAGGAAAGATTAGCGACGAATAGCAGAAGTCAAAGTTGTATGACTTTCTTTTCGCGAGACACAAAAGTTGAAGCATATGTACGTTCTTATGCCATTAAAGGATATAGTCTGTGCGTCGAGCTAAAAAGGCTTAAAGTATCTTGCAAGTTTTATCCATTTGTACCTCTAAAATCATATTAAAAGTTAAAATTCTGTCATCACCGTCCTCAAGTTTTTCCAAATTTGTGTAAGTTTCTTTGTTCGGTTGAACAGTTTTTAAGGGGCAGTTCTTGGGCACAACTTGAGAGTGAGTGAATGATGACTGACAGACAGATTTATCATTTTTGGCTGAACTATACCTTTATGCTGAAAATATGAACTTAATGTTTTACATAAAATGCTTTTTTAATATAGATTAAAACATGTAGGCCACTTATATAACTGAAGGTTTATTATTTTAATTGTATATAATTGCTGTAATGATTGTAATTTTTATGTAGAAGAAATATTTTTTTTCTAGGCCATGCCAGTATAAATAATCTGGATTTCTTAAGGTATTAAGTGTGTTTAAGTAGACAAAAACAATCTATTTAATTTAATTATTTGGTCTCACAAAAACATTTTGAGAAAATAATATGTATGTGTGACTGCATAATCGGGGGCATTATTAAAGCACAAGTAAATGAAATTCAAAATCCCAAGCAAAGCCTGATCATTTTTTAATTAAAATGCATACAAAACTACATCATTAGCACACATTGAAGGAACATAAGAAAAACATTTGTTGAGCCAAAATGACAACATATGGAGTGAAAAGGACAATTTGTTCTGTACAGAAGTGTGTTGTGCTTCATCGATCTTTCGGCGTGATCTTAATTTATGCAATGTAGCTTCTTTACAAAGATTCATTTAGCAACACACGATAAACATCAGCATTTGATACAGTTGATAAATAGATACGCTACATTTGGTCATGATCATTTGGGCCAGCAAATTGGGTATCCTTGTGTTGGTCCACATTTCAATCATTTCAAAATAATCAACAATCACAAACAAACCTCCCAAAAGAATGTCTGCAACTTTTGTGAAATCAAGCCAGCCGCTACATAGAGACAGATTAAGACTGATAGAAAAAAATCAAACTGCACCTTTATAGTATCATTTGAACATCAAACAGAAACGGTTTCTCGTACCGTATCACTGAAAACCCTTGGTGTGTGTTACCCAGAAGTCCTTGCAGCAACCACTCCTGCATGTAATAAGGACGACCATCTCACATTTTAAATCCATCTTTCCTGTAGCCACTGGCTTTTGGGCAAAAATCAAACGAGCGGCGCAATGGGAAGGAGAATAACCCCCTCCATAAAGACATCAAAGCGGCAGTGAATCAAGCTGAACACAGTCACTTTTGCACGGATAAGAAGGCCTTAAGGTTGACCAATGATTGTGAAAGCAGATACCGCTCTCTCATCATTTATCTCTCTATCTGTTTCCTTCATTATCTTTGGGTTCTTTGCCCTCAGGTATCAGCAGCAGGTGTGAGCTTGGGAAAAACCTCTCGGTTACGCACTGAATTATTCACCTACACCTGTTACGTGAATGCGTGTGTGTGTGTCATGGCCACTTTACCGCCCTTGTACGAGTGAGTGCATGGTTTTGTTATTCAAATATTCAAGGCTGATCTCCTTTCAAACGTGCCCAATTATTGTCTCCGATTTCAGTCATTGCAAGAACAAGGCAGGAAAAATAGACAGATAATGTAGGTGCTTAGAGCAACATATTTTTCACACTTGAGAGACGGAGAATGACAACAGGCGATTGTCTGAATCTTTGGCTAGTACGGGTTGAGTTCACCTGAGGGCTTATATCATCTGGAACTCTATCCGGTATAAATGTTATACGGCGCATCTCAATTATGTGGTTTACAAAGACATCCACTTAAATAAATGTTTTAGTGCATTAAAGCTGCATTGGAAAACATAGACATTACATTAAAATTTGTTTTGCATAATTTAGAAGGAATATATTACAGTAGCACAAATTCCAATTTTATATTAAACATAAAGAAGAAACCGGAAGCAAATAGTAAAAAAAAAAAGCGAAATGTTCGTGACCCGGAAACGACCAAAAACAGGAACGTATCCACGTTGGCTCAAATAAATAAAAAAGTACACAAACCGTAAAGTGAGTTCAAACAAACCACAGTAAGTATGAAGAAACTGCAAGTCATTAAAAGCAATCAACACTGAGAAAGGAAAATAATGACTCTAAAACTATTTAAAAGTAAAAGACTAGTCTCCACAAGTTCAAAAGGCAAATTAATTGTTCGTGATTTTGGCGCGAAGCGAGAAACCAAATAAAAACAGAAACGTCCGTGTGTCTCTGGATTATGAAAAGTAAATGAAGAGTGAATCTCATGAAAACTCAAAAATAAATTATACTTTGTGTAAAGACAGTAAAGCCTGTTTTGGGGACCATGAAGAATTGCGTAGCTTTATCCACATTTATCTCCAAATTCATGATCTCAAGGGATTATTCTGTATTTAAAATTGTCCGTTTTTAAAATCATCAGCCTAAATGAATACAGCACGATGTGTAACAATGATGTATAAATATATCAATGGCACCCTTTTCTTTCATTTTGTTGTATTTTGGTGTTAAACATGACAGATCTCAAGATTCACCCTAGACTCCTTTTAACGACAATTGAATTTAAAAAGCATAATAACATAGCTCATAGACATACTCTTGTAGGAGCACATCTCACCCTTTAAACTACCATTTAAAGACTATTTCAGCCGTTTGGAAAGTACCTGACACCTTCTGACAGCTTTGTTTACCATCAGTGACTATGTGTTGTATTTACACATGTAAAGTTCCACACTGCGCCCTTGAAGTCCCGTGTCTTTTCTGAGCTTTTCCACACTGTGCGCATGATAAATGCTTTTGGTCTTTGGAGCAAAGCACTCTGGGAATTACAGCTTTCAGGCAGATTGGCTTTAAGGCTGGATGAATTGGCTTGCTTCAGATAAAACAAACTGGGACAGACACAGCCCCGTCAGATTATCTACACAAGCACCTACGATTGTTTTCTTTGGTTTTATCATCAACAGAAAAAGTAGCTGATATATTACTATGGGATGTTTTTGTTTTTTCATTTTGTTATGATTTTTTTCTTAATCATTTTTTACTCTTTCTATGTACATTTTGCTTGCCTGTGGTTCCTCGTTCTGTTTCTGTACCGTTTAAAGCGTCCGGAGGAGAAGCAGATCACAGGTCAGCTGTCTGAGTCTTTAACATCTCTGTCTCTTTGGTTTGACTTATTAACGAACACGATCATACATGCAAGACTTTTTATTCTCGATCTCGTTCCATAATGTTCCCCGTTTTCAGTAAGGCCTCCAGACGGACTCGTCTATGCGCGTCGACCCGGTCATCGCCGTGGGTGAATTGCTGTGACTGCCGTCGGCGTCCACCCCGTCGCTCTGGTTACCGAGGCTGGCGTTGATCAGGCTGTTGTTCCCTCCCGCCGTTCCCCCGGCTCCGCTCGCCGCGGTGCAGGATGTGAGCATGCGGTTGGGTGACCTTTCGCCTCCAGAACCCGCGCCGCCGGTCGGAACCATCGAGAACTGGTAGGAGCCGGATCCAGTGCCATAGTACAGGTGATACGGCGAGGAGTTGGTCTGGAAGTTCTGGTTCTGGTTGCCTGGATATGGAGGCGGCAAATAGGTGTGGTAGCGGCTGGAGGTGGGCATGCTAGCCACGCTGAGACCTCCGATTCCAGTGCTGGATGGGTTGGCAGAGTAGGTGAAGGGACCCGGATAATGCATGTGTGAATCAGAGAAGCGGGGTGCTGTCAATGGAGACAGAGATGGGAACGAAGGTCTCTGTTGGAACAGATCTGTACCTGCATGAGAGAGAAAAAGTCGTGTCACTTTAACATTTAAACTGTAAAAACAAAAACAAAAAAAGGAATACAGACAGGCTCTCACATCTACAGTTTTGTTTTCATGTTCTGTGCGTCAGAATCGTGACGCAGGTTAACGCACGAAATGAGAACAGGTGCAAGGATAAACATCTGTCCACCTGCGTACACAAACCAGTCCCTGATCCTCGGCCTGTTTTTCCCAGTTGACGCTGCTCGCCGGCTTTGTTTTCGCTTACTGCCCACATATGAGCAGTGGCTGCTGGGATAGTGAAGCAGGCTTTGGCATGCCAGGGCCTGAGGGTGGAGAATGCCGGCTGTGCGTGCCACCGACTTGTTGAAATGTCTTCCCCACGTTTGTGTGGGGCACTGGGTAAATTTGCAAACGGGAACAGAAGGAAAAAAACGTACAGTTCTATTTGAATTTACTCAATTTGTGTGTTGAGGGGGAATTTTTCTGCGGTTGGGATCTTGCGTTTTGTCTCTCATTCTCTCTCTCTCGCTCTCTCTGGTTCCCTTCCCTGTTTTTATAGAATTGGGGGCTGTACTGGGTTCTTAGAGAGAAGAATTTGCGTCTGTTGATGAGTCAGGAGCCGGTGCATGCGCCACGCACACACACCATACAAGATTATTTACTACACGCCACATTTTTTAAGTACAAACAAGATGTAACATATAAACTGGGGGCACACATACGCTCACAGGCTCAGTGGCTCCATCTAGAGTCTCATGTTAAAGTAACAATGTGTCTCTTGAATGTTACTGATTCCAACTACCTCACACATGATCTGCATTAGCCCAGTTCAAAACTGTCAAAATCGAGAGAAAAGAGCCAGGAAATGGAGAGAGAGAGACACAGAGAAACATCAAATGTAAGGGTCATTGTAAAAACATTTATTGCAAATATTTTTGGGGGAAATATGGTTTTAGTGTCTGTTGTTTCCTCTAGAATGAGCATATTTTTGGACAAATTACATAATAGTTTATTTTCATCCCTGTTATCTGAATAAGTCTTAAAATTCAAAGCATTAAAAAGGAGCAATTTTGGGGTAATGCTTAAGGTCATTTAAAAACTATTTTTTACCCAGTGTTTTGGATATTGAACCCAGAGTTTTTATAATCATATCTTTAGCTTTATAACCATTTGAATAATGTTTAAGTTGTCTAATTTATAGTAATTTGCTTTTGTAATTTCATTCTGTGTTTATGTTAAGTCTAATGTATTTCAATTTAAGATTAGTAGTATTTATTTTCACTTAAGTTTTTATTTAGTTTAAAAAATAATCAGGCCGATATTTTATTTCATTTTGATTAACCTCGGTTGCGCCTCAGGATCTGTGCTGGCTAAAGTTTGATACTTTGGGGAGGATCCAAGCGTTGCTGAAACCTATAAATAAATCAATTACAGTTAAACTTTTCTGGCGCAAATGGCACATATAAAACAATGTCTTTCCTCCTTTGTATATCAATCCGCCACAGCGAGCAGTTCAGTTTGCGGAGATCCACTAGTCCACAGTCAAGCGTGTAACCCTGTGCCCTACAGAGGTTTGCCTCATTTGAATACTTTTAGAAAGTGATTTTGTTTGTTAACAGAAGAGCAAGCCGTAGGAATTGTGCAGGATCAGGGCCCTGGTGACGATGCAAATTTTGACCCTCACCTGTAAAATAGCAATGCAAAGACAGATGGATTACACCTGCACCAGGCAAATGATGTGGTCAGGACAAGAGAGAGCGAGAGGGTGAGACAGAAAATGAAGAGAAAAATATGTAATAGATACTTTATATAATTGAATCCATATTTCGTTGTTTCGGTGCAGTCTGTGTATGCTGTGAAAACGACTGTTTAAATGTCAGGTTTGCTTCACTGCTCTTTAGTTATTCATGTATTTTTTGAGCTTCTTCCGTGTGGTTTTATGCACAATTGGTGACTGGAACCCACAATAACCAGCCAAACATTTGCTACAGATAAAAGCCATTAACGGCACTATAACCAGTGACCCCAAAAATAATTAAGACACATTTAAAATGTGTGAATTTATTTGCGTTAGACGATAACGCACCAAAAGGAGTCGGCTAGTAAATAACGCTAGATCTCAAATCTAGTAATCCTGTTTTGAAGTTTCTTTTGTAATTATCGAACACGTTAGTTCTAAGAAATCTGTCTATCTGAGCATAGCCTGAAAAAGAGATTTATTCATGTTCACAGGTTGTTCTATAGGAGCGCCTGAACGTTGATCAATGCTTACCGAAGGTTTATGGGATGGTGCTCAGACGGGTGGGAGAACCCGAGACGAAGGCAAACATGTAAACTTTGTGTGTTTACGTTAGAGCTGTAGTCCATAAGACAACACGGCACGTCGCATGCAAACCAACTCGCTTCTGTGATCTTAAACATACACTGTCACCATCAGACAGGCTCGGGTTACCATTCACAAACATCTGTTACTGTACACGAGGTATTAGAAAAAATCAGGTCATTCATTCACCACCAGCACAGACTGGAGATCTGGAACGTCCTCCGGTGAGGGATTGTGACCTTACTGACTCCAAAATCAATTTGTTGAAACAATTGCATTATTATTGAGCTATTATATAGCTTTTGCTGTTCCACGAGACAATGAAGCGAATCAATACGCTGCGAGTCTCTTGATCTTTCTGAAGCGTTTCTTATGAAATAATACTGTTGGATATAATTACCGCCGCAGGGCTTTTTGATCGCTGTAGCTCAGGGTGGTGAGTCAACATTGCACTCACACGCAAGTCGGCAGCAGGGCTGTCTGATCCCACAGGAGAGAAAAATTACAAATGAGATCTTTTTAATCTCTGTTTTTGCTTCTCCTAGACGGCGATGAGTGCAGATGGAGACTAAAATGGGCCTTCTCACATGTTTCTCTTGAGGCTTGGCCACGGCACGTATCTTCTCCAACCCATTGAAAAGACCAGCGCGCGAGTTGTGCTTCCAACATTTTGTTCGAAGAGCGAATAATTCAAGACACATTTCTGTTTTTGAGTTTCTGTCAGTGCCCTTAAAGACACGTCATTCACTTACATAAATAACCAAACTGAAATGGGTTAAGGGCTCGGAAAAGAAGAGGCGTGTTTATCCTCCGTGCATATTAACAGAAAAGAAATGATGAAAAGGTCACCTGGTGTTATGAAACGCGTCACCTCACACGCTGCGAGTCTATTAAAAGTAATAAATCTTCTAAAGTGCAATTAAAGAAAGTCCTTACTTGAACCGGTGTGACAGAAGCGGTGTGTGTGCGGTGAAAATAAAATGACTAAGCTAGTTTGGATGTTTGGGGTTTGCGGGAACAGGAAGGACAGGAATTCTGCGTTGCCGTGGGGAAGAAAAACAGTGCCAGCTCGGGCTGTGTGGTTGTGTGTCCATGGCAGCAAAAGTTTGTGTGAATGTTTTTGAGTGAGAGAGTTTATGTGTGTCGCTGAAAAGCTTGCCAAAACAGGTGCGTGTGTTTCACACACACACAGAACATTTATGTATATTTTAGGAGGTGGGGTGTGCGTGCATGTGTCTAAGCGAAAGCTGATTTTTTAATTTTAGTTTTAGTTTTCAGATTTTTAAATGACTGGATCCTACATCGTTCTACATCGTTGTCTTTTGCTTTTATTGTTGTAGGAAAGATGAAAAACTTTATTTCTATTGAATCACGAATATTATGATTCATCCATTATGACAGCAACACACGCACACATCTGCATATTATAGAAGTCATGTGAGGACAGCAGTGTGTGTGGTTTTTGAGGATCTACGTGTCAGTAGGATTTATTCGTTCTCTTAAGTGGCAACGACACAAAACGGCACCAACAATCATGGCAAATAAAATTATTCTTCATCGTACGTTTGATCTCAATAACAGAAAACAAACCTACAAGGATTCCAGAACCAGATGTATCTGTTGTTTTAAAGGAATACTTCACCCAAAAATGAAAATTGCCACCATTTATTGGCCCTCGTGTCACTTCAAATCTGTATGACATTTTTTCTTCTATATAGAAAACAGCAGCAGATGTTTGGCATTCGTAATCCTTACACAACTGTTGAATGCCTTCAGAAGACAGTATAGCAATGGTAGGCATGAAATTCTTTGATCTGCCCTCTTATTTTTCAGAATGTCAACTTTGAATTTTTTTGTCACAGGTTTAAAAATACAGACTTGGTTGAAATATTCGTCAGGCTGATGCATGTAAGTGTACGTTTATGAAATCTCTTACCTGACCAGCGTAATTCATCTTCAACTTTGCAGGTTTTCAGTGAAGGAGCATCTATCTGATCTGGCCATAATCCTGTACCAAAAAATATAAAGAACGTTAATTTAATAAATAATCATTAATTTCTTGTAAATCAAAAAAATGTAAAGTTGTCTTTTTGTAGAGAAACAATCATTTTAACAGCCATTGTTTGTTAACAGATAAAAATGTTTGATTGCAAGTTTATAGTCTATATTGACTTTAAGTAGTTTTTATTGATATACACCTATGATATAACATGAATGTAATAAATATAAAAATTTACCAAACTATTTTTTATTCAAACGGTTAAATGGCTTCACAAAGACATGTAAATGAAATTGTTTATTTGTTACAAATTATCAGAGTTTTGGTTTCAATTTCATTGAAAGTGAATAATTAAACTATTTGGAGGTAAATTTAATGCTGTTAATGCTGCTAAATATAAATCAGAAACCCTATTGCTTAAAGGGATACTTCAGCCGAAACTTAAACATTTACTGTTCCAAATCTGTATAAATTTCACAGAGAACACAGAGAAAGATATTGGGAAGAATGCTTATAACCAAACAGATGTTGCCCCCCATTGACTCCCATAGTAGGAAAAAATCAATGGTTGTCAGAAGTGCCTCAACAACAAAAAAGATCAAGTAATTTTTCCTACTATGGGAGTCAATGGGGGGCAAAATCTGTCTGCTTCCAAATATCTTTCTCTGTGTTCATCAGAACAAAGACATTTATACACACTTGGAACAACTCAAAGGTGAGTAAATGATGACGGAATTTGGAAGAATGCTAGTTTTGGGTGAAGTTTCCCTTAAACGCTGTTTAGTTTCACATTGTAAATATTCGACATATCATCCACCCCTTTGTGTACGTGCTTGTTTAGTCATTCCAACACAATGAATGCGTCCGCACATGTTCAGTGTGAGAGGCAGATCTGTTTGTGTTTTCATCAAAGTTGCCAAGAAGAAACAAACGCGTGCGAGTTGAAATCTTACACTGGAGTTACATTACACAAGAACAGATATGAACTACACCTGTCAGCGTGTGTATGCCGATATCTTTGACATTTTTCTTTAATCGGTGACAGTGACAGAAAGTATCAGTGCTTCACATGAAGTGTCTGTTACAGATGTGTATGTGTAATGCTAACGCACACACACTGTTAGCATCAGCGCACAACTGTCTCGCTCGCATACTCCAATCGTTGCGTAAGTTCAAAATAATATACTTTGTGTGTGTGTGTCACACTACGCTGAACTGCCAATTTGACAGGCAAATAATTCCTGTTTGCTATCATACTGAAATGAGATAGTTGCTACAAACTAATCGTTTCAACACAGACACATGTACGAGACGTGTATATATTCAACAAGATATTTACATCTTCCAGGAAATATGTCAGTGGAGCGTGTGCATGCAAAACTCGTCGCAATGTTGCTTGGCCGTTGTGCGCCATGGTGTCGCTAAGTAGTTGCAAGGGGGTTGTGAGTGTTTACTATGGTGTCGCTAAGTTGTTCCTAGTAAGGTTACAAGGTTGTTTTTCTAGTCCGTGGATATTCTGGATTCAGGGTGTCACAAAATAACACCATTGGCAGTAATTGTGATATTAACCATGATTATCAATATTGTGTTAATATTAAATATATAATGATGGCGTAAATAATTTTGTTTGATGCTTTAACATGGGTGTGTTTGTGGTGTAGGTGTTGGTTTGGTTCCATTTGAACATTTTGCCATAAGAGCCACAATGGTTACAGCCTCTCTCTCTCTCTCTCTCTCTCTCTCTGCCTCCCTTTTAGTGTGATTCATTGGCCAGAAAACACAAAATGAAAGATTAAGTTGACAGATAACGTCATTTATTCGTTGAATTTCCGTAGTTATTGTGATTATTTTCATTATTAAGACTTCTTGGCCACAGCAATGGTGTAGTGAAAATCTCATATTGTGACTTCAGTTTCATCTTGTAATGTAAATCTATATATTTAAAATCTTGATTTTCGTCAGAACAAGGGAGATTCCATGTCAATCCTGAACCATCTGAGCTCTCACGTGGAGTTGCACAGCGAAGTTTAGGATTAGAAATCTGAACAAACTTCTTGCTCTGAGCATGAGAAACAGCGACGCTCGCCCTGGCAAACAGCACTAAAAACACGCTGTTTCCAGTCTGTCTCTCGGGTTTTCGCCACACAATGATAAATTCTTCAGTATAAATGCTCTTATTGAGGCCACAGCTGGTGCTTCTGCTGAAGAAAATAAACATCTCACTCAAATATTTTGATTGGCCGATATACAAAGTCAATAACAGTTAGACAGAGTTCTGCTGCTATTAAACCAGCGTGTCGCAGACACAGTGTGTTTGTGTGTGGCTATAAACAGCACAATATGTGGGCAACCGGGAGTGTATTTTGCTTGTGCATGAGAGACTCAGTGTATATTCTGAGTTGAAGTTACCATTGGCCATCAATTCATCTGTTCGCACTGAACTCAGATGTGCTTCAAGATGTGCCCAATCACAGCTATTCTGGACATGATCGTACTGTTATGTGGATCGTGGTTTTAAGGTGGGTGGGAAATATCCAGTGTGATGTCCTTAACATCGAAACTAAAGGTTACATCAATATTGTATAATAATGATTAGTTTTATTTAGTTTTAATGTACCAGTTTAAGTTTTAAGCTACTATTCATGACTTTTGCCTCAATATTGCCACCTCTGGTTGATACTTAAAATGCAGGGTATTTTTCGAACTTGGATCTTTATGTGGATTGAAGTCAAATGATGCCAAACTGACTTTTCTAATAAAATCTCGGCAAAGAAATCTTTATTATAAGCTTGCTGTTGTGAATATGCGTAAGTGCAGATTATTTTTTTATCAGTCTGGCTAGTGGCTAATAATACAACTATTTATGTTTTATTTTATTTATATCATTATTGATTTATATTAATATTTTATTTCATACCAATTTTATTGAATAATCAATTTGTTGAATTGTATTCAATTTAGTAATATATTTATTGACGTATTTATAAATAAATATTTAGATTTTGCTGAATTTAAACGTGTAAATTTAAAAGTTATGACCTATTCAACCATTATTTTATTTAATAAAATTTATTAACATTATTAATTAGATAAGAAAAAAAGCTGTGAAAATCAAATATTGGTTCTTCTACTAACCCAAAATTATACCGGCTAGACATATTTTTACCTTGCTAGCTATTGTTATTAGCTTTTTTCTTTGTCGAAGTGTACCGGAAGTTAAGGGTGCATGCACAGTAACATTTGTTTATGTTGTTGCTTTGAAACGTCGCTTTATTTTAAGTGCAATAATTTAACCCTCGCTGTTTTAGTTTCCTGTAAATACTGCTCCAAAAAAACAATTTAAATGCAGTGGGTTTGTTTGTTTGAACTCTCGAAGCTTAAAATAGTCAAACTACACATTAAGTAGGTCTTGATGAATTACAGGTTTAAACATTTGACAGGAAACTAAACAACAGATGGAAGAATCGATGTTAGATTGGATGACAGAAAGGTTCAGTCTATGGTGAGAAAGTGTTGGATGGAGAATGTACAGGAGAGAGAGAGAGACTGTATATCGCTGAGTGGAAATGTAGGAAACTTTCCTCAGAACCATCAAAAATAAACACAACCACTATGAGGTCTGGCCTTCCTCTCAGATCCTTCGCCACACGTCCTTAAAACACGCAAACACCCGTGTAGCCTCAACCTGACCGCCCACAGTCACTTCACGGGGAATAAGAAAAGCTCATCTAAGTTACTCTCATTACTTTTGGGCTCACAGGTTTATATTTCTCTGTTGGTAAACAGAGTTTTTTACTCAAGGCTTTTAACATTAAGGTTCATTTTTGTATAAATCACAAAATGGAACCTGTTTGAATGCGTTTGGTATGAGGCGTGCATGTGGCTATATAGATTAAATAGGGTTTTGCTGCAAAACAGACCATCAAAAAAAACCAACCACCTCACACACACCCTCATCCTGTGAAATGATCTCAGATATGAGAAGGTCTTGATCGAAACGCATACTGTAATGCAGCAAATAACTGTTAAAATCACTCCTACACACTCTTTAGTATAGACAAACAAAGTTTGTTGAAGATGAACCGACACAGTATCAACGTTTGTGTCTGTTTAACATTGTGTTGATATGCATGATCGCACGAGTGTGCACCACACAAAGATCCATATCTCTTTGTGTATACTTTGATTCTCTTAAATCAGTTTACTCAGTTTCGTTTGTTCATTTCTCGCGGGCTGTCTGAAGCGTGCCGCTACTTGTTTGCAAATGCTAAAGTTTATTTCGTCTCCCCGGTCCTCGAACACAACAATGGTGCGTGTGTTTGTGGGACAGCACCGTGTGTTTTGACAAATGTGTTGAATCAAGTCTGTAGTCGGCCTGAGAATTTTGTAATATAATATTTGTTTACGGTCCGCTAGAATCTGCTAAACTCCAGAATGATGGAACGGAGACACACTTTGCATCACTCAAGTGTTGTGATGGACTATCTAATTATACAGTGATAAATCACTGATTTAACATGTCTATATTACACATGTCGATCTGCAACACATAGCTGGCTGACAGAATGTGTGTGTGTGTATACAGATTTATATTATGAAGCTGGGCCTACATAAGAGAGAGCGAGTCAGCGCCCTGGGGTGACTGATAATGTTCAAATTAGACATAACGGTACGTTTTGGATTCATCACACACACCTCTCATAAACACCTCTCATAAAACCCTTCAGATGTCTTCACACGTTGCTTTTTGACGTGCTTCATTATATGAAAAAAAAATGTGGCCCTCACGGTTATAGTGGAACCTGTAGAAACTACACTCACACATACAAGCCTACAGCAGACACACAGTCTCCAACATCTAAAGCCGCGCTAATGTGTTTTGTCTGCTTCAGGTGTGTGTGACGGCTCTATGAAGAGATAATTCTTCTCCTAATCCACCTGCAGATATGGATACCACACATACCTCACTCGCTCAAACACACAAACGTACACTTCTGATGTCGTATACGTTGCAAATCATGTGCGATGCATGGGTGAGTTTGGTTGACTCGGTGCTTCACGTTTGGAGGATGTACGGTAAATCACAGCGTTTTGTGAAACATTTCAACTAAATCTGATGTTGTATCAGGATGTTTAATACGTAGAATGGATTATGTAGAAAGGGACCAATGAGATTCAGCTGTGGGCGGGGCTGCCCAAAACAAAGGAAATTGAAAGCAAGGGTGATATGTTTTTGCAAAAGACGCACACATGATGGTGTATGAGAACCGGTGGGCGGGGTGTAAAATCTGCCGGGGTATGTGTCTGTTTGAGCGACACGAAAAGCAAATGGAAAGATAAACAACTACCAGTGTGTATAGGTTTGGCAACACTTGTGAGGACCACTTTTTTTGTAAAAAGTCCTCACAAAATTGTGAGACATCTGAAAAACTGGCCTGTGAAGGGATTGAGTTGGCTCTTAATAACTAGCAAAAGTCTCATAAATTTGTCAAATCACGCTTAACTGTTCTAGTGATGTCAGCAGGTTTGTGTGAGGATAGAAAATGGCATTAGGCTGCAATGAAAATCATGGAAGTTTACATTTACGAATATGCATATGGCAAACGGTTTTATCCAAAGTGACAAACAGAGCATTGAAGTTATGCATTCTTACATTATTAAGTTGGGATCAGAAGTCATTTAATGTTATTTTAAATGTTTAGCTATTGTTTTAAATGTATTAACGTTACTTCTAGGGATAAACCGATATGTAAGTTTTGGGCGATAACCGATAATTCATTAACACTGGGGGCCGATAATCGATATATTGGCCGATATATAGTATCTAAATATTAATATCAAATTTTATGAGACCGAACAAAAGAAAAACTAGGTTACCATTTGTTCTCTTTTTTCCCTGAAAATCATGTACCAAGCCTACTTTACACTAGTTAAAGATTCTTTAACTATTAAACTTTTCTGGTATGTTTATTTAACAAACTAATTATTGATGTTCTTCCAGTGCAACCCAGAAAAGTGTTCTTGAATAGCCACATGTCTAACTAGTGTCAAGACGGAAAGCATTCAGACACCAATCGGCTTAAAAAATGCAGCATTTGTTCCTATAATTTACACGTTTATAAATATCTACACACTGTACCCACATTAAAAATGTTTTGCTAATAACAGTGGGATGATCATGACAGAAAGACAGCACTGTATTGGATTTAAACTGTGAGCAGCGTACAGCTGAAGTGGTTTAACCACAGAAAATGATTCATCATCAAAATTTTATTATCGGCCGATACCGATAACACTAAAAACGACCATTTATCGTCCGATACCGATATGGCCGATAATTTATCGTGCATCTCTAGTTACTTCAATTTACCAATAAGTTGGAATTGTTTGACTTATCTGATAAGTTACAGGAACTCACCACTGTACTACAAAATGTAAAATAATAAGTCCAAATGACTTGAAAAGCCGATTTGTTGTACATAAAAACGTGTGTCTTCTGGGAATCGAAACCATGACCTTTGTTGCTAGCAGTGTGCTCTACCATTTGAACATCCTCACTAGTGTAGTGAAACAAACCCATGTATTGTTGTTTTTCTATCAGACATCACATTTAGGTCTGTGCACATGTCTCAGAATGCATCTCTGCCCACTGTCACACACACAGACGTGGGAACTGAAATAGAGAGGGCTTGCTAGATTCCAGACTGTAAGGTGTGATGTGTCATCGTGTCTGACTGATCCAAATACACACACACCTGGTATCTGTGAGGTGCCGGTGGGGCTGTAATGTGTTTGGTGCGGGCGGGCGGTCCCATTGCCAGGGTTCATTCTCATCCGTTGGTAGCGTTCCATGTCCCCAAGACGTTCTGAATACTGCTTGTGGGGGTCGTCTGGCTTCATGCGATGACCTGCGGAGCGAGAGAAAGATGAGTTCGGAGTTTGTCGAAATCATTTGGATAAAATTAGATGTCTTAGCGGGTAGCCTAATGTCTGGCTTAAAATGTCGTCTGGTTAGGTAGCTGGCTTTGGCCTTTCAGACAGGGTTGCGTACTTGTTAGTTTGCGTCAGACGTGAGTCACGCAGCGTTTGATGATCCACACAGGGAAATCGGCAACAAAACCCTTTGAGAGTGTGTGTGTGGGGGGGTTATCACAGACAATGCGTTGCCATCCCACTTCAGTAGCCATTATAGACACACACCCCATCGCATGTGTGGCCTCTAATGGATGAGTTTAATGTGACTATCAGTGATGTGTGTGAGGAACATGTGAACATTTTGTGGTTTTTAATGTGGAGTAATGGCTGGATTTGAATATTTCATTCAGATATAGAAAGGATAGCAGACGCTGTGATATGGATTTTGTGTGTTCTTGGCCTCTTGGTTACCCGAGGGCAATACATCACTCTGCATTTTTTTTGTTACCCCCGGGGTAATATTTCTATTAGTTTATTGCTCCCTCCATTTGATGCCACCGTGTCTCTCTCTCTGTCATGTGATTGAAATGGTCTTTTTTATAGTTTGTTTATGAAGCCAGCATGAGTTCCCAAAGGGGGGGAGAGACGAGCAAATGATTCTCATTAACGTCTCATTATTGTTATTTCTCCTAAACGGCAATAATTAAATGGAGGTTAATATGGACTTTTGATTAAACGTCTTCTGTTCGTGTCGCATGTTTGTGTGTGCTTCTGATTCTCCACCTAAGGTATTTTGTGAACCATTTGAGAAGTTGAGGAAACGAAACATAACTGAGAAGTGACTTTGGTCTGCTGTGTTTTTTTTAATGGTTTTTCTGGTATTTTCCATTTGCACTTAATAGCCTTGATAGCTTAAAGTTCCCCCCCAAAAAAATCTGTCATGAATTACTCACTCTCGAGTTGTTCCAAATCTGAATACATTTCTTTGTTTGGTTGAACGAAGAGGAAGATATTTGGACGAATGCTTGTAACCAAACAGTTCTTGGAACCCATTGACTACCACCGTAGAGAAAAATACAATAGGAGTCAAAAGTGTCCTAGAACTGTTTGCTGTCCTACATTTTTCCAAATATCTTCTTTTACATTCAACAGAACAAATAAAATGGTTTCCTAAAATGGTGGCCAAGAACTGTTTGGTTATAAGCATTCTTCCAAATATCTTTCTATGTGTTTATCAGAATAAAGAAATCGGTCAATGACGAAAAAGGGTTTTAAGCATAAAAACAATAAGTGTAATACTGCTTTAAATTATTGTAGTTAAAAAAACTGTTTAATTTAAAAGCATTTTTGTAATATTGTAATTTTTTCCACTGATTTACAGAAGACGCTAAAATGTCATTAAGTTTAACAATCTTGTCAGGGATATTTACAACAAAAATCACTTCATGACATATTAAAAGATTAATTACTTTCACCCCAAATGCTAGTTAGTTGTAAAATTTGTAGCTATCCTAGATTTTGCACATTTGTCAATAAGAATTTGTTACTCATTTAAAGCACGATAAAATGTAATATGTTCCATTATTCTGTTATTGATTTTAATATGTACAAGTCAGAATAAGCATGTTGTTTGTATTTATACGTAAATATTGTGTTACACTATATGACAATGTAACATTATTCCAACCAAATTTTGGCATTTGATTCTTCAAAAACTTATTTGAAACCATAAAGTAGACATTTCGCTTGGATTTATTGTGCTTTCTATGGACATAAAATCACTTTTGTAAATTTCTTTTAATGGGGACATCTTAACGTCTTTGACCCATTTATACAGATTTGGAACAACTCGAAGGGGAGTAAATGATGACAACATTTTTCATTTTTGGGTGAACTATCCCTTTAATCGGCACAATCGAGTCCATATGTTTGGTGGTTTTAACGTTTCACTGTTTTCACTTTAAGTGGTGCTGGTTTCTCGGTCTGATCATTTATCTCCTGTAATGACTATGTTTAAGTATACTAACTACAGAGTGTGCAATTCTCATTTTGACAAAAGGAAGACGGACCATAATCTAACTTGTAGCCCTTAACGTTAGCGCACTCTTAATAATATTTACCCTTTTAAAATGATACAATTTAAATCTTTTGTAGCGTTGCCTCTCGTGCATGTGGACGGTTGTGGGGTCAAACCCCACGTACAGTCACGCTGTCTGAATTATTACGGATGGATGAATATTTCATAGGTAAGGGGCACTTAGACAGGAATGTTGACGTTTTGTGAGAATGATATCATAACCACAGGACACACACAGACACACTAATTACAGTGGATCTTCTCTCTTATACGCACACATATACACACCATGGTCTGGACGGCCAAAACACATGCGGTGGACAGTGCGTATCACGCATGTGTAAAGACAGGACTGTACACTTTATTTCATAAAAGTCCAGACTGTCTGAGGCCCACACTGCTCACTTCACACTCTCATATGCTCACGCTACAGATCAACTGACTGATACGCCCTGCTTCCTTCCTTTCGCCTCATTCTCTCTTTCTCAGACCAGCAAAGAAAGAAACATATGTTCCCGTTTGGACAGACCGAACACAAGCTCTTTTAGCTCCTGCGTGTGTGTGTTTGAGCAGGGCTGAAACCCGACAGTCGCCGTGGAGGACCAGACGTGTCACGGCGGACACACTGTAAATATTTGTACGGGTGTCTATAAATTGGACTCGTAGGCACTTGATAACATTGTGGAGTTGATCTGCTGGTTCAGACGCGGAGGTGAAACGTGCTTTAACTCGGCTGGCCGAAGATTTCGGAACGGCCTCTGTGTGTGACTCCAGAGAGATACAGGAATATTTCTGATCGACTGATTGAACCGCTGTGATTTTGCAGTGTTGATCATGTGTTTAATAATGAATAAATGGTTCCCAGTTGAGAACCAGTTCAGGCCTGAAAACGAGTACCATTCTAGTTCTTCCTGCAACTGGTGCAGATGACAGTTGGTGGATTTGGGTGTTTTTGTGTGTATGTGTGTGCGAGTAGGTGGTTGTTCAGGTGTGGAAGTGAGGCCTCAGATGAAAGTTTGCTTCCGTAGTAACGAACGCTTCTACATCTGCTAAGATCACCACACCTGGCTTCCTCTTGCTGTAACCATCCCGCAGTTTCTCTGTCTTATCTGTGTCTCTTTTTCTCCATCTGTTCTCTGTGTGATGTCAGAAGTCAGTCCTGGGCGCGTCCAATCCCATCAGCCCAAGACAGGAAGTGAGACTGAGGCGAGTGTAAACGAAAATGCTGAACAGAGCTTCTATTCACCCCTGAACTTGACACCCTGTTTTTGAGATATTTCCCCAGTATTCAGCATATAATATATTCAGCATTCAGAGTGAACCTTTAGCCGTACCTGATAGTGAACTTTGTATTTAGAAGATGGTTTGTGTGTCGTTGTTATGCGTAGCGGTCTGTAAGGCTCACAAAGCTGAGAACGGAAAGGTTGTTGGTTCGATCTCTGCATGAAGAAAGCTTTTTTACACCGTTTCATCTGACGCACGCACCTGGCGTGAAGTTAAATTTTGGTTTGAAATTTTACTGTATATTTAATTTATATTCAGATTAAAAGTAATTTTAAAAGTAATATTGAATCTTTGCGCAAGTCTACCGCAAGTTGAGCTTGGGCCGCATAACATTTGTTTGTGTTGTTGCCGTTTTAAACCATCCCTTGTTGATCAGGCCCTTTTTTATATTTGCATTTGTTTTTTGCATTTGATGTATTGATCGAGCGCAAATCTGCAGACTTACATTAAACCATGGTAAGAAGTTTTTAAGAGCACCGTAGTATTCTTGCTGAAAGCAAAATGAAGTATCGGCTATTGTGTCATTGATCAACACACTCAGGGTTCTTTCTATGGCGTCGTCGTTGTTATACGTTCACCTCACCAGTCTATGACTGCATGTGTGGTTACAAAAATTCCCCTGGTCATGCGATGGCAAATAAATATTCTCTTCTGTTTGATCCTCGATTCACCTTTTGCATTCTTTTTGTTTGTCTCCAGGGCAAGTTGGAGCAGGTGAGGTGAATAGCCCATATCAGTGAGACAATGCATGAGGCCGTGGCTCGTCTGCCACCGCTGTCATCTGTGTCTCTGTTGTTAACATCTTTGTGCTGTTTCTGTTCGGGCCTTGAGTAAAAAAGCAGGAAAAGAAGAAAGGGCGTAACGGCGCACATGTGTGTTTGTGGCTTTTGTTACTTGAGATATGTGTGTGTGTATGCATGCGTTTTTAGCGTGTGCGTTAGGATATACACTAACAGTCAAAGGTTTGGACACACCTCGCTGAATGTTTCACATCATCTTAAAATAACCCAAGGGTTAAAAGCTTGGAGTCATTTTTGAACACTAATTAATTGAATATTTTCTTCTTAAACTTTAAATTCAAACTGCGTTATTTATTTTTAATGCATAATTTGTATTGTAATGTAGTGAAGAACAAGCAGCCAAGAAGCAAAGAATGGGAACTTCTTAAAAACTTCTTAAAAACAGACAAGATGCACAAGAAAGATGATTTAAAGAATGCCCAGATTGTGCCAAGCTATTTTTTGTCACCACGCACTTCCCCATATTTGTGTCCTTTTCATGACTTTACTTTCATTCTTGAATTGTAAAACACTGATAATAAAAGCAATTAGGTGTGTCCAAACTTCTGACTTATAGTATAGCTATCGTCGCTATTGTATGTGTGCATGCACCTGCATTGTGCTTGGTTTGGCTGGTTTTGGTTGACCTAGTTGCGACTCAAATTGTATGCACCGTAAGCGGGACGCATCTTTAAACGCAAATGTGCATCAACAATATCTCTTCCTGAATACTTTGCCGGTTATTGAAACTCAAATGTAGCTAAACTCCACGAGTTTCATTTTTATCAAAAAACTGTTCGAACGGTTTGTTTGACATCATTCTGGATGATGGAGTAGAAATAAGAGAGGATGTTTTTGAAACAGCGCAAGGTGTCAAATGGAGGGAAAAGACCCTTGGCTTTACTGCGCGGCAGCCTATGTGTGAGAACGTATGTGTGTGACAGGATCTGACACAACTGCAGCTTGCAGGAGTGTGAGAACAGATACATATCTGTGTAAAAGGTTTTTACTTTATGCCGCACGCACATACATGTTTACTGGGCTGTCTAAATGAAGAGGTTGAAAGGAGGTTATGTCAGAGTGTTTAGTGCACTTCTGGGGACAATTTATCTGTGAAATATAGCTACTGACATACACAAAGGCGGATTGTGAAGTTTGTTTTCAGTGTTTAGAAAAAAGAGTACATTTAATAAAAAATCATTTGTATGATGTGAAATTTTACTGAATGTTATTAAACAAGTAATTTTAGTGTCTCAGTTTTTATTAATGTTTTTAAATTCTGTATGTGTAATATTACAGTGACTCAAGATCAACAATTATTTTATTACAATACGACCCCTTTAAAAAATCCAAAACACTGATAGAGAAAAATTCTCTCTGCCTCTCCCTTTCTCTCTCTCTCCCTCTCCCTCTCTCTCTCTCTCTCTCTCCGTCTCCATCTCCCTCTCTCTCCTCTCTCTCTCTCTCTCTCTCTCTCTCTCTCTCCGTCTCCATCTCCCTCTCTCTCCTCTCTCTCCTCTCTCTCTCTCTCTCTCTCTCCCTCTCCTCTCTCTCCTCTCTCTCCTCTCTCTCTCTCTCTCTCTCTCTCCCTCTCCCTCTCTCTTTCTCTCTCTGTCTCCATCTCCCTCTCTCTCCTCTCTCTCTCTCTCTCTCTCTCTCCCTCTACCTCTCTCTCCTCTCTCTCTCTCTCTCTCTCTCTCTCCTCTCTCTCTCTCTCTCTCTCTCCCTCTCCCTCTCTCTCCTCTCTCTCTCTCTCTCTCTCTCTCTCCCCCTCTCTCTCTCTCTCTCTCTCTCTTTGTATTACTGGAAGCCCGGGCATGTCTCGCGTTTTCAATTAGGCTATTTGCAGAATTTTCCCCACTGTTAAAAATGGTAGAAAAATAAACAGATGATTCACTGTAATATTCCAGTAACACTCCTCCCTCTGTTCTCTCTCTCTATTCTCTTTTCTCGGTGTATGTCACAACTTTAATCGTAGACCGTGAGGTGCGTTTTATTGTGTGGCTTTATTAAATTAGTCTTTAAAGCTGCTAATGGGTGAGCGCTTCTCAAACACAAGGTGGGCCTGTCGTCTCCCGCAAACGGAAAAAAGCCTGGAACTCTTTGTGATTGTGTGTCTGGAACCGTCCTGGAGTTGTGTATACACCCCGCGTCTCTCTTATGGGCTTTTGTTGAGTTAATCCCTCAAAGAAAGTGTAGCACGATGGCCGGGAGGTAAAGTTTAAATGGAAGGATAATGTCGCTGTTTATGTTTTTTTAACTCTGGTGTCTGTTGTTCTAGGTTAGAGAAGCAATGCGGAGATCTAAATCTGCACTCCATGCATGACTTTGTTTTCACTCTTCTGAATCGTCTGTTAATTTTTCTTAAACCCATTGCCTTCATTTGACGTTTAATATATGCTCCATTCATATGTAGCGTCAGCGGTGACGAAAACTGCCATGGTGACCGTTCGCCGTAAGCGATGTTCAGTGGATTTTCTTTGAAGAAAGCTTCTTATGAGCCACTGGTAACATCATTAGTGTGATAATACCACCATTTAAATTGTGTAAAACATACATGGACGCACACACTTGTGAGTCACTCATAGCCAAGAATAACAACAAATTACATCTCTTTAATATTTCAGATGTTTTTCCTAGACAGCAATGGGATTAAGTAGAGAGCAAGTAAAGACCTTTGCTTAAGTCTCCTGGTCCTCAGACCCCAGTGAAATATTTCTAAATTATTAATAATAATTATAATAATATCTCCTCCTTTTGGCCGTATTTACGTGTAAATGTGAGTGAAGATATGATGTAAGGATATCATAACAATCCATTTCAGGAAGCTACCTATTTTCATAGTGCAATAGATTGATTTCTAAACGGATCCCTTCCGTGCAATCATTCTTCCCCCTTCCAATTATTTACATTAGCATTGACCGACATTGTCTTCAAATTGTATGTTATAGTATATAGTATTCATATCCATTGGTGCAGTGTGCATTATTTACGGGATGGCACACCTGGCAGGTGTTCTATACACACAAACTCGAATGCATGCACGGCATACACTCCTTTATTTACAGAAAACACGGAGTGATGTCTTTGGAAAAATAACACGGCAAATGATATTGTTCACCGATTTACATACCCTCCACGAACTGTGTGCAAAAATGCAAATACGGCCGAAAACAATGTTGTAGTTCTGTGTATGTGTGGGGTCTGTTCCGTCATCAGGTGGATGATGTCTCGTCTCTCCCTAAATCCCTGTAACTTCATCTCACGCCGACTCTTCTTAACAAAATATCACACTGAGTGGCATTAGCAAACAAATGACGCCAGACATTCTCTTGTAGTCACGTTCATGGCAACGCTGTTTTTAGTGGATTTACAAATTAATTTAATTTGATTTATTTATATATGGCGTAGTATGTATTGTACCTTTGTGCTTTGTGTTGCTTGTTTTGAAAACTGTATTTGGCACAGAGGCATTATACTGCCCCCTGGCACCTAATGTTACTGGACCAGCAGTTTTAAGAAGCCATATTGGGCATGTCTGGCATCTGGGCATCTTTTCCGGCAAAGTAACCACGGGTAAAGTCCTTCACATTAACTATAGACATGTTCCACTAAGGTTTAAAGTGTATATGTAAATCCTCATTTAAAACAATCGCTTTGCCTTCTTTACCGAAACATCCTTGAACACTGTGTTTTTAAGCGTGCTTCATTGGAAATAAATGCACTACATTTAAGGTTTAAGTAAAGCTTATCTACACTCTTAAAAAAAATAGGTGCTTCGAAACGTTCTTCGATGCCATTGAAGAACCTTTTGGTTCCATAAAGAACCTTTAACATATAAAGAACCTTTCTGTTGCTTTGTGACGAAAAAGGTTATTGAAAGGTAGAAAGAGATGGTTATTTGACTGAATGGTTCTTTGTGGAACCAAAAAATGGTTCTTCGATGGCATTGCTGTGAAGAACCGTTTTTGATTCCACGTTCTTTCTAACTTTTTTGGTAGCAAAAGGTTCTTCTAAGGATCTCACCATTATTTCTTAGAGTGTATCCCTTGTGTCCCTATCTTTACACTATTATCACAATGAGGCTTTTCCCAACGTCACGTTCATTATTGCGAGAGACCTGTGCTGTTTATTTCTACATATTGTGTGTGGGGTCTGTCCCGTCCATCAGGTTTATCAACTCCGTAGGTAAACATTAATAAGGTATTATTCTATTGGCAGCACTATCAAAGTATCGCTTGCACGCCCGCACAATAACACACACTCACGCACACACACACACACACATACACATGCATGCACACACACGCACACATAACCTAAGACAGCCCGTGCCTGGGGGAAGAGGAGGGTGCGGTTTTTACCTGTGAAATATGCCATCAACACAACATACAGTATCTGACAAAAGCAGGACATACACACACACCAGATTGTGCTAATATGCAGACAGCAAATAAATATAACAAAGTATACTCAGCGTTAAGGAGCAATGTGAATTTGTGCCGCATAAGTTTATGTGAATAGGTGAGCGTGATAGAAGGTCTAAATGTCAGTGGGAATTTTTTTTACTTCAAAGCTTGTGGTGTTGTTGGCAAGTTGCGTACATCAAACATTTCAACATTTTATGTGTATTCTTTTTTTTGTTCGTTTTTAAGCAGAAGGGATGTAGTGTGGCGCTGTATCGGGGCCCATGTTTGTCTTAGGGTCTGAAGTAATTTCACATGGTCAAAGCCTATGTGACCACGCCTAAACTGTAACCGCTTACATGCATCATTTCACACAACATTGCATCTAAAGGCACATGTTCATAAGTGATAGTTAGGTGAACATTGAGTAGATATCAGCCGCAGAACGGCTATGTGACACTACACACAGGAAACAACACTAAAGAGTCATTACACACCGAACATCAGACAGCTAAGATGACGAACATTTCTCGGATAGTTCAACCAAAAATGAAAATGATGTCATCAATTAAGATATTTGGAAGAATGTCAGTAACCAAACAGATCTCATCTCCCATTCCCGTTCCACTAGTGTTCATTTAAATCATCATTTAAAACATTCTATCATTTTTGCCTTTTTTACCCTAACACCCTTGAACACTGTGTTTTTAGTGTGCTTCATTGGAAATAAATGCTACAACATTCAAGGTTTAAGTTTAATCTCTTGCTTAGAACAGATGTATGTATGTACTTAAACAGATAGTTCACCCCAAAAAAAATTCTGTCATAGTTTACTAAAGGAAGATATTTGGAAGAATGTCAGTAACCAAACAGATCTCATCCCCCATTGACTCTACTACGGCAGTAAATGGGGAATGAGATCTTCCAAATATCTAACTTTGTGTTCAGCAGAATTTTTTTTTAGAGGTTTACGTTGGAACAACCTGAGGGTGAGTAAATGACAGAATTTTCATTTTGGGGCGAACTGTACCTTTAAGCTGACAGATGCACATATTCCTTTTTTGTTTTTGCTTTTTCTACTTGCAACTTGCTTTGCTATTGTTGGCTAATGCAGTGAGATTCAGACATTATTAAGAATTGCTTACGTGTCTTTTTTGGAACCGCCTAGCTCTAGAACGTATTCCTTCTCTCTCTTTCTTTCTTTAGTCTCTGGGCTGTGGTTGAGGGCTGCATTAGCGATATAGATCTGTACCCCTCAGTGCTATGTTAATTCAGCGGGCTCTAATGCGGTCAGGCACTGCTGACCCGCTGGCCGGAGAGAGTGCCCGTTTCATTGAACCCTCTGTTTGTGGCTCAGGGACGCACACTCTCTCTCTCCCTCCCGAAACGGCTTAATAACACACCGCAGCTGACATCTGAGGTTGGAAACCATCTCGACAGAGAATTGTTCGCTGTTTAATATTAACACACGCTTCGGTGCAGGTGTGCACGCATGGTGCGCTGACAATAAACGCAGATATCGAAACTAACACTTAGGCATCGAAATACACTGTATGCTTTGAGAAAGAATGCACAAACACGGTGGCTCTAGTCCCTGGTATCATCCGCCGATGACTCACACTTCAGCCAGTGTTCTCAAAATAGTTCGGATACTCATCGCCCCTGTTCCAATACGGCACACAGAATGTCAAAACCGGCACTGATAGAGCTACGGGATTCATACTTGAACTTTAGCAGTATAGTGTACAAAACTCAACACTTAAAGATGAACTCCAAATCCAACAGATTATCTAATCTGTTATACTTGGCACACACTCTAAAGACGGATCAGCTCAGTTTTACAATAGTAAAGAACACGGTATAAAGCATACACACAGGAGAGGCCATCTCATTGTGTTTTATCTCTTTAGATCACTCCCCTCACCGTCAAAAAACATTTCTTGCATTGTGCGTTTTATTTATATAAATTGGATCGATGAGAAATCATTCAAATTTATTGTTGGCTGCAGAAACAAAAAGTGTGGCCAGCGTATCAGTCTGATTCGTGAAATACTTAACAATAGAAGACTTATTTGAATTAGTTTAACAACAGTTTACGCTGCACCTGTAGTAAACCGTATGTGGTAATCATATATGACGCAAAGCATTGTGTTTAACTAAGTGGTTACCAAACACAAGCCGCAGATGATAAAACTATTAGTCTAGACCTCGACTATGTCATACACCTCTGTCGACACACTCTCTGATAGTTATACATGGGATTTTGGGGTACTCACGTCTTGGCTCTCGAGGTCCGTCCACGGTGACTTTAATAGCGCGGTGGTATGTGGCGACCTGGGGTGGTCCAGTGAACACAGTGATGGTCAGAGTGAAGCTCTTACCTGGGGGACAAAAAGAAAATGTGTAAAATAAAATTAGAGTAATTGTATGTAGTTATGCTTGCTTTGCTATTATATGAAAAGGTACAGTGGGGTGTAGAAGTCTGGGGCCACAGTGAAAATCTGGCAAAAAAAAATTCAAGTAAAAAGGCTAATTTAAATATTTATTTACATTCACATTTAATCGTTTAGCAGTCGCTTTTGTCCCAAGCCATTCACAGAGAGTTCAGGGACTTACTAGTTTCAATAAAAGCTAGACCACTATTTTTTTATTTTTGTCTTTCAAGTATTCACAGAAGAGATGGATTTTGAGTGTTTTTTGATTGCTGTGAGAGATGTGGTTGACAGGCCTGAGTTATTTAATAAATAATAAAAGCAAAAATTGTGAAATTGATCGTCTTAAATTTTATATATATGAGAAGGTCAGATTTCCTAGCTTCCTAATAATGTGAAATGATAAACCTCGAATTGAATTTATATTGTGTTCTCAGACTTTTGGACCTCGCTGCAGGTATGGTGCATAAGAGCCTGTTAAGCAGCAAGAACCAGAGAAACCAAGAGAACGGTTGAGGTTTAATGACAGAGCCGTCGATATTTCAGCATTAAGTCGAGATGACGAATTTTCTGCATTCAGACTGAAACTATTACTCAGTTGTAAAAGAAAGATACGACTTTTCAGGTTGATGTTGAAACTCCAGTGGCTCATGAATGAACTGTTCATGCACAGCCCCATCCAGAGAGATCATGCATGAGAGAAATCTCTGGAGAGAGACAACACTACTTTGATGCGCTTTGAAATGCGTTTATGATGTGGATTAGTCAGACAATGTGTTCCAGATTGTTTTTGGACTCCAGTGTGTCTCTGTATGTGTGTGATCTGTCTTTGAGGAGGAGAGAGCCGTGGTTTGTATGAGGGCTATGAGGGTGGGGTAATTGACTGCAGAAATGAAAGGTACTTTTAATTCGCACACTGCGGCGCTTTCCACTCATCCGTCTGCAACTATTTAAAGTGTAACATTTACAGGAAAAATGTGAAGCAAGGCCAGAAGGAAAACGACGGAAACGCTGGTGAAGGAATGCGAGCTATGTAAGAGGTACGCAGTTTTTAGGTGTATAAACAAGACGTTTTTTCCAACTCTGAACATAAATAAAAATCCTGCTGCGGGGACGCATTATTTTTCATGCGTGCAAAAATGTTTGTTTGAATGCATGGCAGTTTTGCACAGTACAGTACGAGTTTAAAGATATTAAATATCAGTTTTTGCATTCGTCCACATATAATGATTTCTCCCATATGCATGTGTTTGATCGTGACTTAATAGACAAACAAATAAATGTGTCACCTCTGCCGCTTCTTCCCACGAATCGCAGGTCGTTGAACCGCGCCACCTGGTTCTTCATAACTGCGGACGCGTTTCTCAGTTCCGCGGAATAATTCTCATCATTTCCCGCCATCACCGTGACAAGAGTCCCGTCAGGAACATCACCGAGAGCCACCACCTGACACACAGTACACAGAATCAGAACAATTTAACGAATTATATTGCAAGAACAGCAAGATTTAAAGTCTAAAGTTGAGCAATCTTTAATATAAATACATTTCTTAAAATTAAGAAATGCACATGTGTAGACTATAAGCATGAAGTTAATATAATATATTAACATTTTAAACAATATAGGCGATTGCATATTTTCTTTAGAACAGCAATTTTATTTCAAATAGGTTGCCTCAAATTGCACGGCTGTGATTTATATAGATCAACAGTAAAAGAAATAATTACAACCTATAAAATATTATTAATGTTAGTAATTAGTATATTTTTGTTGTTTTAATATCACAATATTGTGAGTGAAAGTATAGGCTTTAATTACACGAGACTATCTTATATATCTTAAAATTATTCTGTGTCTAGTCGTGATTGATTATTTAATTTTTACTATATAACTTTATTGGGTTATGAAAATACGTAGCCTATTGCATTATGAAATTATAAAAAGAAATGTGTACACAAAGGCAAATTGGGTTACGATAATACGTGGCCTATTGCGTTATGAAATGATGAAATCAAATGTGTACACAAAAGCAAAAAAGCAGAAATATGTTTTTACCTTGAAAGCCACGGGCAGAGTTTTGTTGCACCTCCAATGTGACGGCAGGACCGAGCACAGAAAGTTCGGGCTGTCCGTGCGCACCAGCTCTCCGGCGTGATCCGCCAGCACGTCCACCACAGAGCGGTTCTCCACGGGCCGCCCGTTTCTCAGCGTGCCCGGTGCGCTCATGCTCGGACTCTCGCTCACTTTTGCGCAGGGGAATGAGGCGGAGGGCGGCGTGAACCGTCTGCTCGTGCTCGGGTCTACGGGAATATGCATCACAACAGATTTACAAATGAGACCCCGTTAAAAGTTCTGACACCCGTTGAAGTCGGGTGAGGTTTAAGTCCGTGGTGGTGGGTCCCGAAACCTCCTTCGTAACAGTTTAATTTGTATCAGCGTAGCACACAGGATGCAGAAGCGTTAAAATGCGCTTGGCTTTCCCACTGACTTCAGCAAAAACCGAGAAACCGCAAGCACGCACACGCACCACTGTCCTTGATGCAAATACGCATGCACGCACGCACGCACACACACTTCTGCTGCGCTTTAACTATAGAAAACACGCACCAGATACTATCGAAGTACTTCACAGAGCCTCTGAAAATACGGATTATAAAAATGTGATTTATTCCAGAAAGCGTGTAGGCTACAGCAGGTGTGTATTGCGTCTGGTCCTGGATGTAAGAGCGACACTTTCAGTCCAAAATGTTTTATCTGAAAATAAAGTCCATACAAATAAATTCCAAAGTTTCAGGAGTTCTGCAACGAAGTCCCGTTTAGTTGTGAGTCAATCGTCTCCGAATAGATTTTCGCGCTTAAGTGAAAACTGAAAGACAAAGTTGTGGATCGGACAGTCATGCGCGTGTGAATGCAAACGCTGCGCTACGCGCTGTGTAGTGGAGCGTTATTTACACAACTCATTATAGCCTGGAGCGCGCTGAGCGTTGCACCAATCAGCGATCGGGGCTGGGTTGACTTGACCAATCAGCGAACAGGGCCGGGTTTAATTCGCCCAAAAGCTCACCGAGGCAAAACTGAAAGGTTCTGTAGTGTCTGCGAGATACCTAATGAACGATCAATAATTATGAGTTCTCCCCTTTATCACCTTATAAAAAATAATTCGTGTTACAGGACATACTATTGACATTTAGAGTCAGTCAGGTGTAGCCACCAAAAACAACAGACAAAATTATTCAAATCATTTTTAAACATTATTCACGGATGCGTGTCTCTTGTGTAGCCTATATTATTATTTTTAAATATTTGTCTTGGATATGGAGTGTTTGCACTATAGAATCACAAGCACTTATAATAAAAAAGTGTTGTTGTGGCATAGCCTGAAAAATGTACCTTAAATAAAATCAAGAATAATAACATCAACATATCATTAACAAAAAAATAATACTTTAGACATGTGATAACATTTAAACAATAACTCTCTCTTTTTTTGTCCAGAAAAAATTGGTAATTACGTTTGGAGTTTTTTATTTCGTTATTCACTGTATCTTGTGACAAAATAAAATAACTCGTGCTTTTATAATTGCCCTTACATAACAAGAAAAATAATTATGATAAAGGATTTCATAAGGTTAGGATTGTACATGGTTATTAATTAAAATCTGATGAGTTCTGGTGTGGTCGACACGCCCTGAATTACACTGTGACCACTAGTAGGCGCATGTGTCGTTTTAAAGCATGCAATGTGCCTCAGGATGGAAATTAAAGCACATAAAAGAGACACTGAATGTGATCAAACACATACACAAAGTTAATTGCAGTTTAAGTAAATAATTTTCTATGAAGTTAAGGAGTCTGTTAAATAGTGTTTGTGATTATACATAACCTAAAATGTTCTGAGGTGCTCCAGAATTATAACTAAACGTTGTAGCAACATGACAAAACAAATAAATGAATTCAAGAAATTATAAATTTTCTATCCATAAAAAAAATATTTTTAAAAATGATTTGTAGTGAAAATCAAGGGGAAACATTTTTTTTTACAATTAGGTTTAACTTCACCTCTAAATCAAACAAACGAACGAAAAAATAATTAAAGAAAAGGAAACGTATGTAGAAATTTATATTTTAAACGTTTGGGCTAAAAAATAATTTGTAATAACTGGATAGTTTTTACTTTACTTATTCTTAATGTATTGATAAACCCATAGAAATAACGTTTTTCCTATTTGGGTTTTAGTTTTCCAAAGCACATTAAATCTACCTACCATACAAATAATACTAGTAAAATTATTAAAATATTCTTTATTATATTTTACATATATTTTCTAAATAGCTACACGTTAAAGTCACTTTATAATACATTAAATAAAATTCATCGAAATTATTTATTTCGTTTATTTGTATATTTCTTTCTTTTATTTGCTCTTTTATTGTGTGAGAGAGATTAGGCCTATGTGTCTATATGAGTATATGTGTGTGTGTATATTCATGAATCGTGAGTTATAGGCTCTGTAAAGAGGGTTTGAGGTTTAACCCGGGCTGGCAGGATTCGTGCCAAAACTCTGCGGCTCACGTGCTGAAGATGAGCTAAGTTTAAAGCCAGCGTTTGGTTACATGGAAAGAACATCCACTTACCATTAAAGTAAAATAAACACAGGTGTGTTAAACAATCATAGCTCAAATAAAACAGCAGCGTTAATTAATGCTATGCTTTGCATAATAATGACAACACAATAAGAATCATCAATTTAATTATTATTTTAATAATTCGTTTTATTAATAATGCTTTAAAGGCTTACTCTTGCATAATTTAATTTTCCCTTTTGTTCAATTTTTGTTTGGCTGTAAACCATTGTTCTTTATCTTCATTTATGTGTTTGAAAAAATACGACTATAGATGGGAAGTCAAAGTCTACACAAATGGTATAGAAAAACCAAAATGTATACACATCTCAAACCGAGATCTTTAGCATCGCAGTTTCGTCAACCATCTGCTGGATCAATTGCACTTTTTTATCTTTCTCTCTTTACTTTTCGCGTCTTTATATTTCTCTCTGTTTCTTAAATGCATGAGGCTTACATCGAGGTGCTGAGAGTCAATACATCCAGCCTTATAAGTATGGGTACAGCAGTGCACACAGCCTAAATCTCTTAATGGATATCTCAAGAACTGTTAAAACGCACATTCATGAATAGCCTATTGGTGTTTATGAATAGTAAAATATATGTCGTTATAGGCCTTGTGTGTTGCACGCACGCATAAAGTTTGGACCTGAACCTTCAAAACCTCCAGAAGAGCCACGAACCACCCCCCAAACCCCAAACGTCTGTTTGCTAGGATCGTCTGTCAATGGACGTTATTTCGAGGGCGCTGTGGATGCATATATTGCGGATATTTCAGCATCTGTTCATTATTAATACGTGACCGCACGCGCACAGACTGACTCCGCGCGCCTGTCACATTCAGAGTCCGCGCGCAGTTTCTACGGTTACAGTCGCGCAGCAACGCGCTCTCCCTAATGACGCGCGTCCCTGTGATATCCGATCAGCCCGCGTCAAATGCACATCGCTTACACGGGACAAAGAGTCATCACGCGCTGAGAAATGATGTGAGGGGATACAAAGGGGCAGGAACCCTGAAATAAACAGACTTGAGTTCAAAGAACGAAAAATAAGACACAAGCTCAGATGCCATCATTCTGCACTGCAGGGTACGAAAAGGCTAAAGGCTCAGGGGTAAACAATCATTTTTGATTTGGGCTAATACCACCTGACCTTCCTAAATGCACCACTTCCTGTGATGTGAAGTTTTTCTGATCTATGAAGTCATTGAATACAGGTCGAGTTAATTTAATAGATGAACAGGCTGGCAGATGCAGAATGCCTGAACTGCAATAGCTCAATGATTAGGAGACACTATTTTAATTTTGTGCAAAGATGGAGATCCAGGTGTCAAACATGCTTGTATTAATTTGAGATTTGTGATGCTTGAGTTTTCTAAAACGCTTGATTAAATGAACACAGTTGTGTATTGACTCAAAATGTTATAACAACATTAAAACTATTTGCATTTAGTACAAGATTTGCCATACGGGTGTTGTCGCTGTATTTTTTGCCTTTTGCTCCATTGGGGAGTTTTTTTGCCCCAAGCACATGATTCATCATCAAAACAAACGTTGTTCTCAACTTAAATTGCTCTATTTTTAAAGTTACATGACATTAACACAAATATAAATGTGTTTTAAAGAATACACATTTTTCATCCAGGGCTCCATTGTACCTCATAAGTAAAGACTGACTTCTTGATAAACATTGCTTGAACAGTTCCCATGCCCAACTTTCTGCGCTCTGAACGCAGTTTGATTTGAGTTTATATAAATATTACGCCTTCACGAGTACAGTAATAGCATGCGCACACAAATGCAAAAAGAACACGCTTAAAGTTCAGGCAAAAGAAACACCGAGGAATGCCGCATCTGAAGAAACCACAGATATGTGCTCACACTGGTAAAACATTACTTCGACATCACCATCCCTCCCCAAAACACACACACATGCGCGCTGGCCTTCGTACCCGCAGATAAAAATCAAATCAGGGAGTAAAATGCTGACATAAGTCTGTGGATTTGCTATCTTCCCCCCACCGTGGGCGGCGGCACATTTCTACGTTTACAAATTACAGAGGGAGCAAGTCTGGTAGCCGCAGAGAGCATTCCTTCCTTACACTGTCTCCTTGTGTTTCAGCTGCGGGTTCGTCTGCCTAAAAAAGCGCACGGATGACCTGCAGTCAACTCCAAATCCACCTAATACGCGTTTGAACTTCGGCCCCACCTTATATCAGGTGTCCCCGGTGACATCATCGCCCTGTCCAGTATGATGTCACATTTTCAGACAGCATTCGGATGACGTTTGTAAATTTCATTCAAGCTAAAGTCAATTGTTGCCCAAGTCTCTATTAATGGAACATTTACATACAGATACATATACAGATAATGCGCCTTTTGTCAAATAGTCATGAAAAGCGCGTCACATCAAAGCATATTTCGTCGTCGGATGAAGCCGAGGTGTGTTATTGCTCTTTGAATATTACAGATGAAGTCACATGGGTCTCCTCAGTGAATGTAAAACAAACAATTATTTTACGCGTCAATTTAGAAGTGGCTTCTCTCCCAAAGCACAGAATTGAAGCCATATTTTCTCTCAAGAGATGTTTCTTTATTGAATAAAGTCGAAAAAATGTCCATAAATCGTAACACCCGTGCACAATTCTGATGTTTGCATGCATGCCACAGTCATCTTCTCAGGGATTATTTAAATAATACATTATTATAGAATATGACAACATTTGACTGTCATTAGACGTCTTTTAGTTTTTATGCAGCATTGTGTAAAAAGCATATATACCAGGAACTCTGTCTTATAATAAATGTTTATGAGCTCAATTCTTATAATGGAGAAGTTCTACGAGACGTCTGAAAAATGCATCATCAAAACACTTGTTTCATAGCGCACGCAGGAAATGTTTTACAGCGAGACATCCGAGGTAATGTTTGTGGTACTTGAGTCCAAAGATTTATTACACTGTTAGTTTGGCTGAGTACAATATTGAGACTCCGCTGCATCCCTCGAGGAATAAATCAAATGCTGTTTTATGGAGACATTACGATGTGATTTCCTCTTGTAGATGGATTTAAACTTGCATCAGTGTAGGATAGCTGTCCTCCCGGCCTCTAGAGGGGGTTACAGATGTTGTATTAAGTGTGTCGAACATCAATCTCAAACATCACTGGCAGGACATACAGGAAACATCAGTACAACGTTTGGTCTGATTCTCACCATCACACATGTCTCTTTAACATCTTCAATGCCTTTACACAACTTTAAACTGCACACATTTCATACAACTTGTGAGCAGTGCCTTGTAAGCTTAACTTGTAACACATTTCTATAAGTATCTTTCAAAAACCGTGGTATGAATGTAAATCAGAACATAAGTGGGAAGTGGTTCACACTGTGGTGAGCTGTATGATCTTACACACACTTGAAAATAAAGGGGTCTTGAAAGATTGTTTGTCGGCCTGTACATCTAACATCCACAGATCATTTTTCTTGCGCACAAGGTTCTTTGTAGTTGAATAATGGTTCCTCAGACTATTAAAAGTTAAGAAGGTGTGTTCTGTTAAAAACCTTTTATTTCGAATCATTTCAAGCAGATTTAGTTTGACTAAAGTGATGGTACTTTAAACCATCTTTGAATCAACGTGGCTAGTAAAACACTGAACAAATACGTTTTATTGCACTTTAATGTGCATTTTTGTTTGTTTTGAGCTACCAGTATATGGCCCAGCAATAAACAGGCATTTTCCACTGAGCTGGATTCATTTCCAAAACATGACTCTCAAGCCAGAAATGCACAGTCTCAGACTGTTGGATAAAAGTAAGCAGTCTGAAAACCGTTCTTTCATATGTGGTGACAGTGTAGAGTTTCAGTAAAATCATGTTGTTGACCAAGCGGTTCTCGTGTCTGATTGTGGTTGACCGGTAGCATTATTAATGAGTTTACAACACATAATGTCATCATGACTGTGTCGCATGTTATGATGTCATGCACACAGAGTCATCACCCTGACCTCACAGCCTTATGAAGGCCTGTGTGTGTGCAATGAGGTCTTGTTTTAAAATAACGGTAAAACCTGTGATCTACCTACATTGTGGGGACCAGTCCGTACAATCGATTACTGAACATGTTAAATGATGCTTAGTTGAAAACGTTAAAAAATTAACAATTAACAATGAATTGTATTAAGCTATTTTACCTATACTATGGTGGCCAAGACCTGTTTGGTTACAAGCATTCTTCCAAATATCTTTGTCTGTGTCCATCAGAACAAAGACATGTATACAGATTTGGAAGGGTAAGTATTTGATGACAGAAAGTTTATTTTTGGGTGAACTGTTCCTTTAAATCCAATCTCGGAGTTAAGTTTGAGCTGTCAGCAAGAAACTTGCAAATCTGAAAATTTGTCCGTGCCAGTGTTTTGAGTTAAGATTAGTCAGACCAGATTTTTTTCTGAGGTATTTTTATAGCAAATATGCGACTCTACCTAAGGTCTGGTCCTTTCTCTCAGCTAAACCGGCTCTGTGAAACCAAGCCGTAATTTCCGACCCACCAGGAACTAACCTTCGGCTGGCATACTTATATTTTAACATCTCACCCATCACTCCACACCTCCATTTAAAAGAAACATAAACAGCAATAACAAAACATTATGTGCTCCACAGGAACGGAAAAGTTCAGCTAATTGAAGATTCACCCATATAAAACCAGTTTCTATATAACAATCCATCCTGTAGATTATTCCTCTGGCACACGGTTCAATAATCCGGGTCTATTTTTGCAGCGGAACCGCAGAAATTCTCCACAAGCGCGGGGAAGTCCGATCCTTCAGGAAACTTCAAAGACTATGGAATGGACCCCGGGCGCTGGATAGAGACGTATTTTCATACCGTTTGGAACCGTTCTGATGGAGTGAGTGAGAGGTGAGTTGCAGTGGGCACATGGTGGTCCCACCCTGACAATAGATGGATGTACGAACGTCTTAATGAAGGAGAGAGATCCAGGGGTGACCTTGCGGTGGGCCTAAATTCACACTCCGCCCCGCTGGCTCCCAAAATAAGCCACGTCCCGCTTTTATGAACGCTCCACACCGCAACCACCATAACTCAGGGCTTTCCCAAAACAAGAGCTCTTGTGCCGGCAGCGTTAGGAAGTACGTTTGCCTGCCAGCAACCGCTGGGGCTGTGCACCAGCGTCTGCTTACCACATTTTACCCGGAACACAATGTCCCTTTGTGTTTGTGTGCGGTGGGCCCAAACTCAGAGAGAGAGAGGAGAGACAGGCAAATCGAAGAAATAAAGACAGAGCGAGTAGAAAAACAAAGAGCAACCGACTGAAAGAGAACCAGACAGAACGTTAGTTGATTTAAGAGCCATTCGGTCCGAAAGAGGAAAGTGAAAGCTTATCAGAAAAGAAAGAGAACGTGTGATAGCGGTGGAGGAGAACGACAGGAAAATGGTGTGAGATATGGGGGGGGGGGGCTTTCATGTGGTCGCACACGGAATGTTGTCTTTCATTCCTGCCTGCAACGAAAGCCACATGTTTATCTTTTTTTTCTGTAAGTGTGTGCGAGGCAGGAGGTATGCAGTATATGAAAGGAATGGGAGAATTTAAACTAGGTCAAGATTAAACGGAGATATTCATCAAAACAGCGTGCTTGTCAGAGCATGTGCTCGTGATGACATGCTGTAAATACGCATGATTGTGATGCCGTTTTTTGCACGGATGAATACACACGCTACGGGAAGTCATGTTAGAGTGATCGGTTCGAGGTTAAGAGACACTGGTCCCACCAAAATATTTTAAAATGGAAATATGGGGAGAAAATAAACATTCATCCTCTATAAGTAGAAGAGTTTATTTTTTCCCAAAATTTCAGTATAATATCAAAAATAAATATCAAAGCTATTGTTATTGCCAGTCCAGTTAACTGAACTAAACTGTTTTTTGTGTATCATTCAAAAGCCAAGTGACTTTCCACGACCCCCCTTATGCCAACGTGCGACCCACAAGTGAGTCCCGACCCACAGTTTGAACATCCCTTGTTTAAGTCACTCACAGTGTTGGAAACTGATAAAATTTGTGCTAATGAATTCAAGCATATGTATACTAGGTTTAGCATTGAGCCGCTTAACGACAAAGCTCTGAAATGGGTTTGCTATCTCACTCGTGTGTGTTTAATCACAACTGTTGCACTTGCCAAGTCTGACGTCTTGTCAGTGGGCCAAAATTGAGTTTTCACACTGCTGTTAAGTTATGGGTGTGCAACGGTTACCGAGTTCACGATATGGTTGCATTGTGATGTTTTTAGCAATGTTTTAAAAATCAAACTGAAATAATAAGGTAAAATTCAGCTGTACAAACATGTTGTAGAATTGACAGCATCCATTGTTTAATTGGACCTTTGTATGTTAGTGAATAAAAACTGAACAGTCCTTGCAAAATAAAACAGTCAACTTTAAAACAGTAAAAACATTAAAAGAGCATATATGTTGATGAAGGACACGTCTTGGCAGCTAAACCAGTAAGATTAAACAGATCGGTTATAGCGCTACAATATTTATCATACTTTTATCATGCCACAAAAATAGACACACCCCTATTCAATTTTTTCGTCGGAAATGTTTTGTTTGCAAGCTGTTCATACAAAGAGAAACAACAAAATGATTTATATACTGTGTGTGCTTAGCTGACATATAAACCGTGTGACTTATGGTGTGACACCAAACTGTTAATATTACATTATTTGATATGATTAATTTTAAAATGTATAATTTATCTTTGTTGATTTTTCCAAAATATTTGATGTCACACTATCCATTTACTGTAAGGACAAAAGTATTGCAACATTTGGAAGGGCCTTTTTTGGTTATGATATGACTGTACTGTTCAGCTGGGTTTCAGTCAAGTTCTTCCTCACTTGATCAGTCATTACTTTTGAATCTTGCTTTGTGCATGGGAGTATTGTTATGTGGGAATAGGTCCTGCCCAAACTGTTGCTCTAACATGAGAAGCGCACGATTCTCAAGAATATCATTATAGGCTGTTGCATTAAGAGTTGTGTTCACGGGAATGACTAAAACCTGGTCAAACCTGTTCATGGGAAGAGTTGTTCCAATATTCTTGTCTATGGTGTGTGGCAAGGCTTCCCAAACTTTTCAGCTCGTGACGCCCAAAATAACAGTGCCAGGGACTCAAGACCCCCAACATTGCGCACAATTGCACATGCGAAAATAAGGTCTATCCAAACATGCGCATGACAAGAGTAAATAACACAGTCTAACATAATAAGACTTTAAAGTTTTATTATTCATTATTTTGCTTGTTGTTATACATAAACCATGAACTATTACTACAGATGGTCAAATTTCATCAAACTGATTCGATGGATGTCCTCTTTATGCAAACGCTGGCTTCTTTTCGTACCTGAGGATGATAGCCATTCTGTTTGCTCTTTTTCGCCCTCCCTTAATATGGTCGATATTAAACGTTTCATTTCGACAAAAACAAACATCCTAAATTTAAAGCCTGAAAAATAATCTGCGTGCACATATGGGAATGTTTAACAAGTCGATTTGCTGCACCTAACCTTATGCGGTTGCTAACGTGACGTAATCACCTCAGGGGTCACGATCGAGGGGGAGGAAATTCCAAAGATTGATAGCTTTTTATTTGCATGCTTTCATTTTTAACTTAAGTACTATTTTTATGTTTTCTTACACGTATTGATTAAATAAGCTATTCCTAGTAACAAAACAATTATTTCATCTTGGGACCCCACCCTTGCAACCTTGCGACCCCCCCGGGGGTCCCGACCCCTACTTTGGGAACCCATGGTGTATGGAATAGTGTAATTCAGAAGATATACAGTAGGGTACAGCTACAAAATTAATACTCTCTATCCAAAAATAAAAAATGATTACTGTTGGTTGATTACTGAAAATGGCATCATAATGCATGGTTTAAGAAGAATTATGAGAAATAGTTTGACTCTTGTCTATTTGCAATTCAATGCAATGAAATACAAACTGTCTAGTACAGAAAGCATCTGTTGTGATTTGTGCTTCTATCTTTTATGTGTCACAAGACTGCCATAAACAAATGATCACATTGTCTAGCAAAAACACATATAGGCCTATATATTTTAATATGAATGATACACTTACAATTTTGGTCAGTATTTCTAGCTAGATGTTTGCGCTTTAAAATCTCTAGGGCGCTGCAAATTTTTGGACTTCCTCAATTTGGTTCTTTCTCTTTCAGAAGATAAGAGCGTAACAGTGGAGTATGGAATGTCCAATAGGAAGTGACAGTGTGAACATTTGTCAAGAAGTTTTCTCGGTTGGACGAATTTGCCAAGTCAACACCGTGACATAACAAGTTGTCAGCAACGTGATGTGTATCATCTGTCTGCGAGAAAGAAAGTGTGCGACGTTAAGTAAGTTTGTGTGAGTGTGTCTGCATGGGAATGTCGTGAGAGAATCCAGACAGCCTGACCAAAGCCCAGACACGGAAGGACAGAGGAATAGGAAGAGAGAAAGCTCTGAGGGGGAATCCCTGGCTGTGTGTCTGGGGCTTTTCCACACAAAAGGAACTGCAATAGCCCCACACACACACACACACACACACACACACACACACACAGTGTTATTTCAGTTCAAATAAACATAGTGCAATTGGTGTTGAGAGAGATTCTCAAATTAAACTAGGGAAACTAAAATTACTAACTCATCAAATTAAATGGCCACCTTCTCTTTGATTTATGATCTTTTTAAAGATGCTCAATTGCAGAGGTCCTTCTGAAATGTACACTGTGTTTACAGTAGCTTCATGAAATTGAATGTTTGTGTGTGAATGTTTTTTTTTTCTTTGGGTGTCTATGCATTAGCTAGAAACTTAAGTAGTCGCTTTATTTCCAAATTATATCCATGTACACAGTTCTTGAGTTACTTTAAAATATTATTTTAAGCTTTTATGTTGTTCTTGTATTGGTTATGTTCTGGAATATTTTTGGAGTTAATGTTACAGTATATAACAGGGTCTTCAAATAAGTGTTTGGACAAATATGTGATGATATTCTGCCAAAATAGAGAACAAAATGTTCTTTTTGAAATTAAAGGAAGAGTTTACTTAAAAAATGGCATTATTCACTCTTTGAACCTGTGTCATTAGTCGTCATATTTAGTACTTTTGTTATGTTTTAATTGTAATTTGAAAGAACGCAGTGCTGAAATGACACGAGGTTGAAGGAACACAACATTTTAATTTTCCCGTTTGGTGAATCAATCGTCGACTTTTATCCGTAAGTTTATTGAAATAATTATGTTTACCAAAGAAGTTTGGGTTGTTTTCTTTCGCGAGGATGAACATGAAAAGCTCCCATTATCAAGTCAGTTGCTTGTAAACAACTTTTTCTGGGAAAGGCGCCTTGGATTTAGTAAGCTGAAAGAATAAAAAGACGACCGAGAGAATCAAAAACTCATAACCTCCGGGCAACCATCATCTTATATCCTATCATTATCCTCGTATTTTCAACGCCGTAATTAACTTGTTTTATTGCACTTTGGCAAATAAGGGAGAGGGGAAGGGAGGGGTTTGAAGATGATTTTGTCTGTGTGACAGAGTTCTCATAGTCTTGTTTCTATACTATGTCAGTCCTGGTTGATTTCAGATGCATCACTGAGGAGCTGGTGACGCATCGGAGCTTTTAATGCTAAATGAAATGATTGTGTGTGAACGCTTCAGGGCATACTAATTTAATTCCAATGTATTACACTTTTGTACTTTTGAGCACACCTTCAGAGATGCACACAGCAATGTTAATGATGTATTATCATCTTTTTTAAAACTTAAGTGTTTTTTAGCATGCCATTGATAGTAGATCAAAGGGGTCATATGACATGTTTGTTTTAGATGTAATACATGATTTAAGGTTCAAAAACGCTGTATTTTCCACATACCGTGCATGTTTGTATCTCCTCTTTTTCCCGCCTCTCTGAAACCACAAATTTTTTACAAATGTCATTGATCTGAAAATTGAGGTGTGCTATGATTGGCCAGTTAACCAGTGCGTAGTAATTGGTCGAATACTGCAAGCGTGTGACGGGAATGTAACGCCTCTTACCATATTTGGAATATCGGGTTCCAAAGGATTTGGAGAAGGCATTCGACTGTGTCCCTCGCGGCATCTTGTGGAGGGTGCTCCGGGAGTATGGGATTCGGGACCCTTTGCTAAGGGCTATCCGGTCCCTGTACGACCAGAGCAGGAGCTTGGTTCGCATTGCCGGCAATAAGTCAGACTTGTTCCCGGTGCATGTTGGACTCCGGCAGGGCTGCCCTTTGTCGCCGGTTCTGTTTATAATTTTTATGGACAGAATTTCTAGGCGCAGCCAGGGGCCGGAGGGAGTCGGGTTTGGGGACCACACGATTTCATCTCTGCTCT
This sequence comes from Triplophysa bombifrons, assembly GCA_029783895.1. NCBI lineage: Eukaryota > Metazoa > Chordata > Actinopteri > Cypriniformes > Nemacheilidae > Triplophysa > Triplophysa bombifrons. The sequence continues at coordinate 2,343,218 of CM056459.1, read as the reverse complement.
TTGCGGATGATGTCATCGTGCTGGCCCCATCAGACCAGGAGCTTCAGCATGCACTCGGACGGTTTGCAGCCGAGTGTGAAGCAGCTGGGATGAGAATCAGCACCTCCAAATCTGAGGCCATGGTTCTCAGTCGGAAAAGGGTGGCTTGCTCACTTCAGGTAGGTGGAGAGTTCCTGCCTCAAGTGGAGGAGTTCGAGTATCTGGGGGTCTTGTTCACGAGTGAGGGAAGGATGGAACGGGAGATTGACAGACGGATCGGTGCAGCTTCTGCAGTAATGCAGTCGCTGTACCGGTCTGTCGTGGTGAAGAAGGAGCTGAGCCGCAAGGCGAAGCTCTCGATTTACCGGTCAATCTACGTTCCTACTCTCACCTATGGTCATGAGCTGTGGGTCATGACCGAAAGGACAAGATCCCGGATACAGGCGGCCGAAATGAGCTTTCTCCGCAGGGTGGCCGGGCGATCCCTTAGAGATAGGGTGAGAAGCTCGGTCAATCGGGAGGAGCTCAGAGTAGATCCGCTGCTCCTCCACATCGAGAGGGGCCAGCTGAGGTGGCTCGGGCATCTTTTCCGGATGCCCCCTGGACGCCTTCCCGGGAAGGTGTTCCGGGCATGCCCCACCGGGAGAAGACCCCGGGGAAGACCTAGGACACGCTGGAGGGACTATGTCTCCCGGCTGGCCTGGGAACGCCTCGGTGACCCCCGGAAGAGCTGGAGGAAGTGTCTAGGGAGAGGGAAGTTTGGGCATCCCTGCTTAGACTGCTGCCCCCGCAACCCGGCCCGGATAAGAGGAAGAAAATGGATGGGTTCCAAAGCAATTGTGTGACAGTAACGCCCACCTCACTTGAGTATACATTTGGGCGGTCTTAGTCAAATCATACCACGAACTGACGTAGATTTTTGGGGGTGTGATTACACAAGACGTTTCAGGCTGGTCTGGGTGAGCATTCGCTTTTAGACAGAATGCATCTTTTGTTCTGACACTTTAATTTGAGGAATTTTACGCGTCTAATACATGCATGGGCAACTTATAACACACCAAAGACACAGAAAAACACGTATTTGCGCCATATGACCCCTTTAGTATTTGGGGTGATTTCAGTATGTACTGTTGGGGGCCGAAATTTGGATATTTTCATATTTCCAATGATGGGTTTGTTTAACCCAATTGCTGGGTTGTTTTCACTTATGGCTGGATAATGACAACCCAGCAATTGGGTTAAACTAACCAAGCATTGGAAACATGAAAATATCCAAATTGCATTGGGTAATTTTTAACCCAGCAGTGTGTTCAATATTTACCCAGCATAAACAACCCACCACTTTTTATATCATAGAGCCTGTGCGCTCCCGGCCACCCGAGTTAGATTGCTGTCTCGGGAGTCATGTGCCAATCCCGCTACCCTGTCCTGTCCAAATAAAGGCATAAATTTAAGAAAATAGGAATGTTTTTTCTCCAAAAGAATAGAAAGTTAACACTGAGATCTGAAATATAAATATTTTCTCGGAAGAGCTTTAAATTGCTAAATTTGTTGAGAAATTCAATTATAAATCTTTCTTGCCAGGCTTGTTGCTACATGATATATTTTAAAGTTTCAGCCACTGTTGTTTGTAGTCTTACACCGTGTCTACACCGGACGCGTCCAATGTGGACAAAATGTAAAATTATAATGGGTTCTAATGTGTTTCTAATGTGATTGTGGCGTCGCGCCGGTCGCATCTGGTGTAGACACAGTGTAAGTCCAAATTTATTGCATTATAATACAATATATGTATTTTTACATGAATGTATATGTCAGTGATACTTATTGAAATGTTGTGCTATGAACACAGTGTTAACGTCTTAGCGGTTTTGCAGTTAGGTGGAGTCTCTGTTAAAACTGGTGTGTGTTAGGGAGGGTCTGTGTGTTGTTTGCTTGAAACAGAAACAGAATATTCAGGTGTTGGGTGAAGTCTGACAGTGTTGCTAATGGAAAACAAGCTTTTCATTGTTAAAAAGCAGGTGTACGGCTCTGTGGTTAAAAGTTTAGATTTTTTCTATAATATGTGGAACTCAATTAGACACGAAACCAAAAGACCACAGCAAAACTCGCAACATCTTTGACATGCTCAAAATAATGTGTGTGCTGCAAACACATGAAATAAAGACTGTCCAGAATCTCCTCTGTCTGATAAAAAGATTGTGGTCTGTGGCTCTGCACAAGTTTTCTTTAACTTGTTCTTATTACAGTCACAATTTCTGTAAGCTCATCATTATAGTGCTTGCGAGACATATTTTTATGTCTCATGAATTAAACTTGGCACAAATTGATACACATACAGAAAATACTTATTCACGTTATTTTGTACTTCTGTTGTTTCAGTCTTGCAGATGTCGACCTGCAGATGACTTGTGTGTTCTTGTGAAGCAGAGGAAAGAGAAAGTGTTTTAACGGTGAGAAAATTGCACGTTACAGTTTCACAGGGACTGATGCTTCTGGTGCAGTTGACGGGCTGACCGTCCAGCTCTAATGCATCTCATTTAAATACAGAAGCAGCCTTTTGCCGAAACTCTAATAAAACCTGCGCTAATTTCCTTAATGCTTTCTCTCATGAAATGCAAATCTATAATAACTATTATACCACAGCGCTTTTAAATATAGAACAAGTTTAAACTCTTGACTGATAATCTATGCTCTTTTACAATATAGAAAAATCACCTATATTGGCTTATAATGTGTGTTGTTGTGAGTGTCGGGGTGTCAACCTTTCAGTTCCTCTCACTCTTTTTCTGCTGTATTTATGCTTTAACATGACATAAACAAAAGTGTTATATGTTACACCCATGTTCTCACTTTGTGTTTCCTCCGTAGATTTGCAGAATGATTTCTCATGTTATTTTCTCACTTCTATTCTGGAATGGACCCTGAATAAGGCTGTTAATCGCATGTGAACACTAATACACAGTACGGAGTCAAATCGCTTGGTGATATACAGTAGTTTGAACTAGTCAGGCTGTGTGTTTTTGTACAATTCCGAGTACTGGACATTTACACGGCACTTAAAAATGTCAGAGTGTCATTGCATTGGATTGTTAAATATCATAACAAGAAGCTTTGTACGAAAATAAACATTAAAAAGATTTCAACACATTCTGGTTGTCAGATATTAGTGTCCATTTATGAGGTGGTGGAGTTTATCTGTGGTTACTTAAAAAAAACTTCTGATAAGTTAAAGCATCATTTGTTTGCAGATGCCTATTTCTTTGATACTGTTATCCAATGTGAAGACATTGAGATATTTAAAATGTCTTGATCCTTTTGGGACTCCTATATAGACCCACGACAGCATATGTACACCAAAATGTGCTGCTGTCTATTGAGTCCCAAATATATTTCACATGACCGAACCAAACTACTACATTAGCGGTCATTATATTTGTAGTCAGAAGTCCTGTACTGTTGAATTCCAGCCGGTCATAACGGTCCATTACTCACTGGAACATGTGAGCTATAGAGATGTTAGATGCATTTATTATAACATGCTCAAAAAAATCAAACAGAAACGATTTTATGAGCATTTCCACTGAGCTTTCCAACGCTGCGGATATTCTGGAAGCGCACATCCCATCTGCTCCAAGTCATCTCCTAAAATCTGTTCCACTGTAGTGAGGGTCTCTCAAAAATAGCCCGTCTAGACGTTATGAATGACATCGACATCCATCTACAACCTCATATTATGGCATGTCGTTTTGTAAGGACCACCGTACATACACCTCTTGTTTCTTAATCTGTCTGTGTTGTGGTAATGCGTTTAGCACACGCTCCGGAGTCCGCTGTCACATACAATCATACACTCGAATACTGAAAACACAGAACAACTCTGCACTTCGGCAGAACAGACACACACGGATCGCTTGCATGCATTGACTTTTTTACAAAGAAAGTACAATCTCGCGATTGTGATGGAGACTAAAAGCAGTTGGGTGCTTAAAAAAGACATGCCCTTAGATTTGCCCCATCTTCCTGTTCCAACAGGAAGAACATCAGCCCAGGACAGAACACAGCACTCATGTAAGGTGCTCCTGTTATGCTTATAAACTTTTTAGTGTATAATCTTGCTGTTTGAGCACAACAAAGGTCAGCAAAATGACAAAACATTATTTATATTATCTTATCGTTTGAGCTTGTATTCATAAGAGAAACTGGCCGCCATTTTAAGTGTTTATACCTGAGAAGCTAAAGCTCGCACAACATACGTTTTGTGAGCATATTGGAAGGGATTGGAACTACAACGAGTGTTCGCTACAAAAGGTAAGAATAGGCGTCACGTTTATTTACAGTTTGAGAAAAATACAATACAATCTCATGGCAATTCGTAAACATTTTATGATTTGGCTTTTTTATTAAATTTGTACAATTGCATTTGAAGAGTTTATTTCCACTCTGTTTTAAAAAATAATAACAATGAGTTTTAGTGTTTTATTTTAAATACGTTCATGTTTTTTCATTGTGCATTTCAATTAATATCAATTAAAAAGTGGTTGGTTTGTTTTGATTTAAGCCATAATACTAAGAAAATACAGCTCACTAACACAATATTTTTTTTACAGTTATTTCATTAAGGAAACAGACTGTTGGTTAGATTTAGATGGATGATTTGGGGTCGGGCGTCATTGTTTAGTTTTACGAGTAATCGTATGTTTTATATTTATTGCTATAATACATTTTTTGAAATTACCACCTTGTAAAATAGTTACGAATTCCTGTGAGATCTGGCTTGGAAAGCTTAAAGAATGCATAGAAAACACATGATCAGATCTAAATATTATAAATGTTAGATACTCGATATATTAGAAATCTCCCCACAGAAAAGCCCTTTAAAGTTCCCTTCAAACAACAGCGTGCTTTCAAAACTTCCTACGCAAGCCGAATAATGATCCGTCAGAGAAGATGTGCGATTACAGGAGAAAATCTCTCTCACTCATCACAGTGATTAGATTCCCTCTCAGATCAGCGGCCGCCGGAGCAGCGACGAGAAATCCCTGTTCCACACTCCTCGTATTCCCAACATTTGCCTAATCAACTCCAGAGCCTGCGCTTTATAAATAGGAATTGTTCCGAGCTAAATTAGACACAGGAGCCGGACCCTCCGCTGAGACCCTCATGCAGTTTTCATTACACTCTTCCCTGTCCAATATCCAGACACTCCGTATCTAGTTACACATTTCAGTTCTCGCTGTGGATGCTGATATTTCGGGGGCCGAGGGTAATGGGCGGCAGCCGAAAGCCTTTGAATGTCGTCCAGCGCGGTGGAGTATCAATTTATAGGAGCACGAACCATGTGTTTATGAAATTAATAAACTCTGTGCAGTCGACTCGAGTTTTGCAGGCCTTTCATGGCCACGGGCAGATCTGCAGGCTGAACGCTCGGGGAAGTTCTGACGTTCTGCCATGAACGTTTTCAGAACTCTGTATGAAAGATGTTTTCTTTAGCTCGAGCTGATGGAACAGCGAGAGGTCTCGCTTTGCCTTGGATGTCTGCTCTAAGAGTTACGTAAGGTCACGTCGGTAGTAAGAATCAGTTGGAAGATTCGGGCAGTTTTGATTGGTTGATTCGCTTTGTGTGTGTTTTGTTGTTTGTGCATGGATGTTGTGAAGGCATGTTTGCATATTCAAGATGAGTTCGCGTGCTGTTGTCCATTCGATATCAATTCTCAATCGATTTTACACATTTACGTTCATTAGGAAGTACTGGATTCTTTTCAGTAAACACATTTATGTTAACATTATTGCCCTCATCATCTCATTTAAGACTCACCTGTATCTCTTTTCTGCTCTTGTGTTCTCCTGCTCTTCTTACATCATCTTTTCTCACACCATTTCAACTTTCAAATTTAAAGAAATCTGAGTCAACATTGCCGTACTGATCCTGTGTCTCTTATGAAAAAAGCACATTTCAACATAGACAGCATTAAGATTTAATGGGGAACAAATGGAGAGGTTTGTTAAGTCTTCTGCTTCTCAGATGTTTCTGCTGTAAAAAGGGCCTATGCTGACGTGACTTCATTGGTAACACCAGAGCTGGTCTCAAACTGTGTTGAGATTTGCCAAAAGGATTACGTTACGTTTTAACATATCGTGGAACACAAAAGAAGATATTTTGAGAAATGTGTCAATACTGTGAAAGTCAATGGGGGCCAATGTTGTTCGGACAAGCCATACAGGTCTGAAATGACATAAGGGTGAGAAAATGTTTTTTGGGTTATTTTTGGGTCGACATATATATGTTTGGAGGTGTATTAACATGCATGAAGACATGTACTTCTAATGTATTCGTGTGAATGTGTTTGTGTTAATGTTAATGTTTGTGTGTCCATTTATGTAAGTATACACGCTTGTATAGTTATATTTATACCCGGTGTGTGCGTGTGCGTGTGTTTTAGACTGCTGCTTTAGTGCAGCAGGTGTGACCTCATTGTGGTTGCTGCAGAAGCAAACAGAGTCTGCATCAGATACACATACACACACACACACACACACATTCGCCTATGTCTTTCTTTATCTTTCTCACACTTTCTCTCTTGTATGTGCACCGTTATGCAAGCATGTTCTGTATTGAATATTCACTTTACATTTAATATGCGTGACATCTTCCCCTAATAAAGCTTGTGTTTAAAGTCGAGTGTTAATGAAACCTGCTTTGATATGCTTGTTGTGTAAACTTGCAGGTTGTACCTTAAATTTAAGGTGATGTCTTTTTTTTTCAGATTGGGTGAACACTGTGGTTCTGTTGCATTTTCAAAAAACTTTTTGTCCAGCCCAGCAATATCGGCTCTACCAATGGTGCGACTTTGGGGCGGGACTATGAGTTAATCTGTCCATTGGCAGATGGGGACGGATCAAGAAACCAGTTTGAATCCTGTATTTTACTCTGCAACACACCTGACCTTCAATTTTCAAAGATGAGTTTTGAAAAAGTGTTGCATTTGATTATCTCTTCAGAATGTTTCTCTTCTGGATTATAGGATTATATTTTTCTTGAATACTTTAGAGTTAGTAAGAAATTGAATGTAACATGACAATTTTTTTGTAATGTGTTATTTTTCAACATTTCGGTTTATTTACATTTATGCATTTGGCAGCTGCTTTTATCCGAAGCGATTTACATTGCATTATCCTTTATATTTGTTTCTTTGTATATGCAATCTCCTGGGATCGAACCCACGACCTTAGCGTTGTAAGCGCCATACTCTAACCACTGAGCCTCAGGGAAGCTATTCACCTAAATAGCTATTTAGATCATATCCTTTATTAGATAAACCATTAAAAATCTATTTAGTGTAAACATAATCTTAAAAGCAAGTCTGCGATCATAGACATAGGTGTGTTTCGCTTCTAAAGCTTGTGCTGTGTCTGCATTGCTGAAAGATTCAAACTTGAGATTTTAATCGCTTATGGCTTTTACACCGATTCCCTTTTATTGTATATTCTTTTATTTTTGATATCTGCTCTGGGCTAAACAGCTTTGACACTGAAATACTCAAAACAGAATTCAGAGCTCATTTACCAAAATAACTAGAACTATCAACTTTATAAATTTTTTAATTTTTGCATATGGCTGCTGTCCTTCTGAACCTTGTGTTTCCATATTTTATGATTTTATTATGTTTCCATAAATCATTATTATTACTCACCCTTTATATTTGTCATTGGGTTTGCAAATAACTAACCAATAAACAGTGCTTGTCGACATGGACAAGCTATGTAAAAATATGTTTATTGTCTTATTTTGCATGATTGATTACTTGATATCTTCCCAAATTCATTTTCTAAATGTTACGTCATAACATTCTTTCTAGGCACGCTATCATTATTTTTGCATCACCTCGTCTTAAACTTGTGACACTACTAGGGTATGTACAGTTTGACAATCACTTCATGAATTATATAATTAAGTTACCCGGCAATATTCTGATTTTCTGGTAAATAATTTGTTTAAAAGAACCATCGGTTCAAAGCTTTTTAACCCCTATCTGTTTTTCCATCTGTTTTACTTTTATAAAATGTCTTATTAAGACTAAATCAGGTATTCTGTCCAAGACAACAGATCAGTTCAACAGCCACTGAAAAACGGACACTTCTTGAAATTAATTGCGATCCGTTAACAACCGGGTGGGTAGTTTATTTCTGTTCCTCTTGATTATGACCTTTAAGTTAGAAAACTAGCTTTATAAAACGAGTCATTCTGAATTATGATTTGATGAGGCACATTTAAAGCTGTTTTAATGTACCAGTTTGCTATGTTGCATGATGACTGTTAATCACCTACAGTTAAAGTTAATGAACCATATTTCTTGGGGGAATTACTATTTATTTGAAAAATTAATGGTGTATTTAATTATTTTATCATATTACAATTTTTTGACCGCAGCTGAAATCTCTGGAGTGGTATAATTGCTTTGTTTAACAGATGGCAAATAATAAAATGATTAAGAGATTTAGGGGGAAAAAAACATAAGTTGTAAACCTAAATAGGTGGAATGCAATATTTAAAGAGTAGGGCCAAAACAGAGTTTATGTATTTGTGTGTTAATTGGATTGTGAAAACCTGGTGATTCGTACTCTACCAGCATGGAGGCAGGTGTTATTTTCGTTTCGTTTGAGACTATCGCTCGCACCGAAAAGCAATTCAAAACAAGACCAAAATTGATTTCAAGTACACAAACATTAATATGAACTTTCACACTATATCTGAGCATCACACACAGATTGTACTTTGCCTCTGTGTTTGTTTTTCAACACGTTCCAGACAAAACTGTACCAGCCTAAGAAGCACCTCATCACGCGTTGACGTTGCCATGGTGACAAATGGAGGACAAGGAGCTCAGGAGATGCGAATGCCGGTAAATGGCTAATGTTGACTTGGGCCCGTACCCACACATATACACAGCGACCACAGAGATGCTGAGAGTGCCCTGGCTCCACAAGTTGACTGGTTTGTGAGTTCCAGTAAAGGTTGGTCTAGCTGGTTCCTCCCTAAGAGTGCGTTTATGGTGCTAATGCTTGCGGTGAGAAGCCCATTATGACCCAAACCCATCAGAACTGACTGCCTGCACTGCAGCGTAAAACAAACATCTCGCGGCACATGAATCTGCAGGTATATGGATGCAAGTAATTGCATATGTGGCTAAAATGGCGGATTCCTGCATTTTTGGCACAATAAACACGTATGGTTTATACTTCAGAAGACCTTGCGATAAGTTGTTGAACGTTCCTGATGTTTCCATCATGGATATGAAAAGCAGGCTACACAAGAGTACAGAAATATACATTGTCAATATACACAATCTGAGGTCTTTGCTGTCAACCGTCAAGCTATAAACTGCATAAGCAACACATGAAAATGTGTTTTGATGATAGTTCTCAGGGCAGTTTGTATACCAGGTACCCTGCAACCCACACACACGCATACAATCACACGTTCGCAACTGCTAAACTGCCACGGTCACACCACGCACCATGACTACACAAGAACGTTACGACTGTCACATGTTTTCTCCACAGCAGCAGAGTAGAAAGAGAACGATCGGATGGGCGACTTACCTCGCAGCAAACTGGATGAGTAATTGGACAAAGTGTCGAAGATGCTGTTCGAAGCCATGTGTCCCGTTCAGGAGGGAAAAGAACTGGCCTCTCCGCTGCCTCGACGACTCACGCCTGAGAGGACGACAGTTCGAGAGAGAGAAATAAAGGAACTACATAGACTGCCTACAACCAAGAATTTGGGGTTTGAGAATGCCACAGGAATCTTTTGCCACAAGCCGACTAACAGAACTGCATATGTGCTGTGTGGCGAGAGTGAGAGAGCAAGACCTAGTGAGAGATACCGACCCCTGAGATGGACTCACCTGATGATGAAGACTATCTCTCTTTCTCTATCTCTCTCTTTCTTTCTCTCTCTCTCTCTCTCTTTCGCTCTCTCACTGGTGGTGGTTGTTGAAGTCGTATAAACGTGGTTTAGTCTGATAGTTGAAACTTCAGGTGTATGACGCTCTGGCAGTGCTGATCTCCGTGGTAACGGCCTGTCAGTTGCATGTCTGAGGTATCCGGGGTCACAGCTCCCGCGGCAACGCTGTTGCATGACAATCCCGCCTTCTGATTGGTGAAGCTCTGGTCATGTGACTATCTCTCACTTTCTCACTCACATTCAAAGAAGTTCTCTTTGCCTTCACATAGTTTTTCACACCTCTCTGATTGGCTGACAGTTGTTTCTCAAAGACCGATGGGTCTTTTGCCTTTCAGAACAGTGGCCAAAAAACCTAAACTAAGGAAAGTGAAATATAAAAGGGATTATGGAGGGGAATGAGAGTGAAGACTTGTTTTAAAGAGTATGAGTGCGTTTTGGTGGTTTTAGGCCTGTTAAACCACCCCTCCACCCTCACTCACCACTTGATAGTATCTCGATGTTAGCTTCATTAAAAACAGCCGTGCCAGTCATTTCAGCCTTCCTCTAATTTGGTTTTAGCCTAGTTTTTAGCCTGTACTCTCTGCTCGCTTAATTTTACATGTTTGTGGTGGCCTACTTTTTTATTTCCAAAATATCTGTGCTATTTGCACATACGACCTGATTTAAGTGACCTTTTTAAAAAGTAATCTGTTTATCAACACCATCTACCAGCAGTTAGGCAATTGTAAAGGTGTTAATGTCCATGTTTGTGTGTGGCTTGACATTTTTCACCAAAATCTCTTTCGACTTAGATGTCCATAGTTTTTAGATGAGAGAGTTGCTGTGATAAACACATACAGGGTTATTGACGTGAATATCACATTTATTTTCACCCTAAAGGATCAAGTTGGCTGTGAATCTTACCAGACAGGCCTGAAGTTATGGTGAAGTTATGTTGATGTTATGGTGGCGTCATAGTGAGGTTATATGGAAGATACGTTGAAGTTATGTTGACGTTAAAGTTACTGTAAAGTTGCGGTGGGGTTATGGTGAAGTTACTTTGACCATGCATTGTTGAAGTTATGGTAAAGTTATGTTGATATTACGTTGAAGTTACGGTAAAGTTATGAGGAAGTGGCGTTGAAATTACGATGACATTACATTTAAGTTATGGTGAAGTTATGTTGATGTTATGGTGACTTTATGTTGATGTTATGTTGACGTTATGTTGAAGTAATTGTGACGTTATGGTGACGTTACGGTGAAGTTATGTTGACGTTATGTTGGCGTTGCGGTTGCTATGATGTTATGGTGATGTTACGTTGAAGTAATGGTGACATTATGGTGTCGTTACGTTGAAGTAATAGTGACGTTATGGTGGTGTTACTGTATGTTAATGTTATGGTGACTTTATGTTGATGTTATGGTGACTTGATGTTGATGTTATGGTGACTTTATGTTGATGTTATGGTAACTTTATGTTGATGTTATGGTGACTTTATGTTGATGTTATGGTGACTTGATGTTGATGTTATGGTGACTTGATGTTGATGTTATGGTAACTTTATGTTGATGTTATGGTGACTTGATGTTGATGTTATGGTGACTTTATGTTGATGTTATGGTGACTTGATGTTGATGTTATGGTGATGTTATGTTAATGTTATGGTGACTTTATGTTGATGTTATGGTGACTTTATGTTGATGTTATGGTAACTTTATGTTGATGTTATGGTGACTTTATGTTGATGTTATGGTGACTTGATGTTGATGTTATGGTAACTTTATGTTGATGTTATGGTGACTTGATGTTGATGTTATGGTAACTTTATGTTGATGTTATGGTGACTTGATGTTGATGTTATGGTAACTTTATGTTGATGTTATGGTGACTTGATGTTGATGTTATGGTGACTTTATGTTGATGTTATGGTGACTTGATGTTGATGTTATGGTGATGTTATGTTAATGTTATGGTGACTTTATGTTGATGTTATGGTGACTTTATGTTGATGTTATGGTGACTTGATGTTGATGTTATGGTAACTTTATGTTGATGTTATGTTGACGTTATGTTGAAGTAATGGTGACATTATGGTGACTTTATGTTGAAGTAATGGTGACGTTACGGTGACTTTATGTTGAAGAAATGGTGACGTTACGGTGACTTTATGTTGAAGTAATGGTGATGTTATGGTGTCCTTACGTTGAAGTAATGGTGACGTTATGGTGATGTTATGTTAATGTTATGGTGACTATATGTTGATGTTATGGTGACTTTATGTTGATGTTATGGTGACTTGATGTTGATGTTATGGTGACTTTATGTTGATGTTATGGTAACTTTATGTTGATGTTATGGTGACTTTATGTTGATGTTATGGTGACTTGATGTTGATGTTATGGTGACTTGATGTTGATGTTATGGTAACTTTATGTTGATGTTATGGTGACTTGATGTTGATGTTATGGTGACTTTATGTTGATGTTATGGTGACTTGATGTTGATGTTATGGTGATGTTATGTTAATGTTATGGTGACTTTATGTTGATGTTATGGTGACTTTATGTTGATGTTATGGTGACTTGATGTTGATGTTATGGTAACTTTATGTTGATGTTATGTTGACGTTATGTTGAAGTAATGGTGACATTATGGTGACTTTATGTTGAAGTAATGGTGACGTTACGGTGACTTTATGTTGAAGTAATGGTGACGTTACGGTGACTTTATGTTGAAGTAATGGTGATGTTATGGTGTCCTTACGTTGAAGTAATGGTGACGTTATGGTGATGTTATGTTAATGTTATGGTGACTTTATGTTGATGTTATGGTGACTTTATGTTGATGTTATGGTGACTTGATGTTGATGTTATGGTAACTTTATGTTGATGTTATGTTGACGTTATGTTTAAAGTAATAGTGACATTATGGTGACTTTATGTTGAAGTAATGGTGACGTTACGGTGACTTTATGTTGAAGTAATGGTGACGTTTCGGTGACTTTATGTTGAAGTAATGGTGATGTTATGGTGTCCTTACGTTGAAGTTATGGTGAAGTTATGTTGATGTTATGGTGACTTTATGTTGATGTTATGTTGATGTTATGTTGAAGTAATTGTGACGTTATGGTGACGTTACGTTGAAGTAAGGGTGACGTTATATTGACATTATGGTGATGTTATGGTAACTTTATCTTGATGTTATGTTGACGTTTTGTTGAAGTTGCAGTTGCTATGATGTTACGGTGACATTACGTTGAAGTAATGGTGACATTATGGTGACTTTATGTTGAAGTAATGGTGACGTTACGGTGACTTTATGTTGAAGTAATGGTGATGTTATGGTGTCCTTACGTTGAAGTTATGGTGAAGTTATGTTGATGTTATGGTGACTTTATGTTGATGTTATGTTGACGTTATGTTGAAGTAATTGTGACGTTATGGTGACGTTACGTTGAAGTAAGGGTGACGTTATATTGACATTATGGTGATGTTATGGTAACTTTATCTTGATGTTATGTTGACGTTTTGTTGAAGTTGCAGTTGCTATGATGTTACGGTGACATTACGTTGAAGTAATGGTGACATTATGGTGACTTTATGTTGAAGTAATGGTGACGTTATGGTGTCGTTACGTTGAAGTAATAGTGACGTTATGGTGTTCTTACATTGAAGTAATGGTGACGTTATGGTGACTTTATGTGGATGTTATGTTTATGTTATGTTGAAGTAATGGTGACGTTATGTTGACGTTATGTTGATGTTATGTTGACGTTATGTTGAAGTAATTGTGACGGTATGGTGAATGTACTTAATAGCAAATTGACATATCCTAATGGTTGCACACTTCCAAATGTACAGTTGTCTTCTAAAGCTATGATCAGCACATTACTGCATAAAGGGAATAGCTCACCCCCTAAAATAATAATTCATAATAATAATGCTTTATTCACACTCGTTCAAACCTATGTACGACTTTTCTGTGGGACACAAAAACATATATTTTGAGAAATGTGTCTTTGGTTCTAGTCAATGGCGTTTAAAGTTGTTTGGTTGCCAACATTTTTCAAAATATCCTCTTTTGTCTTCTGCAGAAGAAAGAAAGACATACATGTTTGAAATGTCATAAGGGTGAAGAAACAATGAAGGTAATTGTAATGAATGACATCAGGTGAAAAGCAGAATTTGTTTGTTCTTTGGAGTTTCATGCACATAAGACCTGTAACATATAACCTTAATTTAATTTAAACTCAGAGGAGTTCGATCATGAAGACGTTCCCAAGCTTTGCTTGTGTAACCACGTATAAATTTAGCAAGGAGACCACTAGTGCGTGTATTCCCGAAGAGCGTGTGTACCGTTCGGATGTGTGTGTATGTCAGAGGTAGAGGATGGGGCCGTCCAGTCTTTTTCCACAGACACAAACACCATCTGCTCTGTGTTTTGGGAAACGGGTTTCTTAGCAGCGTTCTTCACTAACCGCAAGCAAAAATGGTCAGAGCAGCGCCGCAATGATCGGACAGGGAGCTGTTTTTTTCTGCACTCTCTCTTGTTTATCAAGCCCCTGTATTTAAGTTTAATATAACTGCAGTATTTTGCTGAGAGACCTGCGGTGGGCCGAAGGCTGCCAATGTCCCTCCACCCCACGGGTGGGGCAGAGCGGGGTGGTGGCTAGAGCGTGCGGTCGCGAGCACAGATGTGCAGGGGCTTATTTTGTGGTGTATAAATTGCAGGCTGCCCCATGTGCAACTCATAAAGGGGAAACACAGCAAAGGACAGAAAGAAAAGTGCAGTGATGAGGCCACATTCACTTCAAACGCGCTTGTGGAGCAAAAACGCCCAGAGAGTCTAAATCGGGCCGTCTCGCTGAAGGGGGATCTTGAACAGAAGGATGAGAAGCGTATTCATAGGAATCAGTCATCTTTGATTTGATGATCCCCAGAGTGATGTTTCTTTGGCTAAAATTAAACCGTGTAAAATCAAAGTTGACCTTGAACAGCATTGTAGCTCGGTGGCAAACATTTTGAGAAACCAGATGATTTCAATGTAAATTGAAAATTATAGCTGCAGTCTACATGATATTAAGGAGCTTAACAATTCAAGAGAACCATAGAGTTTGCTGACATGATGACTTGGGAAGGAAATAAAAAAATGAATGTGAAGTTATTCAACAGCAGCAGGAAAGATGTCCGTTAGGCTGTTTCTGCAGAAAATACATCGCAAGTCTAAAACCAGGAACCAGAAATAATGATGTTCTGTTTTCTCTAACTCGACCACCATTTCTTTCTTTTTTGAAAGGTGTGAATAGTGTAAAGTTTATTCAAAAATAGAAATTACGTCATTTCTTCACCCTCACATTGTTCAAATCTGGATTTGACTTCTGTTTATTCCTTTAGAACACAAAAGAAGATATTTTGAGAAATGTCTCAGTGGTATTATATCCATACAATGGAAGTCAACGGGGTTCAGTGTTGTTTAGTTATTAAAATTCTCTAAAATATCTTTTTTTGTGTTTTGTAGAACACAAGTCGGCGTACCCAGAGCTTCAACAAAGAAACAAAGTCATACAGGGGTTGGAATAACATGAGGGTGAATAAATGACGAATTGTCATTTTTGGGTGAACCATCAATTTAACTCATTCCCATTCTTTACATATTGTCAGGTCCTGTTTGAGACTTCACATGGGGAAGTGAATGCGCACATGTTAACAAAAGATAATGTGACCTTTGATTTCTCGTGTCTTAAATAACATGCAAATAAAAAATGTCTGGCTCCTTTTTTATATCGGGCACCATTAAGTTTCCATTCGTATCATATTCCTTGGCTGGACTGTTTGTAATTTTATATCATTATTTAGAATGGTAAAGTCATTGATTCAGTCATATTTTTACTTAAGAAAATACTTTGTAGTGCTGCAAGAAGTAAATAAAAAAAAATATTGGCAAGATAGACGTTCAGTGTCGATAAAAACCTTACTGGTTTGTTGGTCTGAGCTGGTCTCCCAGGCTGGTCAGACTGGTCTCTTTGCTGGTTTGGAATGTGTTTGAGGCACTTTTCAGCTGGTCAGACTGAAGGACCAGAAAACCAGCTTAGGCTACTTTTAGCTATTTGTTTATTTTGTATAGCCCTAGAAGTCTGACTAGTTTTTAACGCATGTTGAAAATCCAGTGAATATCCCCAAGGGGAAAATAAAATGTACTACTACTACCACCACAACTGTTTTGTTATGTACTTTGAACTTTTATTTGCTGTTTGTATAGAGATTTGCAGTTTGGGTGATTATACATTTCAGGATTGATTGACAACAGTTTGGTAAACAGGAGATAAAGCTAAAAAATGTGGCATTGGATTAAAGATTTTGAAACAAAAATTGTAAAGCCAATATAATTATTATCCATCTGAAGTCTTAGAAGGTTTTAAAAGTATTAAGGTTAGTTTGAAGTAGCCAGGTGAATAAAAAAGATAGCTTTAGCATGTTTATCAGTTTGGAAGCTTGATAAGCCCCTCCCCTTTCCACAGAGCTGTGCCCACACAACCCCCCTTTCCGTTTTCTCACACTCACTCTCAACCACAAGGACTTTACTGGCACGACAACACACCACTCCAGTAGTTCTCCTCAAATTTCAAATTTTCTCATAAATTATTTATCAAAGACAAATATGCTTGAGCAAAGTCTTATTATACTGGTGCTTAATGAGTGTGTAAATAAGAATAAACCTCAATGTAACAATGTTTTGTTGTCTAAATATAAAATAAAAGTCACTCACAAGCGTTTGCGATTCATCTTTTGCTTCCTCAATTTAATTTAAAAGATGATATGATATATAAGAATTGTATTATGTAATAATAATTATATTATTTTATAATAATTGTATTATATTACATGATTAATAAAATATCTAATATTTTAAATATTTTTTATTTAACTTTTTTATTGTTTATAATTTAGCGCTATGTTTTTATAGTCTGTCACTTATTCCTATGCCCTAGGCCTAGAGAGTGACATCATGTTGCTCAAAACATTTTTTTTTCTTTTTTACATTTTTCACCGTTACTCCACCATAACTTCAACGTAACTTTAATCAGTTATTTTTTCTCATCAGGTCCTTTTTTAATTTTAAGACAAAATTTTATGAAATGTTACTTGCAATGCGAGTAAATGCGAAATTCTTTGGCAGACTGCGTTTTGACTCTGGTGTATCACATGGTCTCTCGATACCCGCTGCCCCTCTTTAAGTTCCTGATAGATCTTGTCTGTTGGGTTAACGTGGCTTTCATAGAACAGGCTCGCTGACTCTTTCTCGTGAGAAAGATTTGAGCGCTCGCTGTTGTTCTTACACTGAACATTTATGGTCCAACACATAACACAAGTGGGACATGTCACCTTTTTAATCATTTTTCTGTAAATAATAGCATACCTGAAAGTCTAGCGCCGTTTTTTCATGAAATCTAACAACAGCAATTGGATGTCTTCAGAAGAATTGAAATATAGTTTGTAAGTTGTTCGTCTTTTTTCCAGTTCCACAACCTCATGGCATTCATAATAGCAAGAACTGAGTGATGAGTTTTCATGATATTACTTTTGTTGACCACCCAAAAATAAAGATTCTTTCATCGTTGACTCTTCCTCATGTCATTCCAGACCTGGTTGACTACCCTCCTGCAAAAGACAAAAGACATTTTTTTTAAAAACGTTGGTAACCGAACAACATTGGACTCCATTTACTTCTAATTGGACACACAGACCACAGAGACATTTCTCAAAATATCTTCTTTTGTGTTGCACCTAGGAAAGACTCATATACAAGTTTTGAATGACATGAATGTGAATAAATGATGACATCCTTTTTATTTGTGAATATCCAACTCTTTAACGAGAACAGCATACACATACAGAATGGCAAAGGATTGAAGCTTTTAAATATTCAGTGCGCCGTTTCTCTTGAAAGTGATCTTTGTCAACTTTGTCTTTGTTGTGGATGACACAGGAATCACAGATCTGGCCTCGGGTTTGCCCTGCGCCCCGTCACAGCGGCCGATGGGGCAAACCTGCACTAATGTGGGGTTACACTGGCAGTCTCGGCGTGGGAGCCTCGTAAGCCACTCTCTCCACCTCAAGATTCACCATTTCACATTCCTCAAACCAGACCAGGCCAGATCACAGCAGATTCGGGCCAGAGCATGGTCGACCAAAACCCAACCACCAACCTCTGCTCCCTGAAGTTCAGAGCGCTTCAAACACGCAGATCTGTGTCACATGCCGGCGTGCCAGTTTATCCCTCGCTCACATTTCTCGTTTTTGCTCTCCCACGGCTCGAGCCGACCGTGACTTTTCTCAGTTTCGCTCGTGTTTGCTGGTGGCCCAACAAACAAGGCACTTTTCATGCCAGGCTCGTCTGAGGTTTATGTAACGGGTTTGCAGATGTGACAAACTTTTCGACTTGCATTAGAGCGTTCACTTTATGCAAAATGTGCAATTGCGTGTACGATGCGTGTGTGCACGAGTTGCGTGCTAAGGCTCTGAGTCTCGCTGCTTAATTTGTGTTTTGTGTGTGTGCATGGTCTATCTATGGGTTAGTGTTTGTGTGCGTGTATATTAGACTTGTTGATTTCCTGTGGTGCAGACAGAGGTTGCAATGTGCCAGACTAAAAGAAGAGCTTCGGTACAGGATGTAAAGATGTTGTTCTCACTAAGTATACACAGACGTGAGACACATATTTGGACGCGTGCGTGCGTTTCTGCGCGTCTGAATGTTATGCCTCCACTGGTGCATGTAGGACACCAAGTATATTCATCTTCTAATAAACGTTTGAGAGTCAGTGTTGCATGCAGTCTTTAGATAAATGCGATCTCAGAGCTGTGTGTAGTTCAGATAAAATCAGGTCTGCAAAGAGAGAAATGAGATAAGAAATGGTAAGCAAGAGATATCAGTTGAGCCAGCGCAGCAGTACTTTAGATAGAGATGCACAATATAACTTGGCATGACTTTTTAGATGATCATGATTAAAAAAAGCTAAATGTAAGCACCTAGATTTGCATGAACAATAATAGTGTGGATATAGTGTGTACTTGGCAGACAAAAAAAAAACTTTCTCAGGTAGTGGTCCAGCTTTTGTTGAAACCAGTAACTATGTGTTGGCACCTACAGTATTATTGCTCTTTCATGACATATCGTTTATTTTTCCCTTAATTCTTTGTAAGTCACTTGATAAAAGGGTCTGCTAAATGACTAAATGTAAATATATTATCCCTGCTAAAAAAAAAACTATAGAAACCCAATAGAAATCTAATAAATTCTACTGATTTCCTAGATACTTTTTTGTGTGTTTTGGGCATTATTGCGGTGTTCTCAGCTGCCATATCCCTGGAGAAAAACTAAATCCAGTACGATTCCCATAAGACCATTAACGTTTCTATAGTGTTTTGGGGGGTTCTATTTGAAGAAAGACAAAAATAGAAACCTGCGCAAAAGACGATAGAAATTCTAATTGATTTACTGGTTATAATGGGAATTGCATTGATTGTGATGGAAATATTGACGTCTATTGGTATGTGATGGATTTGGCATGTGATTGGGAAATTAAATCCTACTGGAGTAATGCCAAAAACACATTACAAAACAGAATTTTGTTGTGGTTTTATTGGGAAAGCTAATAGTTCAAATGTTTTTTTAATGAGACACAATTTCTTTGATGGTTTATTTGGGTTTCTATACTTTTTTTCAGCAAGGATATTAAAACGGTCCCAAAACTCTGGCTTTGTGTTTGGACCAAATATGGACACCAGAGGACATATTTTACCCAACCATTTTAGAATCCATTAAAACCTTTGCAGTAAAAGAACCACCTTCTTATCAAAACCATTTTTCTATGTAGAGTTATTGAGGGCTTTATGACCTTATCCATCCGTTCACATTACACTCATGCATTTGCCCGACAATGTTATCCAAAGCAACTTACACATTCAACATTTTGTCTGTCCTTATGTGAATTTGCAAATTCATTCTTTCCTTTCTGTAGTGGGAGACACAGATACGCGTGATGCAGTTCTGTGGAACTTCAGTTTTCGTGTGATTATCAGAATGCCATGAGTCACTCAACTTGCAAAGTGAATTCTGGGTAGGGATGTGACCACAGGTTGAGAAATTAGTGTGTTCACCGTAAAGTGGCTATGTGTGTGAGAGAGTGTTTGTATATGTTCCATGGTAGAACGGTTGTGTGTGTGTTCCATGGTTAGGCATGCGGTTGGTATGACCTGCTTTCGTTTGGACCCGTCACTCATTTGGTTCAGAGAGACGTTGTGAATCAGAGAGCAGGTTTGCATGGGAGAGAAAAAGAGATTTCTTTCAGTCTCTTGCCTCCTGTTGACTTGTCCTTATCTGACACATCCAACACAGCGTATTAAATGACATTAACACTTCATTTAAGCATTCATTAATCTTACATTTTTAATCAGTATTTATATTCCCTGGCATCCAATCATTGCAATGCTATACCAGTTGAATCACATAAACACAATAATGTCCCCTTTTCTTGTGTGTGTTTGCTGCCCATCCACCTAACCAAGACTCTTTGTCTTGTGTGCCTGCACACGGCACTTTTTTTCCTGTGTGTTTGTCTCTGCATCTGGTTGCATGGGGTTTGCGGCAGACTTTTAATTTTGTGCCGCGAGGAGATATTATTGTTTTGATTAGCACTCTCTCTTTTTTCTATGCTCCTGTAGACACAGTGCGTCTGAAGAGGATTCCCATGCTTTCATTTGTTTCTCTTTAACCAGACGTGAACATGCGGAGAGCAAGTACACACAAATACAGTATATCATATCACACACATGTAGATAGCAGCGTATCATAATACATCTCACAAACACGTTGTTCTTAAGCTGAAAATGAGTTTATTTGGGTTTAGCCTGTGTAACTAAAATGACAACAATCACTTATTTCACATATAGCACAAGCGTCATGTGAGCGCTCCAAATGACCTTTGACATCTAGATGTGCCCTAAATAAAACACAACATTCAAGCAAACACGTACAAAGTCGACGTAGTCTTGCTACATATATCTGACTTATCTTAAAGGGATAGTTCGCCCGAAAATGAAAATTCTTGTATCATTTACCCGTCCTCCTGTCATTGCAAACCTGCATGACACTCTTTCTTCTGTAGAAGACAAAATATATTTTGAAGCTGGTGGTAACCGAAAAGCCCCGCCACCCATTCACTTCAAATGTACTGACAGAAAACCAATACGAGTGAAAGTGTGCTGGTTCACAATATTCTTCAAAATACCTTTTTTGTGTTCTGTGAAAAAAAGAAAGTCAGGTTTGAAACAACAAAAGAGTGAATAATGATTTTTTATCACTTTGCTGTGTTTTATTGTAATGTTTTTAGGATTTTAATTAACTGATACATTGTATCTGTGTAAAGGTAAAAATGTATCGTAGTATTTATTTTGTATCATTTTTTTATCTCTTGAGTAGCACGATGACTGTGTGATGTTATACACTTTACAGGGTTGTGTATAACACGTTACATCACATTGTAATATTTTACTATTTTAATCACTTAAGTTCTCTCTACTGAGTAATTTCAATAATTTTGTGTATTAATCTTACATTGTTACTGGAATGAACACAATAGACAATGAAATTCATTTTTAGTTGAAATTGCATGCATGGGAATTAATCGTCATCTTTGTGACATCTTGTAGTGAGCGAGATATTCAAGAAGGTAGATCTCAAACAAATGCTTGATCCAAAGTGCAGATTGTGGATTCACTTTCTCAGGGTGGCAGATGTTTTTACAGCGTTGTGGTTAGTCAAAGAAAGCTCACACAAATGAAGGGTATCGTTCTCTGTGCGGGTTTAAGTGTGCTTTGCTCAAGTGCTGAATTCTGCATCATTTGTGTCACACAAAGCTTTCGTGACAATAGTCTCAGGTCTGGTTTCCGCCACTGTGATATGTGCTGTTGCGTAGGTGTGGAAACATTTCTCTCTCTCTCTCTCTCTCTCTCTCCTCAACACAAATGCAACTTTTCACAAATTATTTTACAAATAATATTTGTTAGTTACCCTTGCAAAGCTGCACAAAACACGACTGCGGGTTACTGTTTTTAAGGTATATATTTTAGTTACCTGTAACTGGCATTCACAATATTTCTTTATTCTTGTTTTGGTCGCTAAATGAAGGTCGTTTCACATTTGTAAACACGCAATAAAATAGTTTACGCATGTTAATGGTTCTGCATCTTGGGCCAGGTTTCTATGGTATTTTTTGGGGGTAAAGAAAACATGTATTATGTTGCAGGTTCTCATAACGTTACTTACAATTAACTTTAAGTGGACCTTACCCACTTTTTATGCTCGGAAAGTTTCTTTATGTGTGTGTATATGTAAATCAAGGGGGTGTGTTAGTGTAGGAGGTGTGTGTGTGTTGGTGGGTTTGTTTAGGTGTTTGTCAGTTTCATATGGGGTGTGTCTTGTCAGTAAATGCAATTGTGTGTCTTACTTTTTAAGGAGCTGTGTGTTTGATGTGTGTGAGGTGTTTGGTGTGAGATTTGACCTTTTTGACGTTTGTCCATATACTGTAAGTGTCAGTAGCTGGTCAACATTATTGTAAGGGATAGTACCCCTAAAAAGAATAATTCTATCAACATTTATTCAGCATCATGTTGTTCAAGAACTGTTCCACTTTCTTTCTTATGCAAAACACCCAATAGAGATGTTTGAGATATATGAGTATCAGTGGTTTTCTGTTCATACAATGAAAGTCTACAGAGGCCAAAGTTGTTATCAGTGTGGTTATCAATGTGAAATGTCTTGTTTTGTATTCTGCAGAAGAATAAAACGTCACACATGTTTGGAAAGATGTTCAGTTAATGATGAAAAATTTATGTTTCAAGGGATTCAAATTGCCAAGTGACATTAAAAATAAATGTCTGCAGGCGACTTTGTTGCTGGAATTTGTTGGAGCAATAAACAAAACTTCTTGTTTTTCTAAGTGAAAAATACTTACCTGACCCAGTTTTCTCATTGGTTTGTTCATATTGTTTATAGTGCTGTATAGGGGAGAGGTGTGTGTCTGCAGGAGAGGTGACGACTTGAGAACTTTATCAGTTTTAGAGCTGTACCGTAGGAGGTTGAAAGGGCCCAAATGCTCCTGTGGGCTCTGTGATTGGGGCCACAGTAGAGGTTTGTGGGCAAAGGCTCGGCATTATAAAGCAAAGGAAATCAAACCATATCAAAAACACTCACACACACCATACGAGCAACATTGACATAACGTTCTATTTCTGCAGGTTTTAATTCGGATTCATGGTTCATTGCTCAAGCGTGTCGCCGGAGATTTGATCTATGACGCATGACGAACGTCTCTGAAATAAATGTTCATGCTTAAATAAGAACTTTTATAGTTGTTAGGATGTAAATTGGTAAAAGTGAGCTGTCTTCTGAAGCAGCGTTTTTACTGAAATGGACTTAAGTAAAAGACATATTTCGATTGCTCAACATAGGCAGCAATTAGTCACTTTGGCATAGAGAGCCAACAAACTTTAACAATGTATTACAAACCAGACATCCTCAATCCCACAAACCAGGTGTCTATTGGTGGCAAGATATGACACAATGCATGGAGGTTTGTGACATGAGTAAATATGATTTATGAACAACTGATAGCCTAAAATTGAATTTATTTGGCTTTGTGGCCAAAAAATGCACATTGAACTTCAAAATGACACAAGGACGAACAAATAATGACAGATCTTTACTTTTTCAGTGAGCAGTTAAAGGGGTCATATGGCGTGAACACATGTTTTGGTGTGTTTTTGGTGTGTTATAAGTTGTCCATGAAAGTATTAGACACAAATTAAAGTGTCGGAGCAAAAAAGGCTTTCTATCTAAAAGCGAATGCTCACCAAGATCTGACTGAAACACCTCATGAAACCACACCAGTTCAGTTCACGGTATGATTTGACTGAGACCGCCCAAATGTATACGCAAGTAAGGTGGGCGTACCTGTCAGTAAAATTGAAGAGGAACCTGATGTTCCAAATATGGTAAGAGGTGTTACATTTCCGCCACACGCTTGCAGTATTCGACCAATCACTACGCACTGGTTAACTGGCCAATCATAGCACACCCCGCTTTTCAGAACGATGAGTTTTGTTAAAAATCTGCGCATTTCAGTGAGGTGGAGCAAAGATGATATACAATCATGGGGTATGTGGAAAATACAGCGTTTTTGAACCTTAAATCATGTATACACATTGCATTACATCTCAAACAAACCATAATATTTGTTTCAGACGTGTCATATCACAACTTTAATTGGTCAACCAGCCTCACCAAACTGGTGCACCGTATATGTTTATTGGTCCACCAGTAGTACCAGCACCAAACCAGAACATACTGGCTTTTACCGGTATGGAAATCTGTGATCTTTCCATCAAAGAGGGTCAATTTCATTCTCTATTCCTGTTTTGTTTTTCCATATGCGGTCAAAACCTCTGTGTTAAATAAACCATACAAGTCATGGAATATCATCTCGGCACTATTTGATGTCAAAGTGATACTTGTAGGTTTAGTGGACAGACATTATCACAGGACCTGTGACTCACAGAAACATCATTCTTCAGCAGTGTTCAGATGGATGCCAAATTTACTCATTCGCAGGAGTCTATGAGTCATAATTGTAATGAATGAGGCTTTCCAAAATGCTAAGAAAATGTAATACTCTCAGACAACACGAAAAACATGTGCACAGGTCATGTTTTCAAACTAGACATCTAGAAAACACTGATGCCGGTAGTCCAGTAAAATAAACGTGGCGGATTCTCTAAAGAGCGGCTGGTACAGTGTACAGACTCAGTTCTGTCCCCGTGTACTCTCACCATATATTTCTACATTGAAGCCGGACAAGATGACAATATTGGTTTGTGCAAATTTCCGTTTGGTTGAGTAGCCCTTCTTTCTGCATTTAACACATGCATCACTTATTAGACTTTGAAGATTGAAACAGAAGGACGGAAAAACATTGCATGCAAACGTTGCGTAAGTTTGAAAAACTCAATAGCGAAACACATACAGGGAACACCTGATGTCTGCTGCCTGTGTGATCGAGATGAAATCGAGAGGGTCGGTATCAGTCGCTTCCTGTTTTTTTTGCAAAGTGCAGACATATTTCACAGATGATTTTGCGAAAATAACAATACGTGTTTTATAAGATCGTCAGACAGCGTGTGTGTGGCCTGTGATTGCCGC
The DNA here is from genome assembly GCA_029783895.1 of Triplophysa bombifrons. Classification (NCBI taxonomy): domain Eukaryota; kingdom Metazoa; phylum Chordata; class Actinopteri; order Cypriniformes; family Nemacheilidae; genus Triplophysa; species Triplophysa bombifrons. The sequence goes on along the minus strand of CM056459.1, from coordinate 2,318,034 downwards.
AGCAGAAGTGAGAAACAGTTTACCGTTGCAATAGTGCTGCTTCCGGTCTGGGGGAAACTAACAGCGTCTGGCTGCTGGATTGTCACGCAATGGCTCGGCTCTTCTTCGCAGTGCTGTTGCGCCCTCAGACGCAAAAACAGGAAGTAAGCAGGCGACATAGGAAGTTGTTGGTTTTTTGATGGCCATTGCAGTGGTTTTGAGACTTCTCTCACAGAAAAAGGGGGCGGTCAGTTCTTTAGCGTGGGAAAGGACAAGACGGTGCTGTTTATCCTTGGAGAAATATGATTTTTGACAGAGAGATAATTGATATTATGCACTCACTTACTGCCCTCTCCGGCAAGATTCAATGAAAATAAAAAGGGAATGTTGAAAACGGATAAACATGAGATTCTGAAAAAAATGATCTTCGTTGTTTAACAACAAAATCAGATTTTAACAGTTTGAATGTAATTTATTATTCACTCATATTTGTATTGTTGCGTACGGTTCCATATGCTCTTGTCCTTCTTTGCTCAAAGGAACATAAATGATCATTTGTCTACAGTACAGTATTGTAGTGTGAAGTCAAACAAACCATTAATAGTTAGAGAAAAGCTCATCATTGCAATGTTTACAGTTATTCAACAAAGTTGAATAATGATACAAACGGATACTATTAAAATTACATTAGCGGAAAAACAACATTATAACAGAACGGTCACCGTCCTGCCCTGTGATATCACATCTCGGATTCCCGGCAGAACATACACAGTGTTCTTTAATTTCAGTCATTTATGTTTGTAAAAATATTTCTACTGATACATGGCTTTGAATTAAAAGTGTCTTTATAAAAAATAGATATATATTTTTTAAAATAAAAAATAAAATATCTCCATGCTTTTGGAGATCATTTTGGCCTACATGTTTTTTTTAGATATGTATTCTGTAGAAGTCTTGCGTGTGTTTCAGACACATTAAAAAGAGAGAAAATCTTTATAATGGATCAGCATACAAAACATTTTTTATTTAAGATGTAATTTCGTTTAGGTGTACGTATCGGAGCATAGATTTACATGAATGAATATACATAACATGAATATTTTAAATCCAAAATGTTATCTATTAGAGTATAAATTAGTAAGCAATGCACTAACAAAACACTTGTATTTGTTTTAACTAACTTTATTGTTAGCAAGAATCTTAATTTCACAAGCTGAATGATTCCTTCTCATTTTCATTGAGTGTTTATTCTTTAGGGTTTTGTTTTTAGAATGATGAGTGAAGTCAGTCCCTTTGAGTCCTCCAAGAGTCTTGACCTTAGACTTGAAGTCAAAGCTAGGTGCTCTTTCAGACAGAAAGTATTGAGAAAAAGGTAATGTTATTTCACAAGTGGTAAAAACGTATCACTGATATCACCCACAATAACCCGATCCCGGCAGCGTTTGCCACACACTCAAGCAGATGAGCCCTGTGGTGACCCGTCGACAGATTCGAGATCATGTAGTGGCTGCAGTTGGGTTCTTAAAAGCCACTCTCCATGATTTCATTCGCTTGAAGAGGAAGAAAGAGAGGGCCTTACCTCATCTTTGTGATGAGGTTTTCAATGTGTTTACAGAGATGTGGAAAGCCTGCTGTTGGTGAGGGTAACTGCCACAAACCAAGGTGAGGCGGCTTCTCAAAACCCTTTCAGATAAGACGTACAAGGATTGCCTTAGCTAACCATAAAAGACTTACAGTGTGATACGACATTAAAACAACCACTGAATATAAGTATGGTTTTGGGCTCTGCCCTTGCTTCTTAAACCAACCACTCTCCTCCGAAACGAGAAAATCATGTTCCTCTGCCATCTTTAGCACATCTTGGCTTTATTGGCCTAGTTTTCCTTTCTGTTGAAATTGAACATTGGGTGAGACGGATTGATTTTTTGTCACTCTTAAAAACTGGGTGGTTTCTGCCCTCGGTGCGCTGTACAGAGCATGTTTTGGACGGAAATGTGTATTCGACTCTGCGTGCACAATGAGTCGAGACTATTTATGTTCCAGAAGAAAGCATCTGTTTGCTAGACATCAAGTAATGCATGCAAATATCCTCAGAGCCGCCAGACATGGCATAAATCCACAAGTTTAATTTCACATGATCTGTCGTGTTCAATTACTTGGGACGAGATTTTGACTATATTCAAATCTGTTATATCAAATAACTAGCGATGGGACTGATGTCATAACACATGGTTACAGCAAGAGATGTCATTGGGACCAATAAGAGCCACCCTCAAGGTTTTAATGGCTTTGACCTGCTGATAGTGAGCTCGAGCTGAGGTTTTTAGAGTCTGGACTCAGATTCCCGAGTTCGGAAAAACGAATGACCATTGATCGTTATCAAATTTTAAAAGACAGAGAGAGAGGGTTGTCCTGCCCACCGCCTGACCACTGCGGCCTGGCTGGAGAGAGACCGACTCAGGCAGAGTTTCATAGACTCAATGTATATTAAACCCGGGATGGAATTTCATACACTGATGATGGCTGTCCTGCATCAAACCAGTGAAGTATCTCTACTTTCAGTTTGCCTCTTTCCCCTTCATCTCTTTCTCTCTCGCTCCCTGACACCATCTGTCTTTTTTTCACGTCTCCGGTTTGGTTATAAAAATATCCCGTTGTGTCATTCTAACTGAGATCTAACTGACATCAATGTATAGTTTGGGTTTCAAAAGACACATTATGTGTATTAAATATTGCTATGCTAGTGCAGTTAGGACGACCATTTATTCTGAAGAATAGTTGTTCTAGCTGTGTATTTTTCTGCTTTTACAGCATATCGCTCTATTACTTAGGCAGTATATAAACACAACTTCACTGTAAAAAAACTGTCATTTTAAAGCATTTTTCTGGATTTTTTAAACAGATTTGCCAAATAATATGTTTTTTTACAGATTTTTTTATGTATTTTTTTTAAAACGTAAAATTACAGAAAGAAGACAAACAGGGGCAAAGTTTAATTTTACTTGGAAAATCTGTTACTTTACAGTTTATTTTTGACGCCCCAGCTGAGGCCAGTTGTTTTTAACAAGATTTCTTTTTTTACCGTTTACTTTTGAAATACGGTCAAAAACAGTATATGGACAGACGACACATTTACATGAAAAATGGGGACTACTATTAAATAAACAGTAGTGTATATTGTATCCTATAATTTCAGTTTTTTTTACAGTGTTGTTAAAAAAGTGGCCGCACATTACATGGTGCACCAGCCTGGCCAAGCAGTCTAAATGAATCTGGTTTTATGATTTTGATGGATTTTGGGCACATGTTAACTGGTCAGACTGAAAGACCAATTGGTCAGCCAGCTTGGTTGGACAATAGACCAGATAAACCTCGGACTGGTTTCCCCTTTTTAAATTGTACAAAGAAAATGTTTTCGCTCAAATGTTGATGTTTTATAGCTCAGGAGGATTTCTTGGAGTTCTCAGGTGTTTCAATCAAGCATTACCTTAGTCTCAGATGTTTCTCCTAAAATTGCTTTGTAGAAACACAAACAGAAGCAAAAAAGACAATTGTTCAAATACACGAAGAGTAAGGAGGTGAAAAAATGAATGAAAGGTCAAATAAACTGGATTAGGGTAAATTGATGAGAAATGTTTGAGGTAATATTGAGATCTTCAATAATATTGAGTTTTGATTGCAGACTTGGCAAATCGAAAATCTGTCGAGATCTCTTCTGAAACTTTAATGGAGAGATCTGTGGCTCTTCTGCTCAGGAGATATAAGTGAGATTCAAGAGACTTTTGTCCATTTGTTCTGCGTTTAATATCGATGATGTTGCGGATAAATTACACAAATATAAAAGGGATTTCATCTCTGATTTTTCTTCTTGCGAGTCACGAGAAATCGAACATTATATTTTACAAAAAAAAAAATCCCATCATGCTACTGTCTTTATTGGAGTCAACTCATGTTTCTCATGAAGGATCCATGTTGCATGCGTGTGTGAGCATTTGATGCCTCTGAACAGAACACATTATGTAGGCTGGAAAAAAGAGCCTGTCAGTTAGTTTTCAATGTCATGTTAAAATATATAACCCTGAGATATATTAGCTGTGTTTCTATAGATCTCTGTTGAGCGTGCTGTGTGTGGTGAGGTGCAGCATGTGATAATGGCAGTGTGGTGTGCAGTCGGCTGTTTCCCTCTCCGCCGCTCTACCGAGGCCACACCTGCCACACAACTCTCGCGGGCTGAGCCAGCATGGCTGACCGAGCATGCCACCGGGGTCTGGCTGCCTACGGGCGGATCCGGTGGTGCGACGCCTGCGGGCCCCACAGATGTGATTTGAGGCCTGAAGCGAAAGAAGAAAAACCACTGCAAACATCCCAGTGACAGCCATCTGAGGGACAGGAGTGCTGAGTACTTCTGTGCAGTTTTCTTTCATAAAAATGAAGTTAGAAAGTAAAAAACAGGCTTTTTTTAACGTTGAGATGAGGATTTAGTCACAAACATGTAGAATTTCTTTTGAAGCTGCACTTTGGCGTCGCTTGTTATTGCGTCAAACCCGAGCATGCACTTACCAATAATAGCTCCGGTTCTTCTGATGTTGTGGAGACCACACAAATTGATTTCCATTTTCACTCAACATATTGTTCCCAGTGACACACTGAGGGGCCTTTTTAAAGGTCAACCTGCTCTCATGTGACCTGTGGTTGAGCATCGCACTATGCTGGAAAAACCCAGAAAGAGCAGCACTCTCACAGATCGGGTTGGGGGACCTTCTGAAGTGTGCTGTACTCAAATCTAGAAATGAGTCACCGCGTGCCGACACATGAAAGATGCATTCAGAAACTAATCTGTTTTACCTGCAGGAATGTCCTACGCCACCCGCTCGCATCAATCTCACAGGACTTTTTATGTTTGTCTCCTGACTTTTTTTGTGACTGTAGTGTTGTTGTGTGGACACAGCACGTTTTCATGCAAACAACAAGTTTTCTCATGAAGAAACATACAAATACATCAAATACTCAGACGGTGATGAAGACAGACGTCTCTGTGATTACTAATAACCAGCAGTTAGTTTTGAATCACATTCCACTGACACAATTTGATTGATGGAAACAAAACGAGAAGAAATCAAAACTGGTATCTATGTGAGACACTGATCTTTACTGCTGAATGCAGTGATCTTTTTTCCTGATCAAGGCGATCTTATATTGAGATCAAATATTAGAATCATTTTAATTGGCTCTTATCATCAGTGATCATTATCCTTCATAATTTCTTCTGTTGGCAGTGAATAATCCTCACAAGCTTCTGCTTGCAGTGATTTATATATTGATATTGATTGCAGTATCCTTACATAAGATCACAGTGATCTTTAAACTTGATTTGATATACTTGATTGCAGTAATATTTACATTGATTACACAGACCTTTACATTTGATGACAACAATGATTATCATATTTTTTTGCAGAGATCCTCCTCCAGCGATCATTATCTTTATTTGCAGTTATCATTATGTTTGATTGCAGTGATTTTTATGTTTATGTGCAGCGGTCCTTCCTCCTTCCTCCAGTGATCATTTTGTTTGATTCTAGTGATCGTTACACTTCATTCCAGTGATTTTTCATTCCGAAACCTGTTTCAATCTTTAAGGCAAGCTCAAACATGGCTTATGCGCTGCAAAATATGAATTCATGCATTTTTGTCTTGTTTTTTAATACAGATATCTCAACATATATCTACACATTCTTAAATCAAGACACATTGACAAAATATTTAGTCTTGTTTTATGAATGAAAATATTATTAAGTATGTTTACGTTTTAAACAAGTAAACAAGCAAGTTTACTTTGACCTTTTTCTTAAGTCCCAATTCAAGTTGAAAAAAAATTACACTATAAGCAGATTTTGTGTCTGTTTCTTAAAACAACACTAAATATCTTTGGTCAGTTTCTTTTTCAAGTGATTTAAGAAAACAAGACAAAATCCTTAGTAAGAAATGTACGTTTTGCAGTGTGACTGAACTTTTGCGGTCGGCAATGCTTGTGCTGCAAAAAGTAATTTTCCTACTTAGTATCTTTTCTTGGTTTCCCAGCACAGACATTTGCCAATAGGGTAAAAATGAACTTGAATTAAGTACTTAATAAAGAGTCAAAACTTAATTCAAGTTTATTTTTATTTTTTTCACTGACAGATAGTTTATATTTCTTTATTATATGACTCAGAAAACAAGATAAGTGACATTTTTATTCATTAACTAAGGATATTAATACCGCAAAACCTTTTGCAGTGTGTTTGATATTATTGCCACATGATCTTATAGTTTGTACAACGCAGTGACAATATGTTACCAATGTGTTCACATGACAATTTTTCTATTGTTGAACATGTCTTCTTGACCAAAGGTCTTGTACTCAAATCAAATGTGTCTTGTTGCATGAGCTTGCGTTTAATCTTTGATTCTGATCGGAGTGATCATGACATTTGACTGTACTCATCATCAGCCTCCTGGAAATGTCTGCTGCACTAAACCCTCAACGATTGACTTTTAGAGGCCTGGTTAAAAGACACAAAACCAGTCTGAGCTTTTAGACCTGGCCAAAGGAAAACCACCACTCTTTAGCAATGAATATTTTACCCTCCTGATCGCTCAGAGTGACCACAGGCTGCGTTAAGAGTTATTGGCCAGAAGCAGAAAGGGCACTTAACAAATGATAATGCCCATTTCTATCAGAAAGAAGAGACACGGACAGCAGCTGAGAGCCACCGTGGTCAAACCCAAACCACGGAGACCAGGTCTGACCGCACACTCCATAGACACAACAACACACACAATAAGAGAAGTGGACATGCATGGCTATAAACAATGCATATAGGATTGTGTACATTCATGCGTATGTTCTGTTTTTTTTAACGTTGTTCTCGTTCCTTCCAGGAGACACAAGAAGGTATCCGTCACACATAACGACAGCTGTCAATAACATCTGTGTATTTGTTGTAATGCACGGACAGTCTTACGACCATCATTCTGACCACTTCCTCAGTCATCATGCGGAGAACGACCCGACACTGCCCACAAATGCACTGTGCCAAACAATCCCTGCAAAAACATGCACTAAAAACCTACAAGCTCATTTAAACATCATTCATTTTACATGAACGCCTTACATTAACCATCATCATGAGAAACTCTAGTTGAGATTTAAGTATATAGCATTTTTTATTTTCCAGTTCAATGTCTGAAAAAGTCAAGAAGATACCATTACTTAAGAAACAAAATGATTTAAGGTGTTAAGTAGTTTTCTAATAAAATGTGTATAAAAATTAAGTCCCCCCATTTTCGGCAGATCTGCTTATTTTGAGCATAAACTAAATTTTTGTCATTATTTAAAAGAAAAACAAGACTTAATATATGATGTCAATTATCTTGTCAAGGACATCTTATTTGAATTATTTTTAGACATTTGGATGGCAAAACAAGTTGAACTAAAACAATTGTTTTTTACTTGGATTGCACAAACGTTTAGTGTCCATCCATCCATCCATTTTCTACCGCTTATCCGAACTACCTCGGGTCATGGGGAGCCTGCGCCTATCTCAGGAGTCATCGGGCATCAACGTGCTAACCACTAAGCCACCGTCTCCAGTAAATCTCATCAGAACGTGAGAGTTAAACCTATAAAACAAACATATCAACTTTAGAAACTATTTAGGACATTTCCCACAACGTGCTTCCATTAGATATATGTTGTGAACCATCAACTCAACTTTTGCCTCTGTCTTTTGCAGTTGGTCATGAGCTTGAGATGGTTTTCTTGCTCTCCATTCGCAAACCGATCTAAAGATCTCACCGACCCGCCTGTGAAACACAGAAGACGTTTTGGAGTTCCATCGCCGCCTGTAGACAAATTCAGATATCGATCGACGGGATAAGAGATCTGATTGTTCGAGAGGTCGCCATAGTAATTTAGTTTACAGCTCAGTAGTTTGGAGACAGGGATAGCAATGATAGCCCTGCCTGATTGAATTTGCAACTCGAGGGGGATTTTTAACGTGAGGTAATTGCTGACAGGCAGTGGGTCAGACAGCCTTCTGCCCAATCAAGCCGTATCAGATGTCACAGTAACATTTCATGGCCCCAGAGAGGAAAATAGAGTTGTGTGCGTCTGTGCATGTTTGTGTGATAGATTTCTTTCCCGCGCGCGTGCACACACGCATTCAGATAATGTATCAGCTGTGCTTTGCATTTAAATTTGTCAACTTTGAGTTCCAGAGGTCAAAGGTCAGCCGTTAGCATCAACTGTAGCACATCAACGCATGAGGGATGCTTTATATTAGCCGACTTGTGCGTGCGCGGGGTGAAATGAGTTACAGACTGCAGTGATTCTCTCATCTAAAGGCTTTTCACACCAGACCTGCGCTGTGTTTGAGATTGAATGTTGAGATGGTTTACTGGTGAGGATGATGAAGAGTGTGTGTGATGATGATAATGAGGTTGCGTGTTTGTGTTGATTATGAGTGTGCGTTCCCGCTTGACTAAAAAAATTTGTGTGTGATCTGATGCTGTTTTGTGAAGCTGCTGTTCTATTGTTGTAGTACTTGCTTATGAATGTTTGTTTCATCAGGGAGTTTGTCTTTGAACCTCAGTGGGAATGCAGATTTAAATCCCATTTCTCTCTCTCTCTCTCTCTCTCTCTCTCTCTTTCCTCTCTCGCCCGTCCCATCAATTAAAGGCAAAATCCGAGGAAAAAAAACATTTGTGTTTGGAGACAGATGTAGCCCTGCGTGTGAAGGCTCTGTAGGGGCCCATTTCTAACCTGTGCTAAAAGACTTCAAGAGTGTATAAGCACATTAGTGTTAAGGGTCATGTGTTTGCTATGCTAACCTGTGACCTCTGCTCTATTACAGCAGCGGCTCAGGGTGAGCACACAAGGTGTGTGACATCTCTAATGGACATGTTTAGAAATGGACTGTCCCAGGACAAGTGAATTATTAAACGAGGCGAAACTGTGATCACACACCCCTCATTAATGCACACACACACACACACACAGTTTAAATCTGGCAAGTGGGTTTGTGGAGCTCAAGATGTGAGAGTGAAGATGGGCCCACCCGTGTGAAAACCGACCACCGACATAAATTTATATAGATCCGCTGCAAAAATTACAACCAGCCTTAGTGACACAAGAAAGAGTGAATGAAGAACCATCCCTTTAATAGAGACAAAACTGGTCTGTTTAAAACCAGTACGTGAGGCCCAAACTCTTTGTGTTATTTGCAGTAAGATGAGGGAAAATGCATTGAGCTTACACAAGAGCTTCCTTTGGTTAGTTTGTTTTTTTTTGCTCTCTCAAGACAAATGTATTTTTCATGTCTCACTAAGCTTTCTCCAAATACGCCAGAAAGTTCCTTATTTTGGATCATTTTAAACATGTTAAACATTATCTGTCACGCACTGTTATCAGACATATTTAAGACTTTGAAACCACAGGCAACATTTAGCAACAATTCGTTAATTCTCACACTTCTGCTTCCTGAATGCCAGCTAGCCACAAACAGACAGACGGCGCACAAAACTTACTGCATGTGTGTATGTGATGAGGATGAAGATTAATTTGTGTGTGTGTGTGTTGATGAACATTGTGATGAAGATGTGGGTGTGTGTGTATGCAAACATGTAAAACATACTATTCGGTGACTTTTTCGTTATTTAAAAATGCCAAATGTTTTCTGTGTTGGGTAGGTTTAGGAGTATGGTAAGGAAATAGAATCGAATAAGGGTAGTTGACAGACTAATATGCAGATTTCACCTTTGGTGTGATGGCAAAAATGTGAAAAAATAACTTTTTAAATCTTTCTTATGCTATTTATATGATAAACATAAATATAAGTAATATAAAAAAACGTAAAATTATCAATTTATTCTTCAACTACCCATTTACAGTTTGTACAATATAAATCATTCTAATCATATTAATTAGTGTTAAAATAATGATAAATTATGTGTATGGTGATGATGAACATGAAAAGAAAATAAAGAAAGATTACTGTTCACATACTGTTTGAGAGAGACAGAGAGAGACCGAGACAGAGAGAGACAGAGAGAGAGAGAGAGAGAGAGGCAGCTGTCACATTGGAGGCTTTTCAGCAGAACATAAGGTTCCACCTGCTGGCAGAATGTGGATCGAGCTGTCAATCAAGTTAACATTGAGAAAATGTACTGTATCTGTTGGAGATTAAGATGAGGAAAACAGAGCCTGATGCAGATCAGATCTTTTTCCTGAGAAACAAACTCAAACCTCACGTTGTGCTTTTTGACTATTTGGGATGTCATGTGGATGATCCATCATATCCCTGAACGAACATCATCTGTCATATTTCCATCTCAATCTCTCTCTCTCCTCTTGTGTTGCAGTTGGGTCTGTATATAACCTCTGGGGTCAGATTGAATATATACTCTCATAAACAACATCTATTATTCACTAGGTGACACTGATCCTCAGGCCGTTCTCCGGGAATGTCAGTCCGTCAAAAGCATGAAATGTATCCATCTATCCGTCCGCACACTTTCATTAGGCATATCCGTATAAATCTGGTGTTTGTTCTGTTTAACTGAACGCAATAAACTTGGTCCGAGATGTTTCTCTTAGTATTGTGAATTAAGATATTAGAAGAGGAACAAATGAGCAAATGTTCAAATCCATGAAGTATACGGAGGTGTGAATGAAGATTGTATAGGTTTTGGGTAAATGTGATGAGAAAGGTTTGAGTTCATAATGAGATCTTCAATAATATAGACTTTGATTGGAGACTTGACAAATCTGAGCTCAGTTTCTGACATTCACTTTTAAAATAAAGGTGCTTAAAAGGGTCTTCACAGCGAAGCCATAGAAGAAAATAATTTGGTTTCACAGTCAACGAATCATCTCTTCCTTACTTTTTAATAATCTGAAGAAGCTTATATCGCCACAAAGAACCTTTTGTGAAACAGGACGGTTCTTTGGACGCTAAAGGTTCTTTATGGAACCAAAAGGTTTACTTATGGCATTGAAGAACCTTTTGAAGCGGTATTTTTTTCAAGAGTGTTGTTGAGATCTCGTCTGAAACTCTGATTGGAGACGTTGACCAGAAAGACCACGATGGTCCACCACCTCCAAACCAACACTGTTCAGGTTGGACCAGATATGTTCGGCGGATTCTCTCCTTTGATCCGGTCACATGTCAGGGTCTATGATGACCTTGTCGCCCCCCCTTAGGGGAAATGATGTCATGTGTCCTCATAAATACATTCTCTACGGCTCCTGTGACTTCATATACTGAGAGAAATCCCCCTCCCCGGACAACACCAATACATTATTTACTTACCCAACTCTCCTTTATTCACCAGAACCTTCATTAGGCGAGACTAATGTCGCTGCACAATGCTGCTCTGTTTGACCCGTCTCTTTGTGTGGATCTTCATGTGTTTGGCCCGTAATCCATTAGATCCCTCGAAGGGCTTATTACGCACGACTCTAATGCACATGCACATGGCTTACAGATGAGGAGGAGGGCCTGTCACAGTTTCTCAGGGGCTTTCCATGTGTTTTCAGTGGGAATGGGTCTGAATCGTGAATGCATTTTTTAAATAAGGTGAAATCATGAATCGTAAGCATTAGTTTGTGTATGATTAGCAGGAGAAAACTAGCTTCATTTATTTTATTTAACCAACCGTGTTGTTTATTTTGTTCAAGTGGTTTTCAAATCATCTCTCTTCTTTCAGTGCGCTACATATTGTACCACCACGAGTCCTCATCTTTCTCATCTTCCTACAACAGATCCGAGATTCACTTATTTCTCTCTCTAGGTGTATGTTTAATCATATTATTCTGTCACTAAGTAAAAAAAACATTTTATAGCATTGTGACATCAGTTAACGTGACATTTTTCTCCCAAATTCTCAAACCTGAATTTTGTCAAAGGTTTATTAATGCAAATCCAAATGTATAAAAATGTTCTTTGTTTATTTGAGAACACCATCAATTATACAAGTATATTACATACAAATATTACTACAAATACTTCACAACACAATATATTTGTATTAGTATACATTGTAAAAGTCCAGGGTTATTTCCAACCCAGCGTTGGGTTAAATGAATCCCCCAAAAGTTCTCGTCTTTGATACAACAATGGGTGGAAACAACCCAGCGTGTTGATTTCATTACTTTGTGACACAACAATCGGAAAAATTCATTGTTTTTTCTGCCCAGCGTTGAGTCAGAAAGGGACAAACCCAACCGTTGGGTCAAGTTAACCCAGAATATTTTGATATTTGACCCAAAATTCCCCGCGACCCGGCCCGGGATAAGCGGAAGAAGATGGATGGATGGATGGATGGACCCAAAATTGAGTTAAAACAACCCAGCATATATTTGGGGTTGAAGTTACTCTTCATCTGTTAGTTTACAATTGGTTGGATTCCTCCCTTTTTTGACCCATTGCTGGTTTGAAAATAACCACCATTTTTGACAGTTAATGTTTTAAGAAATAAACAGAACGTCCTTATAAAAGTAATATTATACATATACAGCTATATTTCAAGTTAAATTTAAGTGAAAGGGGTTGGTGAACAAGACACAGGTTTTTTTTTCCTCTGAAAGAGTAACTGGCCCCCACATGTCGGCCCCTGAGAGGCACAGAAGCCTCAGATGTAAACAGCTCACGCTGGAGCCGCTCCGACACGCCCAGAGCTTTCTGATCCTCACGCTTACTGTCGACGGCACGAGATTGGCCAATCGCTTCCACATGTGACAGCCATCACAGGCCACGAGAGCAGCTCTTCTACAATTGGATCTCATTATGAGCGGAAGCCTAAGGAGCTGGCGACGGGTGCGAGCCTTACGTAAGACAAAAAGTAACATCACCCTTCTGTTACAGAGTCAACCACGGCTGCACACAAGTCATTTTTGGAGCTTTCTGTCTTCATTGTTTTTGATTAACTGACATATTTAAAACAAGACCCATTCATTTAATCAGTTTAATAAGCTATAAAATGATGTCTGCCGAGAAAGATGCATGTTTAAAACATGCACTCTTTAAAAAAGGTGGGCAGTTCCAGCGTTTTGGACATGACATTTTGAGTTATGAACGTAACTTACCTGACTATGAAAAATCATGCAATAAAAATAAAACAAATGCTTTACAAATTTGAAGAGAGATCTCACATGGGTATATGAACCACCAAATGTTAAAATCTGTGCTGTAACCACAGTAAAAAAAACGTGGTAAACATTTTCGTGGTAAGGTTGACATTTTCAAGGAATTGCCCAGGTGCTTTACGATGACATAAGAACCTTCCTGGATGAATGCTTCCAGAGAAGAACCTGTAACATCTGAAGCATGTTCAAAAACCTTTTGTAATGGAAAGTGGTTTTTTATTTAAAAAGTAAGATAAGGTTCTTATAAGAACCGAGAAATGGTTCTTCTGTCACATCGCTGTGAAAAACTATTGTAGCACTTTTTCAAGAGTGTGTAGGAAGATTTTTCAGCCAATACTTTTATTGCGTAAAGCACAAAACACACTGATTGGGATTCTACGAAGACCTTATATTTTGCTGTTTTGCTTAACACAAGCAAATCTGTTTTGTTTTAAGAATGTTTATAAATGTGGAAAGCAAGACAAAAATACTAAGCTCGCCGTGTGAAGTGCTGTTTCTGTTTAGCAAATTATTGTAACACAAACTTATATTAACAGGAGGCGAAGCTTTAACATTTAATTGAGAGCAGAAGATATTTTGATGTGCTTGTGTTTCTTCGGCTCTCTCTCTCTTATACTCGAATCGTCTCGTCTCTTTCTGTCTCTCTTTTATGTGATCCATCATCACCTGTTGATATGAAGCAACAGCGTTTGGGTAACTCCGTCCAGACCAGAGAACAAAACTCCATAAATCAACTGGACTGCATGAAACATCCTAACAGAGAATTAATAGGTACGGTATGGATTGAGTTATAAGAAAATAAATCATGGTTTTTATGTGTGCAGTGCTATCGACTTCTGATGTACTCGATATATGTGTGTTTACCTTTCGATTGGAAACCCTGATTCGACATTATTGGATAGAAGGTTCACTAATATTCCTGATCTATGTTATATACACGAGTAAATGGGTGTGTTTGTGATATGTTGGCTCGGTCGACACACGGGTTGCCAGGACCGCAGGAACTGGACCACCCAGAACGCCAGCAGGACATTGGCCGTTGATCAGGGGAACTGAGGGCAAACCGTACCCGGGGCGGAGCCGCGTGTGTTCACGTGTACAGTATGTGGTGTATAGAAGTGTGTGTGAATGGATGTTCCATTCGTGGAGGGGGATATTTTTAGATTGTGGTTCTCCTCAGAAATGTGTGATTTCACCACTGGGTAAAATAAACCACATTCTGTGAGAAATCTAAGGAGGGCCTTGAAGGACACGGTTGTTCATTGCAGTACGTTTTCTTTCGAAAGGAACTAGAAATTGAATTAATAACCAATTGCATCGTCCCTTAAAGCTGGTGTCCACATCCGAATTTAAAAAGGCTGTTTCAAAAAGGATTTTCCTATGGTTACCCAGTGCGATGTGGTCTTTTTGTGAAGGTGGTTTAGAGAAGCACAAGATTATCACTGATTAAAGGATTTTAGTTTTGTTGTTCGGTTTACTGCGTACGAATAAATATAACACAAACCGACACCGTTCATATACGGTTTGCTAGTTGCCATATTGACAGTTTTAACTAAGCTAATATTTCTGAATAGCTTTTAGTACGGAGTAAAGGAGTAACGGTGACAAATGAACTTGAACGCTTTCCTTCGTACAGAGTCAGGACACCGATTATCCATCTCTAACCTCCAGAGGCACGTGTTCAGTTTTCATCCAGCCGTCTCCCGTGTGCCGCTAGTTTTTCCACTCTGCGAGAGAATAAGAGAGTTTATCTTACTGTTTGTCTCCTCGGAGAGAGCGTTCACTTCATCTCAGCACTTACAGCTTATAAACTCACCCGGTAATCACGTTAGCTGTCAGCTTCCCCCGACACGGGCCGCCCGTCTCCTGGCTAAAGAGACCTTTATAACCCTGTAATTGACTCTCTCTGATCCGGAGGAGAGACACGGTGAAGCCGGAAAGCTGAAGGAAATGAAAAGAGGGAGAAAGAGAGACGGCTCAAGTAAAGAGATGCAGGAGTATGTAACTACGCTGAAGCGAATTTATTCATCAAAACACAGATCGGTTTATTTTGTCTTACTTCATTTAGTAAGTCGTGTAGGAATCCGGTGTAAGCTTACCGAACTTGGCACGCGTACAGTAGGTCAGGCCTGTTATGCGGTTTTATAGAATGAATATGCTTCTGTAGAAAATATTTTTTTATGTTTTGTATATATAAAATAAACTTTAAGAAATATGCTCTGGCACTTAGACATCATCAAGATTTTTAAGAGGATGGAAATAGAAAGATGTGGTTTGCCAATGATCAGTTAAAGAGGTCAATGTGAAGTCTTATTTTCAAATTCTCTAATATTTTAGTTATATTTCAGTAAATTTTACATTTGAGTTCATTGGTAATTCTAAAGTGGTTCAGTGGTTAGCAGCTAGCTAGCAACGCCAAGGTCATGGGTTCGATCATGTAATCATGAAAAACATTTTATGTTGCAGTACTTTGCATATTTTAGTTGTTTACCCTAAATTAACATTCATTCCTATAGTAAACACTTTTATACAGAGTAACTTAAATTTACAACAAACATTTTTGTTCAAGCCTTGAAGGCCTAAGTTTATTTATTTATCTTTTACTCTCTCATATTTGAACTCTCACACATCTTATCTCTCTCTCTCTCTGTCTTCCCCTTGAGAGGTTACTGAGCTGAGCGTTAAGACTCGACTGATTCAATTCCACCTCTATAAAATGCTCACTAACACTGAAAAATATTTGCTGTCAACATCTATCATATGATGTTTGCTCTGTTTACAGAAAGGAGAGTACAGTGTCGTTCTGTACTGAGAGAAACTGTGCTGGAATATGAGCTCCTCATCCAATAATACACAGCTACCACCTCTATAAATATATTTTTTTCAATCACAAATATACGATGAACAGAATTGACAAATCCAAGCGTGAGAGCACCTTTATTCTTATTCTTTTTTAATTTCTATTTAAAAACAGACCTCAGTAATCTAAGATGCGTCTCAAACAATGTCTCAAATATGCTGTAAAATTCTGAAATCTCTTCTTTCCAGGTTCTTGTATTTTGTGGATCATTAAGTTCTGGCACAGGTGTTTAACCGATCACACGCGTCTTTCTCTCTCTCTCACCTCTTCCATCACTGTAACCCCGCTCGGGCCCACCCGGAGCCAGCGGCACATCTAACCAGCAGCAGACCGCTGTCTCCAGCCGTCTGTCACTCTCCCCCGGCCCTACACTACATTTGCAAATCATTTATTTTGCTTTGGTTTCCTGTACTCTTCTGGTTTCCCCGGCTCTTCCTCCTCTTGATCAGAAATCAAAGACATCTGGAAGTCATTTTAGCGCGTTAGTGGTATTGTGTGGCTGCCTATCGGCGACGCTTTACACATTCACGCTTTCTATTACTGAAAAGATGCGGTATGAGAGAGGGGGGAGAGAGAGGGATGGGGTTATTTTGGAAGTTTGCTCAACAGTAAAGCCTTTCAAGAAATGGTTCAGCTAAAGATGAAAAAACACTTGTAGTTTGTATAACTTTCTGTATCTGTGGAACAAAACTTTATTTAGTGATTTACAGAATGGAAGTATATTGAGGCTGTTCTGTTATATACCCTTAAAGTGAATGGTGATTGTTTTGTCAGACAAAGCTTTCAGTGAAGACTTCTTCAAGACTGCACGAGTAGTCTATTTATATTATGTTTTACAGATTGTTTTTTTTCTTTTTGCAGCTTGACAAGTCCCCTGTCCTCTATCTACTTTCATTGTATGTGGAAATAAGGTGCTCCACATCTTTTTTTGTTTTGATATTCAAGAAGAGGTGATTAAATGATAAACTCTCATTTTCGAGATGTACTTTCTCTTGAAACAGAACTTTTGTTCACAGTTCATGGCTTACCCAAGTTTTGACATTAACACATTTTGTCAGGCCAAAAAAAGATTGTATTCTTATTGACAATTGCTAAGACAAAAAACAAAGAGACCAAGCAAACAAGTAAACCCCACACAGATTGTGTGTGTGGTAGACAGTAAGTTTATTATTCATCCAGCTCAGCAGAAATAGATCTCAACGCTGTACTTAAGTCACTGGTAAAGATTTTACATTAGACTTTAACTCTCTCTAAATGCTCTGTCTATTTTTAATGAGCTACAGTCCAGAGATCTGCAGGGCAGCGCGCCGAGACTGTCGATCGTGAGCTGTTTTTGTCCTCTGGAAAATAAAGCCTGTTCCTGCAACGGGTAAGGGTTTTTATGAGTGGCCAAAAGAGAATAAAGTAAGAAATGATTTATAATTCGTAACATACTGTAGTGAACAAAAGTATTTTCCGGGGGGCATGTATTTATTTTAATGCACCTCAGGTTTGATTAAGCCATCAAAATGTGAGAAATATGGTAAAATATGAAGAAAACACTAAACTTGGTTAAGGTTTTTATTTGACAAAATTATTTTGCAAAAAGGGCAAACAACATATCAGGGATTATGTTTATATCCTAATATATAATAATTATTAAATAATTGTATTGCATCATAAAAACATATACATTTATATTAGAAATATATAAAAACACATTTTTTATTTATACTAAAGTATTCCAATTTATATAAATATATAACATTTGCTTTATATCATTTTTAATATAATTTAATATATTTGTATACTAAAATACAATTATTAAAATTATATATATATTGTATATAAAATCAATTAAAATTTTGAGTTTATTTAATTTACCATTTTAAATTGTATAATTTTAAGTGGTCAAAAGTGGTGGAGAAATTACATCTTTGTCCTTTAATTAAATATGTTATTAAGGAGATTTTGTGTACACACTGTAGTTTGGTTAATAAATGCTTCAACCAACTTTTTTTTCATTATTTTGTGCCATGCTTCATATTTAAATGATTTAATTAAACCTGAGGCCTCATTTAAACCAAATACTGTACAAATGTTCCCTCCGGACATCACTATAGGCCACTACTGTATGTAAGGAATTCATTTTCACTTCTCTTACATTTTGTCTTTCAGCACCTGTCAATCACTCTCAACTCTTCTCTTGTTCCCATGGAAGCTTCTCAATATTTGTCAGATGTGCTTTCTGTTTGGAATCTCTCTCTCTTTGTATCTCGTTGATATGCATGCTGATATTTACTGGATATAATTGTTGTTCTGGCACAGGTAACTGTTTTCCAGTACAGGCCTATTGAAGCAGGCTGTTTTTCTTTTACTAGAGTGAAGAAGTTGTCCTCGCTGTAGTTTACCCTCAGAGGTGTGGGCCCATATATCATCCGGCTCTGTGGCAGCACCTAGATCTATCAGAGCTCAATCTATCAAACCGTCTGAAAGGCGTAATTACAGGGACGGTACACAGACACACACACACAGGGATTGTAAGTATAATCACTTAGAAAAGTAATAGCTCAACAAGCCGCAAGATTGGAGGTATCGTTCATGTTTGGACCACAAACGCTGCAGGACGAGCCAGAGTTCATTACTCAGGATTTTGGATTTGGCATGTACCGCCAAGTAGAACTTAATAAACGTAATTATTTTAAAAATATCACTGGATAATTCACAATAAGACGGCGGCATGTTTAATATCACCCTTGGGTCATAACGTTTATAAGAGCTCTCTTATTGCTTTTATACAGTTTAACAGTTAACAATAAAAAAGATTAAGGACTAAAGGCCATTGCACATTGAGTCCGAAATTTCCGCACGTTAAAAGGAAATACGACGTCACGTTGTGTCAATCACATTTACACACTGACTCCGATATTGTCGTCCATCATAAGAAGATTCGGACCGGGTTTGATTTTCCACGTTTTCGCATCCGTAGCAAACATTTTGAGAGGCGTTTTGACAATTCAGAGACATCGTACAAACTTGCGCCAAATACGAAACATATGTGCAAAGACCTTTATTCTTGGTTAAACTTCATTTTAATGTATACACCTTAAATATATAGGCCCTTGCATGCGCACTGTAACGGAGCGTTGCTATGCAATATAACCAAACATTATGAGTCCTGTGCAGATCTGGACTCTACACAAACAAATTCGGCGACTTCTAAATTTGCAGCTATTTCTCTCAAATTTGCATTAGAGTCATATAATATACGTAACACCAGCTTGACTGTATTTAAACACGCACGCACACACAGTCTGAAGGCATGATGATGGTGGTAGGTTAAGTATACACTTATGTCCTTGAGGCTCAAAATGTCTGGTGATTCACTTTCTCCTTCTCTGTGATGTTAGAGAGGAAAGACATTGACCAGGAACACTGGTGTTTATGAGCTTGTGGTGTACACACACACACGCTACAGTATATACCTTTCTCAGATACTACATTTTGTACTAAGAGAATGATATTCACTATACACTCCCGCATAAAAAATACTTTAGTATAATATTTCGCTGCTGTTCTTCTTAAACCATGTATCTCCATATTTTGTGATTTTTCTTGCCATAAATCATTATTATTTGTCATCCTTTATATTTGTCACTGGATTTTGCGAATATCTAACCAATAGAAAGTATTCAAAAGTGCATGTCATCTTTGACAATCATTGAAAAGGTACAGTTTTGGTTTCTTTCCCGAGTTGAGTTGATAATACCGTAGTATACTATATACTATAATATATGTATGGCGTAGTTACTATAACATACTAAACTATATTTTACTACACTATGACATGCTATACAAGTACACTAGTATTCTGTTGTATTAACTATTGAAAAGGAAAACATCCAGTATAGTACACTATGGTAATTTTACTTTAGTATGGTATAATTAATATAGTATTGTATACTATACTATAAGTACACTAGTGTTCTATAGTGTACTTTTTTTAGTAAAGTATGCTGTAGTATATTTTGGTATGGAATAATTAATGAAGTAGGCTAAAATATAATTTTCTGTATAATATTACACAGAGTAAAGAATAAGTGTTGTAAAAACCATAGTATGCTATATAATCCTAATATTGTAGGACTCAAAATTACTGTAAAGATATTTTACAGTTTACAGTTATCAATACTGTGATTTAATAAAGTATTTTTATTCAAGTATTTTTTTATAACTTGTTTGCATTATTAGCTCTTAGACAAAGCCCACGTCCTCACTTTATGATGTGTTTAACTATATTTGTAATGGCATTTGCAAAAGGCACTCGGCCCTTACAAGCACATGTGTAGCCAAACCTGAAGACACATACATCCCGGTTACACAATCTTCGAGTTTCGGCATAATGTCTGGTCAAGTCAAAATCTTTTTCTTCAAAGTAAGTGAGATCAGATCACTTTAACGTTGTCACATTGTGTTTTTGAAAATAGTGTGATGCACATTTATGTCTTTTTGGTAGAATTTTTGCGTTTCAATGGATTTGTCTACTTGAAATCCATGTTGCGTTCATGCTGACACAGAGACTATTGAGTTTTAACCGGTGTGGCAACAGACAAGTGCTCACCCGGCCACCCGCCCGCAACCAAATAATGTCAAAAAGCAATTAATAAGTTTATACCACCATCAGCAGCTGTGGGGCCAAAGCCTCTCCACCTCACTGTCTTGCTCTTTATTCTTCCATCAGGTTGTGGTTTCCCTGAGGTCCTGGTGGTCAGATGTGGTTTTCGGGGCAGGAGGACTTGGAGTGTGGGCAGTGCGGTCCTTCCCCTTTAGGAGAAAAGAAAAAAGAGTCGACTAATGCGTCCATCCATGCTTCAATCCATTACGCTTAAGATGAGGGCAAGCTGGGTCTGAACTAATCGTCTGGCCTGTGGACTCTCCTCAGGATGTTGTTGTGAGTTATTATAATACGTTTACGGTTTTGCTTTCTAACATAAACTGTTTTTGTAAGGTAGTTTTAATGATCTGGGTCAAAGTCCAATTTAACTTCTTGTTTAGACATCAGTGAGATTAAAAGGAGATCGAATGTAGACTTTTGCTTAAAACCTCTTTTGTTTCTTAGATATTTCTCTTGAGAAAAAGAGTCATTTGAGTTTCAACAATGTCTCAATCTGAGCTCAGATTTGTCAAATCTGCAAAAGTCAATATCATTGAAGATCTCAATATAATCTGAAACATTTCTCATCGCATTATAATTCAGATTATATGACCTTTACAATCTACATTCCTCTACACCTTTATACTTTTCATGTATCTTAACAATATTCTCTTTCGTTTAGGTAGACACCAAGTTGATACTTCATCAAATCACCTGAGCTACGTAAAGAGAAACTTATGGGTTTCTTCTGAGTAAGACTGTTGCGTGGACGACTCATGAAGGATTTTGCCAACCTCTGCTGCACATTTTACCATGAAAGAGACACAAAAATGTCACTCGTGCATTTATTAACCACCAGCATGACGAAAGAAACATTCCCTCTATTTTATACTTTCCTTGCAAACCGCAACTGGGTCTGGACGAAGTTTCGACATCTCAGCGTGTGTTCTTCCTCCCGGACTTTCCATACAATGACCCCTCATTTGTCTGACTTCTTTGAAGAAAAAGCAGAGAGTGGTTTGTATAGAAAGAGAGAGAGCGTTTGGTGGTACAGTACACACAGGGCCACACACCTCGGCAGTCTGGGCGGCTCTACGTGTGGACTCAATGCTGAGTGTGTGTGTGTTGTGTGGTTATGGGCAGGCCGCTGGACACCATTAGAGGAGATCTCCGTCCTGGCAGCGCTGTTTCAACACCACCTCACCTACTAAACCAACAGCCAATTATAGCTGAGTCAGTATAGACGTATACAGACAAACCACCGACTGCTTGCTACTTTTAGTCGAAGCATTCTGTACGATCAGCACGGACTCGCTCGCTGCAAATTTCAATTACTGCTGATAGCTTGTAGAAAGTAATAGCGAGATGTTTTTTTTGGCTGTGTGGTCATGTGAGATTATGGAGCTAAGAATGTGAAGAGGATTGAAATTTATTAAAATGATAGTTCACCCCAAAAATGGAAAATTCTCAGATTTACTCAACCTTATGTCATCCCATGACTGTTTTCCTTCAGATGAAAACAAACATTTACTTTAAACATATGGCAACGCTCCATGTATTGGTAAAGTCATGTGATGGTCCCAAATTTTTCAAAGTTAAAGTTACATTTTTAATGGTAATATTATGTAAAAATGCTGCGGTAAAAAGTATTGTCATTTAGAAAAAAGTATTTAAACAGACAAAGAGAAATATGATGAAGTCTTTAATCATTTAAGTCATTCAAAATCTGTATGTGACTATTTTTTCCCATGGAAGATATTTTGAGAAATGTCACCAATTCCATTCCATTCCATTCTCTACCGCTTATCCGAACTACCTCGGGTCACGGGGAGCCTGCGTCTATCTCAGGAGTCATCGGGCATCAAGGCAGGATACACCCTGGATGGAGTACCAACCCATCGCAGGGCACACACACTCACTCATTCATTCACTCACACACTCACACCCTACGGACAATTTTTCCAGAGATGCCAATCAACCTACCATGCATGTCTTTGGACCAGGGGAGGAAACCGGAGTACCCGGAGGAAACCCCCGAGGCACGGGGAGAACATGCAAACTCCACACATACAAGTCGGAAGCGGGAATCAAACCCCCAACCCTGGAGGTGTGAGGCCAACGTGCTAACCACTAAGCCACCGTGCCCCCCATGTCACCAACTCCATCTGCGCTTAATAAAATAAAATTAGCTTTATGAGTCAAGTGAACTTAATTATATTGAACTGACTTGGAAAATCTAGTTGGCTCGATTTTTTAAGTCAGTTCGATATAATTTGACTTTAGTTGACTCATAATGCTAATTGTATTTAACTTAAACATTTAATGAAGCTGTTTAACTTAAAGGAACAGTTCACCCAAAAATGAAAATTCTGTCATCAATTACAAATCTGTAAACATTTCTTTGTCCGTTAAACACAAATGAAGATATTTGTAAGAATGTCAATAACCAAACAGATCTCTTCTCCCATTCACTGTCAGAGTAGGGAAAATAAATACTGTGGGAGTAAATGAGGGATTAGATCTGTATGGTAACTACTTATTCTTTCAAATATCTTCCTTTGTGTTCAGCAGAACAAAGACCTTTATGCAGGTTTCGAACAATCTGAGGGTGAGTAAATGATGACAGAATTTTCATTATTGGGTGAACTGTTCCTTTTAGTTTTTAAGGTATTTTATATCAATAAAGTATATTGATAAAAGCATAAATTTTGTATTTTTGGTTGCAAATTCATCTGCACAAGGTGATAAATGGACATATCGTGCAAACGATGTATGTAATCTTATAACCTTAAGCAGACGGGATGTTAAGGAATCTGCATGTATTGAACACATATTCCAGCCTATCATGAGTCTGATCGTTGTCATCGTGCCGTACTTCTGTTAAACTCCAGCGAGTGATTGATTTCCTCTCCCTCTCGCTGACGGTTCTGATAGGGCGAAATCATAATTCTGTGCACTCGAGAGATTAAATTCCTGTATCGCTGTCAGCTACATTAACTCACTTCCTGGATCTAAACCCTATTAGCGTAGCAGACCTCACTAACATTAATAAATCAATGTTACTGATGGCAGATGAAGATCCGGCACTTCTCTCTCGCTGACTCTCTCACTGCTGGTGATGAAGGTGATGTGAATGAGTGAAGTTATCTGTTGGCATTAGTGTTTTAAAACGGCTTACCAAGAGATGACATGAAATGAGAATACACAGAGAGAAAGGAAAAGAGAACATGTGAGATGAGACGAGAAGATAAGAGACAAAGATAAGAGACAGAAATCAGAAAAGAAAAGATGAGCAGGAGCATGAGCTGAGACACTAGGAGAACATAAGAGACAGAGATCACAACACAAAAGATCTAGGATAAGAGAAAAGAAAACATTGGCTGTGATGGGGAGAGAACAGACATGGTGCGGAAAAAAACAGATCATGAGTTGAGATGAGAACATAAGAGACATGATGAGAAATAAGGAGACAGAGATTGGAACAAAAAGGATGAGCAAAGATAAGAAAATAACATAAGAGACATGATGAGAAGAGAAGGATGAGCTGAGAACAGAAGAGACACACTCTTAAAAATAAAGGTCCTTGAAAGGTTCTTCACTGCGATGCCATAGAAGAACCATTTTTGCTTCCACAAAGAACCATTCAGTCAAAGGTTCTTTAAAGAACCATCTCTTTCTTACTTTTCATAATCTGAAGTGCCTTTATTCACCACAAAGTTTCTTTATAGAACCAAAATTATTATTCTATCGAAAAACCTTTTTAAGCACCTTTTTTAGAGAGTATGATGAACAAAATAAGATGAGAAACGATGTAATCGCTATAAAAGAGACAGAGATGAGAACAGGAAAGATGAGCTGAGACGAAAAGAGAATGTAAGAAATAT
Source organism: Triplophysa bombifrons (assembly GCA_029783895.1). NCBI lineage: Eukaryota > Metazoa > Chordata > Actinopteri > Cypriniformes > Nemacheilidae > Triplophysa > Triplophysa bombifrons. Next base: position 2,293,492 of record CM056459.1, on the reverse strand, counting down.
GAAGAGAAGAAAAGAGTCAGGATCAAAACAAACAGTCTCCTACGTTCTCATGAGAACATGACGAGGAAAAATGACGTGACGAGGAAAAAAGAGAACAAAAAACATGAGCTAACATAACAATAAGCTATGATGGGAAATATGACAGCGTCCAGAATAGAAAATATAAGAAGAGAACACTTAAGATATAAGATGAGAATACACTCTTTAAGAACAGAAGAAAAGATGATGAGAACATACAAGTACTGGAAAGAGGAGACGAGAAGAAATGAGAAGCGAAATGAGATGAGAAGCAAAGAGACGAGAAGAGAAAAGTTAATCAGGAGATTTCCAAACACATCTATGAAATCGCCTTTAATCTCTATCCCGACAGAAGCAGATCTGTTCTTAAATAACTCTCATCTGATGTTCAGGAACATTTTGTTGGATGTGGATTTCAAGACTTGACTCTTTCTGGCTTTATTACAGCTATTGTTCCACTGATACAGACTTCACTGGCTTTAGTTTGCTTCACTTGATTGCAGATTCAGTTTCCAGCGGTTGTGCTTTGTTAAAAACTGGTTTAGGTCTTGATTGCGAGCGCCATCCACCAAAACTGCCAACGCTTCATTTAGTGCGTCTCAGCGTTCAGACAGTTGATACCAGGCTCTATTTCAGATCACTTTCAGGGGTTTTAAACATTGTTTGTAGGCGAGCGAGAAGGAGCATGACACCAGCGTGCTGGTACAAACCGTTAGCAGAAATATTTCCATGTGGATCAGTTTGTGTGCAAGATAGACATAGAATTAAAAACTGGAACAGAACTGGAGAGAAAGAGATATTTGAGGCTTCGCTATTGTCCCGAGCTGCTAAATGTGTTCATGTGGTGACTCTTCACAGCATCAGAGATTAATGTTCTCAAGAGTCGGTCGCTCATACCTTTATTTGTGAAAGAGACGAGAAATCCAGAAAGACCCTTTTCTAGTCCACCCCTCACCACAGAAGTCTGGAACAAACCCTCGGCACACCCACACACAATAATAACAACACACTACTCATCTTTTCAATCCTTTGGAACACAACACCATCTCACAGAGGAAACTGATCAATTCAAGACGGACAGATAAAACGCACGCATTCATAAACTCATCTTCTGAAAGGCACGTGGTGTAAGTTTGATCAAAAGCTCTGGCTGTTTTTCTGTCGGTGAGGGCATACATGTCAGGCAATGTGAAAAATACGTCGGAGCTGTTAAATCATGAGTAAAATGGCTTCTGGAGACGATTAGAGCCACGATCCGAACCAGCTGGACGTTTGGCAGCGCGGGGATGAGGGTACGTGAATATCAGAAATCAAACCCAATCCCGGTCTGTGATGAATGAAGAGCGGTGGAAAATCCAGGAATAATGATGGGATGATTTTGAAACATAATGATTTCACACATTTTTCACTGTCACACGAGCTGAGTGCCAAACTGAAACACTACATCTCTGTCCGAGCCTACAGCCAAATCCAAGAGTTTTAGTTTGTCACTTCTGACATTGCTGCGTCCTGACGCTGAACTGCTTGTGTTGCATGCGTGATGTTGTACTGTAAATTGCTTTTTATTTAGCATAAGATTATCTGTATCTGCCCATTTTAATTTTCACTCCTGTATGCAAGTGGTTCTCAAAGTTTTTTGTTGTAGCCAGATTTGTTTAGTGTGCATCGTTTTGAGGCCCCTCAAATAAAGACTTATAATCTTAGTTTAATTCAACCAAAAACATAGTCGGTTATACAATGCTGGAACGTCAATTCTTTTGGTTGGTGGTCTCAGTTTTCTGATGTTTGATTGGATAAAATATATAATCAATTTCTATAATTGATAAAATACCACAAAATCGGTGCCCCCCCTGGATCCATCTTGGGGCCGTTTGAGAACCACTGTATTATGCTGTTCAATGCATAAATTTAACAATACAATAATAAAGCAGCCTTGATGTGAAACACATGTTTACTAGCAACTGTTCACTGTTTGTGAAGTGCCCACAGAAACTAGAGCCTTAAAGTGGAGTATGCAAGTCATATACAGATAAAGGACTCTGCTTGATATTTAATACTTAAATAGTTGCGTAACAAATAGAACTAACTAGTTAAATTAGCCCTTTAGAATAAGACTTTAGAATCTGCGTGTGTGCGAGCTTGTGTGTGTTCGTACGTGTGATGTGTGTGTGTGAGACAATGTGTTATATGGGTATGTTTAGTGTAAAGTTTGTATATGCGTTGTATGAGAATGTGTCGGGTGATTGTGTGTGGGGATGTGTCAATGCGTCCACTCTTGAAATTACTTGCGTATTTTCCCAATGTTGGGTCAAAAAGTGACAAACCTTAACATCGGGTTACATTTACACAGAAAATGTTTATGACTCAATAGAGGTTCATTTATAACCCAACTGTGGGGTTCACCCCTTTTTGACCCAACACTGTTGTGTGAGGACGTGTTGTGTGAGAACCAGTATTTATTTTGCGTGTGTGTGCATACAGCACGCACTCTTTGAAATATTAATGCACACATTCAGAGACTCTTGTGTTTGTTGTGTAGGGTCTCACGTCACAAGCATTCTCTGAACACTTCATTTGCCATTATAGCCTGTCGTTTAATGGGACGCCTTGACAAACGGTAAGATTTATTTTCCCCTGTTGTCCCCACTAATAAACACTGGATGAATACTGTTTGTATCTCTACAACTCCGGCCGACATATAAATTCATTTCTGTAGAGCTGTCACAGTGACATCTTTTTCAGGTACTCTATTCACTTACAGCACCTTTAACACTCGTTCTCTCGTCGAAACCATGTATGTGTAACAAAAACTAGGAATTCAGAAACACTTTAAATCAGTGATCGAATACAATTATCAGAACTACATTTCCTAAGTGTATTTTAAGTGTAATTTGAATAACCATACTAATATCCTTAATAGCATACTTGTGAGTGTACGTTCAATAGTAGGCCTGCTTGGGACTAAATTGGCCAACTTTTAAGTTTACATACTTTTAAGTATGCTTCAAGTGTAAGATTAGTGTAAACGCACACAAGTTTACAACTACATTGTTAATTTATACTGCAACTGCCCTACAAGAGGAAGTGAACGTTACTACTGTAGTTTAATACTTGCTGTACATTTTAGTTTATGAAAGTACACTTTGAAGTACACTCTCAGTGAGCTGCTAGTTCTTTAAATCATCATACTAATCCTTTAAAAAAAAAAAAAATATTATACATATAATTTATATATTCCCATTTATAATAGTTATTAGGTTTCTTACTTAAAGTATACTGTACTTTTAAAAGATGTACAAGTATGCCAAATATAGTTGGACTTTTCTGTCATAATAATTCAAGCATACACACAGGTAAGTGTAAAATTAAGTTTATTTCTGTAAAGTAGATAAGAGGTAGATTGAAAGTGTGCTTTCTCATTTTTAATCTAAAACATGTATGCTAATGACACACTTGAATAAATAGGGGTTTGAATAGGGGGTTTAATAACAAACAGCGAGGTTTGTAATTTTAATAAATTGTTTGTATTGAGTGACGTGCCCTCAGACTTCAAGAGACGAACGATTGAGCGTAAGCGTCTGTGACCCTGAGGTCAAACAGTAGCGTACTTCCACCACATCCAAATCACTTTAGAAACATTAACTTCACTTCACACCTGCCTCTTCATTCAGCGGTCACCCAGGTCCCCCGTTTCTCCCAGATCTCATTTATCAACGTGGGGCTTCAGAGAGAAAAAATATTGGCACCAGGCCTTCCTAATCAATGCCATTACTACCGCCGTCTTTCCTGCACCCAGATAAGGTCGCCCGCCGGGTCACGTGGCGGTCAGACCGCGCTCCGAAATCGAGGTCAGGCTCAAGTTCAAGGTCGGGGTTCAAAGGTCAATCTTCCGGGGAAATGGGCCCAGCTGTGCAGTGATGTGGGAGGGTTGGATCTGGACGTGAGGTCCGTCTGGACGGGTGACCAGTCATGACCCCTGCCTTTGTGCTTGTCTTGGTGAGTGGCGGTTTCCTTATGGTCCTGTGGTCAGATGAAGAGCTCGGCCAAGCTGCCAGAGAAATGACAGAGACACGGGGACACAAAGGAGACGCAAAATACTGGACAAAGGTCAGAGACGGGGCAGGAGAGAGGGGTGGAGTGCCGGGTTCGGGTCATGAATAAAAGTCTGCTGGCCATATGAGAAGGTCAAGATACTGTACATTGGCCTGCACTCTTCTGAACACATTAAAACCTTTTAGCGGCAGCCGTCATGGCTGTATAAATGATCAAGAAACAGAGCCAGACGTTGACTTCACGGTGCTTCTGCTGGTAATGTGAACGCTAACGTTTGTATCGGACACCTGAAATCATTCTTTACGTGCTTCCAAAGTTGAGTCTTGTCACAACGATTGTCAAAGAGTCCTGATTGACTAACAGCATGGATGTCACACTAGATTCCCAGACCACCTTTGACAGCGATATCCCATGCTCTGTCCGGTCGCGGGCTGGATTGTTCTGGAGAGAGTGAGATGTTTATACAGTGTGGATTGTAAGTTAAATATTTCTATTCTAAAGTGTTACACTGGGAATATGAGAACATGCTCCGGTCAAGATTGTGTCAGATCCGTGCCAATAACAGAACACGGGAGAAGAAACCCAAGAAAATCCTCTCCAGATGTGTATGTGGAAAGAGTGAAAAGACCTTTTCTATTGAGGAATTATAAAATTGTATATTGTTCCGTTTTATTTCTGGTCTTTGAAAGGGAAGTGTTATTCTTGTGTCTGTGGAGGGAGAAAAGACTTCTGACTTGCTTGACAATGTATCAAAACATTTGAAGACTTTTAAAGGAAATGATTGCATCACCCTTGTGTTGGTCAAAACCTGTACGATGTCATTCTTGTGTTAAACATAAAAGATGACATACACTCTTAAAAATGAAGGTGCTTAGATTCTTTACATCGATGCCATAGAAGAACCACTTTTGGTTCGGCAAAGCGCCATTTAGTCAAAGGTTCTTTACAGAAGGATCTCTTTCTTACTTTTTTATACTTTGAAGAACCTTTATTCGCCACAAAGAACTTTTTGTAAAACAGAAAGGTTCTTCGATTATCAAAGGTTCGTTATGAAACCATTTAGATGAAAATGGTGCTATACTATGGTATCGTAAAGCACCTTCATTTTAAGAGTAAATTTGGGTCTCCAGATCACAATAATGTGGCTTCCGGAGAAATCACCATTTTACATCTCTTAACAAATCCTGATGGACAAACATTTCACTGGATTTATGAAAACTCCCTTGTCTAGCTTTGTACTATATGCGTTTATAGAGCAATTTTGACACAATACGGTGGCAACGTTGACATACGATTCATCAATCAATGCGGCATCTGTGTATGTCTACAGTATATATAAAAACGACCAGAGAGTGAGTAAATCATGACTTGAAATTTTTAAAATATACAATAATTTTGTATGTGCTGTAATGCTAACAACAGACATTTTATTGTGCGTCTTGGTTGTGTTATGAAAGTTACAGTGTTTTTGTAAAACTATGGAAATATAGTGATATAATCAATCGGCCAAAAAAAGATGGTTACTTCAATTTTACTACAATACAAAATTGTGTTTTTAGGCCCTTAGAACACAGAGAGAATAAGTGTGATGAAAACATGAACGGAAAGGACAAATATTAACAGAGAAAGAGGTTGACCACAGATCTTCTACAGGCCCCTTAAGTAAGCTTACTCCATAAGCACAGTATGTGAGGTTCCGAGACCTCCAAAACACAGAAGGAAAGTTTTTTTTCATCTTAGAAAAGCATGTTTTCATCCTGAAGTTCACCGTACGGTACTAAACGGGTGGAAAAGGCAATAATTACCAGTCCTGCTTTCATTATTTTTCTTATAATGGAAGTCTAAAATTTCACCTTTCTTCCAAAACGTCTACACCATTATGTAAATTATCTTCAATGGCGAGGTCACAGAACAGTTCTCCACAGACCACCTTTGTCTCCGAAAGAAACGTGTTCAGACCGCATTCAAATTTGACAGGAATTACACATTCACTGTTCTCCTTCCTTTCCATTTCTTATGAGTTCCTTGTCACTTTGGGTTTCTACTTCTCCTGTCCTTTGCACAGACCATTTATGTCAAAGAAACAGGTCCTTCATTCTTTCAGACAACATAGACCCAAATCCAATCCAAACCAGTAATTTTCTGGAAAACCTATCATTCAAACTTAAGCTATATCCTCAGAAAACCCCATGATCCTCTGCCATGCGCTGCTGGTGTGGATATTGCAGCCTCTGAAGACCTCACTTCCTGTTCATCCTGGTCATGTGACCTCACGTAGGAAGTCAGTGCTTATACAAGTGGTAGATGGGTTTGGCTGTGTTTGGTTCTTCATTCAATGAGTGCAGTTTTTGTATTGTTTCTCTCATACCACGACGGTCACAGTGGTTTTATCAAACAATAGTTAAATCCCAGCGGTGGCTCATGCGTTCACTAAACACACTGTAGAAGATCCGCTCTGGTCATGATGGCGCGGATTTACACATGAGAGATGTTGTTGTCCGTATTTTTTATTTTCGAGAAGATGGACACATTTTATGTGTTTTTGACTTTTTGTCAATTCTACAGAGATGTTCTAGGTGGATGTGGCACAAGATTTACTTTGTTTATTTGCTGTGTTTTGAAACTGGCTAACCAAAGTTTGATTATAGTAAAAGAGTCCTAGTTCCGGCCAATTGATTATCATTTAAATGACCAGTTTTACTATGCTTACAAAAAATAAGTGTACTTAGTTCATTATATTAAGTATACTTATGTAAAGTTTAGGCATACTTCAGGAAATAAGTATACTAACATCAAAGTACTAGTAGCATTTAAATGCTACTTAGCACTAAACTGGTCCAACTTTTAGTTTAGAAAAGTATACTTTTAAATTTGTAGTGAAGCTACTATGAGTGAACTTACGAGTATACTGATAGTATACTTACTAGTTCAATACTTACCACACATTTTTTTCTTTATTAAAGTGCCCCTTGAAGTATGCTGAAGTAGTTTATTTGTTTTTATACTTATATAATTTATTAAAGTATATTCAACTTAGTTAAAGTAAGTTTTCAAAAAGTCAACTTAACGTTATAGTTTGGCCTTCTACTTTTACATTAATTTTGCACTTTTAGTAAACTACTTTGTATTTAGGCGTTCATTTTTATACTGGAAATATATCTTTAACTTCAGGTAGATTTTAAGTATATTTCTAAATGATTGAGTACAAGTACAGGCCTCTACTTACTGACTTTTTGTCAGTATAAGTCAAGAATACTTTTTTGAAATTTTAAGTATATTTCTAAGGATAAAAATTGACTGAAAGTATACTTAGTTTAAAGAAGCATACTTAAAGCCCCCTTACATTGACTTATTTTTGTAAGCATGGTTACTGTAGCAAAACCAGGGTTCTTTTTTATAAGGATTGATATTACACAACTGCTGATGTTCCGTAATATTGAAATGTTGAAATGAACGTTTATGAAATATGTAGTTGAAATAGAAATGAGTTCCTTTGTAATCTAGCACTCATGTCCTGATAAAGTCATAGGGAAATAATGTCCTGTGAACATTTTTGGTTTCCATCCCTCGTGGTCTGGAGCTGAGATCCAGCAGCATATGGACTCCGGGAGGAATCAAAGACTTTGTGATAAAGATCTCTGGAAGCTTCAACTAGTAAACAGCCCCATAAAAGTGGCTTTTGGGGTGGAGCGCGCGAGAGAAATTTGAAGCCGTGCCCATCACCAATAAAGCCACAGCTTCTACAACAACGCTTTCTCTCCCCGATGTTGATCGCCCGCAGTTTTCTCCTCTCTTGTTGTCTTCGCTGCAGATAGAGAGGTGTGAAACCTTCACAGCAGTGACACAAATGAATACAGAAGTGTGTAAAATAGCGTGTGGATGTGTGCCAGTCTGTGAAAGGAAATCATCCGTGACTGTACTAATATAGACCCAGCAGCCATCACATAATGCCACGAGGAAACCTCAGGGCCTTTGTTGGTGGTATTCAGCTTTCCACAGTTTCCAGGACTTTCAGAGCGGTTTACTGTACTGTCAGAAATATGCCTGCACTCCTATAAAGTCACACTCAACATCGCCCCCTAGTGTCTGCTGGTAGTGCCACCCACTGTTTTATGATTGGACTGTGGTGTGAAAGGTCATTTCTACTTCAAAGTATGGTTTTATGTCTTTTATATTTGTAAATTGTATCGTAAAAAGGATTTGCTTTCGTCATGTTTCACTTTTCTTCCTGTTACTGTTTCTCCATCTCTCAATACAGACAGTTTCTTAAACGCATCTTCCTCCAGAAAGTGATATCGTTTTGGGGAAAACTAAATACAGCACAAATCAGTACATATTTAGTATACCAAAAGGCGTAATTAAGTGATGTTGTGTGCCATTAGTTTGTTTAACCCTGTGTAAAATTAAATGTATATGATGATATAAACATTTCGAATAAAATCAAAAGTCTCAATCCTTCTCTGAGATCTTTATTTCCCTCCAGTTGTTATAATGTCCAGTGAACAAACGCTTAATGTATTTTCAAACATTATAGAGTTTAAAAGATGTGGTACAACAGAAATGACCCTGTGCATGATTTATTCATTTGTATCTTTATATATCTTGGTGCGTATATACTTATAAAAGATATAAAAACTGTCCTGAATTAAACGATACAATTTGTTTCATTCATTGATTTTACAGACTAAAAATATAATGTTTCTATGTATTATACTTTAGAACTTTTAGTAAATTTGCAGCTTTTTTAGTAATATAGAAAAACAACATTACCTTCATATTCTTACAGTTGTCTTCTTAAGGCACACTCTGCTTACAAAGAGAAATTTTGAAGATGGAGATAAGTCATAATTTATTAATAAATTCTTTATTTATTGTATCTTTTCAAGGTCTTTTATCCAGACGGCCAACAGGCTCGGCTACTCTTAAATCCCTTGCATTATTGTGTTGTTGTCTAATGTTTCAAGTTCTTTATTTGTTGAAATAACTTTTAATAAAGGCCTCTTCCCAGATGAGTGCTAGTTTATTTAATCTATAGAAAATATACAATGTAGAAAAGTAAAAAATAGGGTGCCATGTACTGGACTTTCTGTATTATAATCTGGATTGTGTTGTGTTTTAATGTTGATGAAAATGTAGAAAACATCCAAAATTATTTTTTTTATATCTAAAACCTGTGTATACGTGTAAATAATATATAATGAAATACAGTTCCATTGATTGTTTTTGCTGTATAAAATATTTGGCCTTCTGTGTGAATCTTTTACAAATCGGTTTGTTCATAAATTGTCAGATTCAAATGATTTACAAAGAAATTTGTTCCATTCAGGTATTATAAATGATGCTCGGTGTTATCAAGGCAAATTGCACCTGTCAGTCAAGAATACAAATAGAATAGAGCTATAAAAAATGTGTTGTGTGTTTGTTGGCGAGCAGAAGGACGGAGGGTGAGAGTGGTTTCAGGTGACCCTTCCCACCTCCTCACACACACATAAAGTTTTATTTATTTCAGTCGGCAACTCCGGATTTCTGGTTTGCGCGTGTAAATTACATGTCGCCAACATTAAATATTAAGCCTAATCAGTGCTTAATTATTGATGCCATTGCTTTTTATACAGGAGTGCCATTGGTACTCGAGACATCCAGCAAAGAGCCTTTCTGCATTACTGTATGTTTGAGGTTAAGGTCTCTGGCCACCATTCCCACTCACTTCTCCTTGGTTTTCTTGATTGATGATCGCAGGAAGTCTGTAAAAGAGAGGCGAGGAATGGAGAACTGGATCAGGTTGGGCAGTTATGGCTGCTCGGAGGAGCTCACGGGGCGACTAAGTGCCCGAGTAAACCACAACTGAGTGTTTGATGCGCTCGCGTGTGTGTTTGGAGAGCGCTCTCTCCGGGTCTGAGCATCTGTAATGATCGCCCAGGAGTGGTCGGTGATAGAGAAGATGGTTACCCACAATGCTCGGCAGTGGCTCTTCCTACCTCAGGTAGAGATGTATGCACTGTGTCTCTGATATTAGATGTTAATCAATAAACTCATTAGTGGGGCAGGAACGGTCCGTATCGTCGGTTAGAGGTCTGCAAAAATGTTATATAGCACGGTTCTCTCTAGAGCCAAATGGAGTTTTAATTTATCGCCCCAATTGTGTGCAAACAGAGCCAAAAACAGCTCTTTTTGGTTACTTCGTATTGCCGTCGCTCAGATTGTATTTGTGTTTATAAAACCCCTCAAATCATCCCATGGGAAACAATGTGGCTATTGCGTATAAATGTGTGGCTTTTTTGTATGAATGTGTATGACATGAATCTTACCAAAAAAAGCAAGGATGACGCTTCGCCCCTAAACCTATGTCACTGGGACGAACCACACAGAAACGCACAACCTACAGTTATACAAATAGCTGTAATATACATTTACCTCCATTGCATTATTCTTTCATACAATGAATTTCTTATAGTAAAAATAAGGTTCATATCGCTGCATGGTGGAATTCGTTGAGAAGTTTGGAACAATGGATGCATTTGTTGTGGGATAAACCCCTTCAGACTGATGCAAAAAAGTCTGGATCATCCTGCCAGGGATGTGAAAAGAAAGTCTCTTCTCGTCTTTAAATTCACACGTCTTTCCAGTGCTTTTTTCAGTCCTTCCAGAAATATTTTTACATCTTGATCTGGATTTGTGGTCGTCTCAGAAAACATGTATGTAACGTCATTTTCTTTCCTCCCCGCCTTGACTAAAAATTCGGAAACTCGTCCGCATCCTTGTTTAGACTGTCGTCTGTTCCTGTGAGGAAAAAAGGAGGCCAGAAAATCCCATCTGAGGTTTGTCCAGCATTCTGAAGCCGCTCAGTGTCTGTAGTGTAACCGTGAGTGACCCCCAACATACTGCATCAAGAGAGACACAAATATTAACTCTGTGTGTCTGCGTGTTGAGCGATGCAGATTTAGAATCGAAGTATCTGTGTGCCTGTTGTGTTAGTTTGTGTATGTGTTTTTGTCGGTTCATCCAGGAGGTAAAGACCACCCATACAGAGAATCTGAGTGCTTCACTATTCACAGCCACAGTCCAGTCTCACCACAGTGGCGCCCCCAAAACCAGTGCTGACATATCGCCCACAAACTCTGTGTGTGTGTACTGGCTGAGGTTTCATAACCTTCCTCGAAAAATGACGTTTATATAATTTATAGAAAATGAAACATTTCGCATTTTCAATGTATTAGTCTCACATTGCCAAAGGTTTCACTATTGATGTTGATCTCATGTTGATTGCCCATTAAAGTCGCCATGAAATGGAATTTGCGATTGACTTATTATCTGTGTGTGACGTATATCCGAGTGAAACGGCTTCTGAAATTTGAAAAATTGTTGGGTGGGACACTGACTCGCCATTGGACAGTCAGTATAGTCCTACCTCTTTTTTGTTGTTGATGTCATCTGGTGAAGAGTTGTTGTTGAGAGGGGGAGAGGAGCAAATACATTTTGCAAAAATAATGGTGTGCACAGATAAATCATTTATAATAAACACTGCAACACTGTGTATAACACCTGGAATTTTCTTGTTTGATTTCTTGTTGACTTTAATACGGCGGAGATTGTTGACAAATCACAGTTTATTTAGTTTTTAAAAGCCATTTAGGTCCTGGATAATCTATATTTTAAAAAGAATACAGTAATTTATCATAGTATTATTGACGAAGTGCAACTGTAGTAAAATTCCAAGAAACTTTGCAAACCGATATTTAAGACTGCTAATCAGTTCTCAAACCATTTCTAACTCGATTTAAAGAATAGAGTTAAAATAAAATTAAAATAATTAAAATTATCCAACTTAAGTTGAAATGACTAATTTTCAATTTAGTTTCAAGTCAATTTATTACTTTAAAATGTAAGGCAGTTAAAATAGTGTTGAGCCTTACCATAGTAAATATTAAAGTATACTGCAATATTCAATGCCGTTTATACTGCAGAATACTATTAACCAAGTTAAGAACTTACTATCCGTGACAAGAACACAATATAAATATTTATGTATTTAATTGTTACAATTGCAATAAAATAGATTTTAATAGAAACTACGATGATATGTAATCCTATTTTTGGATTCTATTGGTGTGATGTTACCTGGCAGATGGGAACCAATAGACCACCATTAAATCCTATGGGAATGATCCCCAAATCACACTACGAATGGTAATTTTGTAATGGCTTTAATGGAAAAATCTAAAGGTTCATAATGTATACCATTAGAATTTCTGTGATGGTACAATTTTTACTATAGAAATGTTTTGGGCATTATTCCAGTAGAATGAAACATCCCACCAATAGATTCCATCACATACCAGTAGAACCATTATAGTTTCCATTAAAACCAATACAAATTCATTTAAAACCATTATAACTTGTTTAACGGTTTCAGTTTTTTTCAGCAGGGATGTACTGAAGACCACACCATGGCGTGTTTACTTCTGGATATCTATACGGCTCTGTGGCTGGCAAATGTAAATGATAAATGTGTATTTATGAGTGTAACTTTATATGCCAAGTTTGGCAACACAGAAAAATGTTCCATGTTCTTGTTGCACGCTGCAGTGCTGTGTCGTGCATTACATCCTGCAGAACATGTGCTTCTGCAGACTGCGACTCAAGTCTGGCAAACATACAGTCATTCCAGGGAGGGCTGCCACCTCAATTCATAAAATCCCAAATCTGAGTGTGTGGAGAGACCCCAGAGGACCCTTACAGTGTAACTGTTACACCTCCGGATGTCGACTGGGTGGTCTCACTGCTTGTGGAACAGCATCACCTACGGCTAATAAAGCTAATGCGGCCGTGACGCTGTCGCCATCTGTGCACTTGTGAGTTCCCTTAAACCTCTACAATGAGTTTCTGTACCTGTATTCTGAACCATTGTTTTATTTGCAATGTGGAAGTTGGTTAGCATAAACTTGGTGATCTATTTTAATAACTTCTGAGTTTTACATCAAACCAGTTCCTTCTTGAATTCGGTGACTTTGCATGTTGAGACCTTTCAAACTTGGAGTTCTCACTTGTGTTAGTCTCAAACAGTTTTTCTAAATTGCTTTAAAAAAAATGAAACAGAAACAAACAAGACATTTCTTAAAACACATGAAGGGTATTGAGGTCTAAAGTTTCCATATGCTCTCCATTTAATTTCATAGATGTCTATGAGAAATAATTCAGATGTTACAGAGAACTCATCTGTGATTTTTCTTTCTTCGATATCAATGTATGAATTTATGAATGACGCTGTTATTGAGAACTAACACACTGCATGATTTATACACACCATTAAATCTGCACATAATTCTCCTCTATGAACATCCTATATCATTCTCTCTCTCTCTTGAGGATGGTTTATTCAGGACCGTGCCGCCACCAAACAAGTGTTACATTCAAACGGCTAATTAGAGGAGATGGGCGGATCAATGAGATGTATCGTAACAGGAATCTGAAATGAATCTGTTGTGGATCAATGATGTGCAGGAGAGAGAGGAAGAGAGGGAAACAAAGAAGTAGATCCTCGGGGGACCCGGGGTGGGGGGTGTTCATTAGGTTCCTCTAAAAACGAAAATTCTGTCATTATTTACTCGCCCCATTGTTCCCAACCTGTTTGTTGTTATTTTGCACAAAAGAATCTTCATAGATCTTTTTCATACAGTGACAGTTCATAGTGACCACAGATGTCAAAACCCGGAAAAAACAGCTGCGAACAATGAGCAGCGCCTTAAAACTTCTGTCGTGTTCTGCACTAAAAATAACAGCTTATGAATTTTGGAAGGACATGAGAGGATGTCAATAATGGCAGATTTTTCATTTTTGGGGAGCATTTTGTTTTATTTTCCGCACAAAATTTCTCGAAGATGATTTTGGTGCGCATGTTAACATGTCCGTATATAACAGACAGTAATAACACAGACGTTCAGAGGTTGCTCTTCCATAGCTCAAGAGATCTGACGGAGTTCTCAGTTGTTTTCATTTAAGTATTAATTTAGCAGATAATGCTTAGTAGAAATAAAACGTAAAAAATGAGGCATTGTTCAAATACTGTACATGAAGAGTATGGAGGAGTAAAACTAATGTAGATTGTAGAGGTCCAATAATCTGGATTTGTGTACATTTCATGAGAAATTTTTGAATTCATATTGAGATCTTCAATAATATTGACATTAAAATAAAGATTTGACAAATCTGAGCTCAGTTTGAGACGTAGTTGTCATCTCTTCTGAAACTCTAATGGCAGACATTTGTGAGATTTCTAATTCTCAGACTCCTGAGATCTGAGATGCAGTTGAGCTTTTATGGGAATATTTCTGTATAATTGCAAACGGTCTAAATGCTAAAGATTTAATCATCTGTATAGTTACAATGCATTAATCTCACAAATTATCACTTTCCAAACTATCCCCAGACATTTTCGACACTTTTGTGTTGTTGTTGTTTTTTCTCCACGCTGGGCGACATCAGAAACACACAAGCGTTGAGGGAACATTATCAACCACATGTGCTTGTTATAAATGTGGCTAATATCATTTTAATGGAATTGGGTTATTTTCTGTGTACTGTTGTGCTTGAATTTCCAGCTTTTATTTTGCTTTGATGTCTGTATGCGTCTCGTATATACGCCTGCTTCATTTCACTGAGGTTCTTCTCTTTATAGTTCATAAAATGAGCATATTGAACACGTTAAAGGTTTAGCTCTATTTTCCTGTAAGGGAAGTTGACAGACCAAAACAGATTTTTGAAATTAAGTGCTAATTATGTGGGTCAGTCAATGTAAATTTTTGTTTTTTTGGTGGAATATTTTTCCAGGGTTCTGACAGCATGCAGAACACGTGACACCTATATATCAATTCAGATTTGTAAACTACGTTCGAAAAATGTTGATTATTTTTACAGTTCTGTTTGGGGATGCTAGTGGTAAGGTCAGTAATTTAGGAGAAATTAAAAATAATAAGAGTTTTATTGCTCTGCGGTTGTTGTTTTTCGGCTTAGGTGTTCTTGTTTTTATTTCCTTTTAAAAATGCATCTTTGTCTCAATAAAAATATGCAAGTGAGCCAATTGCTGAAATAATTAGGACTGTGAAGCTATGAAATCAATGATACATGTACATTTATAAAACTGCCAGTTCTGGTCCTTGATTCTAATTGGCTGAGCGGAGTTCTAAGCCGTTATAAAATACCCCGATATATAACGGCTGACCGCACCATATAGCCTAAATATCATTTTATTTACTTCATTTAATGAAACCTTGCTAAGCATATGGTGTAACTGTTTTATAAAAGCAATAAGCCTCGCGAAGTCCTGGGTTACAGTGCATTTTATAACTGCTAAGGGGCGTTGTTAGGCACGACGCCAAGCGGAGTGCCGAAACCCCCAAGAAGCAACTGTAACCCACGGCTTCTTGGGGTTTATTGCTTAAGTAAAATATAGGTAAAATTATATAGATTGTGTAATTTTGTTGGGAAATGTTTGAGTTTGAATTAAAGTAAAATAGTTCATCCAAAAATAAATTCTGTCATTTACTCATCTCCTGTCATTTCAAACCTTTATGACTTACTTTCTTCCGCAGAACACAAAAGAAGATAATCTGAAGAAAGTAACAGGACTGTACAGCACTGACCCCAATTCATCTCTATTGTATGGACATAAAACCAATGCAAGTAAATGGGGGAAAGTCAACAACATTCTTCAAAATATCTTCTTTTGTGTTCGGCGGAAGAAAGAAAGTCATACAGATTTAAAATGACAAGAGATGATGACAGAAATTTGTATTTTTGGGTGAACTCTCACTTTAAAATATTTGAAACATTAACCATTGATTGCAAATATGAGCTCATTTGTACAGTTTTAGGTCTCTTTTGAAACTCTAATGTATTCATTTGTAGGACTTCTGGGGTTTTTCTCAAGTGAAATATCCAAGATGCCAGAGACGTTTCGATTCTCTCTATTTAGTCTCATTTCTGTCTAGGAAAAACAATTCAGATATTAAAGATCTCCTCTCTGTGATCCTCCCGTCTTACGATTACCCGTGACTGCACCAGTTCCCTCAGCACCATTTTTGAGGTACAAGTTACCATCTCTTCACATTCTGACCCGGAGAGATCCTTACGTTTGTGTCAATCTGTCTGAGTTTGGAGCCATTCCTGAGCGTAAAGTTTCTTTACCTCCTGCATTACAGGCCGGCTCACATCCAAGCGTCAAACAAGCCAGAGTAACCATAATGAAGCCCAACATCAGGACGTGGTGGACTCGCTGCGTATCCTTTCATGCGGTAGGTTAACCATGATTTCAAATCAGGTTTGTTATTGCAATCTAAGACCAAAGGCAGGCCAGAAATGAAAGGCTTGTTTGAGATGCGGTGTGATAGTTTAATTGGCTCGGCCTGAATTGTGTTAGCAGACAGGCCTGTGGACCGGACTGTGGGTATATATATAACCAGAGACAATAAATGGCCTTGTTAGGGCAGAGCCACTGGCCACCCAGCGACCACAGACAGGGTCCCTTCAGATATGTGGGCACACACGTCTGATGTTGACACACACACTCACATTTTTGCCCTGGATGCATGAGATAATTCTGGAAGTACACACAGACACATTCATACTCCACTCCATACAAACCTTTCTTTCTGTCAAATGTACATAAATACATATTTGGTTTCGGACGGAGCATCTGCGAGTCAACATTTAGGAATCATTATACTAAATATTTTTTCTTGGGAATCAAAGAGAAAGCTGCTCTCTGCATAAACCATTTATATAATTTTGTGACATTTGCACAAATGTTTTACGTCGGATATGTGATGTATTTCCAGATGAAACAGCCGAATGGAGCCAGACTTGAATGTGGGTCATCTTGAAGAATTACTTGACTGAAAGACTTTTAAAGAGGCCTTTGATTGAACGTGCAGTTTACTGGCATATGTAATTCACCATATTTAATTGGTTTTCAATTTTTTGATTGTTGTGCCCACATTAACCAACATTAAATGATACACTGTAAAACCAATTGGATGTTTTAACTTGAAAAAATTACATCTTTTTCCTTAATATTTTTGTTAATTCAACTTAAAAATATTAGTTTACATAACAATTTTTCATCAAATTCATGCAATAGGTAATATTTTTTACGTTGAATTAAACGGGTAACTTTTAAGTTGAAATCAATTTTTACAGTGTAGCGTTAATTTTTACGATTTTAGAAAAGATTGTGTTTTAAATGAATATATTACCCAATAGTCTGTGTGACCTTGGTGATATCAACATGACAGAAAAGTTGTGAGTTTTATATGGATTTGATTGATAAAATGTTCACCAGTATGTGTATTGCAAAAAAATAATGTCAAATTTTTGTCCAACTGAGGTTTTTCCTTCATTTTTATGATTGTGCCGATTTCTGTGTAATGAGGATACAGTTTTCAAGCTCTAATTTTGCATGAATAATTAAGCATCTTTTAGCGTGTATGTGTGTGCGCTTGAAGTATACGGTGACGCTGCGTGCTGCAGACCTGTCACAGAGGACAGGATTCTGGCTCATTTTAAGATCCGAGGTGCGGTTGAACCACACATCGCTCCGTAGTCATTTTATCCCGGCCACCTGTAGCCAGGCGCAAAGCAACAGTAAATCACGTGACCGTTTCCCCGAGACGAAACCTTAATCCCGAGGCTGATCGGGCCGGACCGTGGCGTGCCGGAGAGATAGAGGGCACGGTGAAACTCGAGGCGACAGTTTCACCGATGAAGAAGCGGAAAAGTGGTCCCTGTGCTCGCCTTGTTGTGTCAGCACGGGCCCATTAATGTCACTTTAGTGCCAGCGGCCCCTCCCTCTCCACGCGCTGTGAGTGTGTGCGAGCGAGAGGGCAGGAGCGGGAATGAGGGGTGTGTTCCGGCCCCTGTGGATATTCTACACCCTTTTCACGCCTGACGGCCTGTCAGAGGTTATTACAGTGACCCAAATGGTTCTCCTTGGAGAGAACACGAGATCTCGCTGATGCGCTCGGAAGTAAGCACGCTTCGCATCCTTCTGTACACAGATATATTTATAAGTCACAGGCTCTGTTCCAAAACCTGGTGAGCGGCCTACGGAGACAACACTTTAAAGCATAATAGAACATAACAGACATTAGGAAGATATCACAAAAACTGGACTACAACCATGAGACGGATTTCAAAATCGCCACAAATTCTAAGTAAACCTAGATAGTGGGTTCGAGGGAAATTATAAGTTTATATGTATAAGTTTCATTAATTAGATCATGAATAGATGGAGTTTCAAAACTAGTGAGTAAACTAGTTAGTAAAACCAGTTATTTTTAAGATAAATATTGTTTGTGCTTCTAACCAATCTGATTTGGTAGCTAATTTATATAAATTGTTACAAAGTGCATATGATTATTTGCAAATTATGAAGCCCCGCCCCTAAACCTAACCATAAGAGGTATGAAAACATAAATACTAAAATGTATATATTATAAATTCATAAATTGTATAAATCAAGATTTTCCATATTGGTTAGTTACTCAGATTGTTTGAATTGACATGTTTGTATATAATTGGCTACCAAGAGCATTTTTTTATTGCAAAATAATAGATGACATTCAGAAACCAAACTTTCAATAAATTAATTGTTAGGGCTATGGAGTTCATGATTATATTTCTCGGTTTGATTTTGAGGACTCATGTCGTTGTTTGATATCAAATGTAAAAATCTAAAGCACAAGCAGACAAAATAACATAAATATCACGTGTCTGATGGTTTTGGTGCTCCCGCTGTTTTACATGTGACAACAAGGTCCCACGTGTTTTTTCATGTGATGTCATCTTTCTCTCTCTTGGTTAGAGTGGAATGGCAGGCCTGTGTGTTGTTGATGTGTGGCCTGGTCAGGTGGTCTACCGAGTGCCCACATTTGCCACAGATCTATACCCACTCCTAGCTCAGAATCACCCCTCACCAGACCGGTGTAGTGCAGCTGGTCCCTGAAACACCAGCCCCTGATGCTAACCACCAGTTTAAACGGCTCGTCTCATTACCAGGCCAGAGTCACTTGGGGTATTTGGCTGCCGGTGAATTACACTTACACTATTGATATTTCTCAAATATTCTGGTGTGTTTTAATACCCTGATGAAGAAAACAAAACTTTGCTTTTTTCTTGTTTTAGCCTGCATCTATCTGTTATTCACAATCTTGAATTTATATTAAAAGTTTAAGAACACCCCTTACAAATATACATTTTTAGTCTTTATGTACTCCTCTTCAGTATACTTGTCTTATACTGACAGAAAAGTATATTTGACCTATGAAATCAATTTTTAGTGTAGCAGTATATTTAAAGTACAAAAATAATGTATAAATATTACATTTTAAGTATGATGCTAAATTCATTTAAAAAACACTTGGAAGTATACTTGCACAACAACTACTAACGGAGTCTGAGAGCATACTTTATAACATACTTTCCTTATCTAAAAAAATGTGCGTTAAGTATTAGACTAGTAACCTTAAACACATGTTGTAGTTAAAGTTTATACCCTCACAACTAAGGTGTGCTTAAAAGTACAAAAAACTGGGCAATTTTGGTTCAAAGTAGTATTTAACTAAACATAGTACTAAAAAATACTTTCTACATAAAGTAAACTTAGCAATGTAAGTATATTTAATGAAATGTACATGAATATTGCATATTTATTGTAAGGGATTTTCAGAGGATCTTTTACAGATTATAGTAAATAAATTTGATGTTTATTTTCAGATCTGTCTTCTACAGCACTGTGTGTGTGATTTTCTCCCTACAAATAAATATTGTCAAGGGGCTGAAAATGATGGAGATGTTATTCTTATCTGTACTTCCCAGCACTATTTTGCAGCGATTCCATGAAATAGGATTTCCATTATACGAAGGCACGCATATAGAGATATAAACACGGCAACACATTTACACTTATCTATTTATCAGATAAGGACCCTCATACACATACACGTCTATTCTTTGAATACAAAACACTCTCTGCCTCCCTCAGTGCATCAATAAATAAAGCAAACAGCATTAAGCATAACTTGAACTATATGATCGAGACTCTAATTTAATAGCAATAGTATTAGTGTTTTAAGGTTTGGCCATTTAGGTGAAACTCTAAGCCGATGTGGGAGTAATTTGGCCGTAAGGAAATTGATTCTGACCATCAGGCAGTTTCTCATGTTCAAACAGGGGCTGCAGTTAAACAGGATCATTGCTGTTAAACACATTACCCAGGTTCCCCCTCTCCTCCTGGCCAATGATTATGTGTCCGCACTGAGGGATTGAAATTCTACGCAAATATGAAAATGATCATGAAGCATTATAGAAAAGATAAATGACAGACGACCAGAGATTAGGACGCACAAAATTCTTGTGTTAATGTAACAATGTGTTCTGTGTACATGAACACTTTGCAGTAAGACAGGTGGGGGTGTGTATCTGTTGAACAATTAATACATTTTCTATTATATTTTATATCAAATGGTGTCTGCTAAAAAAAACATGATTTTTCATAATGACAAAGTCTAGAAAAATAAATAAAGGTGCTTTAAAAGTTCTTCACAGCGATGCCATACACTCTTAAAAAGGTGCTTCAAAAGGTTCTTCGATGCCGTAGAAGAACCATTCTGTTCTATTACATTTCTGTTTCACAAAAGGTTCTTTGTGGTGCAAAAAGTTTCTTCAGATTATAAAAACTAGGTAAGAGCTGGTTCTTCAAAGAACCTTTGGCTGAATGGTTCTTTGTGGAACCAAAAATGGTTCTTCTACACTCTTAAAAATTGTAATCACCTTTATTTTTAAGAGTTTTAAAGAACCACTAAGCCAAAAGATTCTTTAAAGAGCCGTCTCTTTTTTTTACAATCTAAAGAACCTTTCTTTGCCACAAAGAACCTTTTGTGAAACAAAAAGGCTCTTCAGATATTAAAGGTTCTTTATGGAACCAATAGGTTCTTCTATGGCATCGAAGAACATTTTGAAGCACCTTTCTTTAAGAATGTTCTGTTGTTGGTGCAAATATCAAATATAAATTATAAATGGACTTCAGACAAAAATGTTTCAAAAGTAAAAATTAAGACACCTTGAAAGCTAGACTGAGTGATGCCACATTACGCACGTAAACACGCTTTCAATCGCACTCTCTCTCTCAAACAGAATGAAATGCACCTCATCTTCACTCGCCCATCTCCAGGGTTTCTGTGGCCACCCGACAGAAGGCATTTACCGTACACTCCACCCTTCTATAAGTACAAACTATCACAGAAGCTATGATGGCAGTAAACAGAAGCAAAGCCACAAACCCACTTCCAGCTCCTTCAGTAATGCAGTTGACCACAGTTGCAGAAACTCATGGCGAGTGCTGCGTCAGGTACATCTGCAAACAAAATTCACTTCAAGAGGAACGTTTCAATGCTCAGATGTGCCTCTGTCAGGGCTCGGGTTGACTTAAAGAAACAGTTCGCCCAAAAATGTAAAATATGTGATTGTTTTCTCCCTCTTAGCTAGCTTAATTCCTCATTTGTTTTTTCTTACTGTTGTCAACTTTTTAATGCATTTACCAGTGAATAGTCACATGGAGGTTTAGCTGCAAAATGGTTAAACAAAAACAAACCATTCTCAAGCGTCGTGTAAAACTCACATTTAAAGGGGTCATATGACACAGCTAAAACGAAAATGTGTATACACGACATAAGGTTCAAAACCGCTGTATTTTCCACATACCGTGCATGTTTGTATCTCCTCCGCAGATTTTTTACAAAGCTCATGGCTCTGAAAAGCGAGGTGTGCTATGATTGGCCAGTTCACCAGTGTGTAGTGATTGGTGCAATGCTGCAAGCCTGTGACGGAAATGTAACACCTCTTAGCATATTTGGAACATCAGGTTCCTTTTCAATTGTACTGACAGGTACGCCCACCTTACTTGCGTGTCCATTTGGTGGTCTTAGTCAAATCATTCCACGTACTGACGTAGATTTGTGGAGGTGTGGTTACACGAGGCTTTCAGGATCCTTTTAGATAGAATGCATCTTTTGTTCCGACACTTAAATTTTGGTAATTTTACGTCTCTAATACATGCATGGGCAACTTATAACACACCAAAGACACAGAAAAACATGTATTTGTGACATACGACCCCTTTAATGTCTCTTTTTATACTTCGATATACATATGAAAGCATAGTTGAGAAAAATCATTTTTCTATCATAGGGGACTGCTATGAGCTTAAGACGGAAGTATAGAGATAAATATACTAACAGGGTTAGATTTTAATATAAATAGATTATATATATATATTTATAGTCCCGCATCTAAATCATTTTGACAATGTTACCACATATATTTAAATATCACAGATTTTGGGATTATTAAAGAAAGACTGGTATTTCTGTTTGAACTGAACTGTCTTGCATTAATTTTGTTTACGTTTTGATGGAAATTCCTTTTTAGTTCAGCTATGATTCCACCTGTGTTGAATGGTTTCCATTTGCAGTGATTGATGCAGGTCTGTGTCACAATATTGCTTAGTCTTGGAATTTTCTCGCAGTATTTTTGCAGCCAAGTGAGTCTCCCTCTGAGTTTCATTTATTTAGTTTTCTCTCTACTCAACTTCTTTTTTATATTAAACATTAAAGTTTTTCAAGCTTCAAGGAGCCAGTACCCATTCACGGCCATTATGTTCATGAAGAAAATACAAGAATTTTTGTCGGCAGAAGTCAGTCAGTGTCAGGGGTTTGCAAGTAAATCAACAGAACCTTATTTGTTTATTTTGTGAACTGTTCCTTTAAGTCATTTAAACTGCAGGACTAAATCATGGCAAATATTGCCAAACACATCACCTTTAAACCTAACCTACTGAATCACATGCACGTTTTCTCTCTCGCTTCTTGTGTTATTGCCGATTTTTCTTTTCTACACTAAATGTACTTTCTCATTTTCTTTTCCGTTCCTGGACTCATTCATGGGTAACATTGGCATCTCTACAGAGAGCTGACATTAAAGTGACTGACTGTAATAAGATATAAAGACTGAAATGATTGGTTTTTATTGAAACCACAGTGACTGGCAGGGGCTAGTTGTCATGGTGCAGTAAAGCAATGCCACTCAACTGTGAAAACACGAGAGAAGAGCCAGACGGCGAGATATGGCCCTGATTATACTGCGCCAACGCACTGCAAATATACAACAACTTCCCACACACAGACCTACAGCTATACCACCAACTCAAAGCTAAGAAACCTTTAAATATATCAAATCATGGTGTGAATTACAGGGGGTTGAGATGGATCAGAATTATTGTCGGTGGTGATTGAACCCATATCTCTCCTTTATGAGGTGATTGGTTTCAGACGCCTGCTTTTGAAATGAAAGGCGATGGCATAATTTTATGTTTAAAATATCACTCTTGATACATTTCAATAGTTTGGTGAATAAGGTTCAAATATAACACAGCACTGTATGGCTGTAATCATTAAATGTAAAGTATTTTCTTTGTTGTCAATAAATGTAATGTATACAGTCTGTTATATTTATAATAATGTATTGGTCTGCACTTCATTGGTGTTTTGATCTCTGCGGCCGCTGCAGTGGTCTGAGTGATTCTCTGCCGTCCGGTGTGAATTTTTCAGCTCACCATTATAAGGGTGCGTGTCATCAACAGATTTTCATTATTAAAAGCAGTTAAAGTTCACTCAAAAAAATCATCATTTACTCACCATAAGTACAAAGCCGAGAGACTATCTTTCTTCTGCAGAACACAAAAGAAGATATTTTGAAGAATGTTGACATCAAAACAACACTACACCTCATTGATTGTTTGGACACAAAACCACAGAGACATTTCTCAAAATATCTTCTGAGGTGTTATACAGAAGAAAGAGTCATATATACTGTAGGTTTTGAACAACATGAATGAATAAGTTGATGATTGAATTTTTCCTTTAAAGTGAACTGTCCCTTTAATTATGTCACATTGAAATTTAATAAACAATTAGCTCAAATAAAGCATTTTGTTAGTGCGGAGGTCATGGGTTTGATTCTCATCATTTTGGATGAAGTGTCTGCTAAATGCTGAAAGGTAAATGATTATGATGTGTTTATGCTGACGTTTTATCGAGTGGTTTTCATGTTTTCTATGAACTTTATTTGATCAGATTATCATCTGAGATTAAACGGATAACGTAGCGCAACCAGAGTACATGTGCACACTCAACATGAGAACGTATGAGATGATGCTGAGATACTGATGAGAGGAGGTGATCGCTTCGGAAGCGCTGATCAATAAGAGCTGCTGAAATGAATCGGATCGGTTGTGATTGAACATTCATTTCAATGCCATTTAATCAAAGGATCTGTCAAAACTGGATCTCACACACACGTTCTTAGTTTTGGCTTCAGATGTGAGAGTTGGTTCAGTTAGCAGGTGTGTCAGAGCCAGACAAAACTCTTCTGCTGCCACTCACGCTTCCCAGTGTGTGACTGCCAACCCTCCCCAAACTTCCTCTCCTGTCAATCATCAGCCACCACACACAAACACACTACATACACACACATAGGATTCAAAATGTATTGACATTATTTTTTATTTATTTTTCTCTGTTGATCCCTGTTGCTTAATCTAACCCAGTGGGCTCTGAACTGGTGGGTCATAACTCTAAAATCACAGAAACCAACGCAAGCTTCAAATAAACCTCCTGACAACACAACTGTTCGGCATTCACTTGACCCTAACTTTACACAGTTTAACTCTGTTTAAAAAATGTATGTCTTTCTTTATCTTACATTTTTTTCTACCTAAAGGAACACTCCACTTTGTAAGTGGACTGTTCATTTAAGAACGATCCTATAGTTCAGAATATTCACAGATGAGATCATAATTATTTATCTTAGACAACAATAAGAATAATCGGAGAGCAAAGATATGCGTCTCAGACATTTCTTCTTAGAAAAGGAGTTAGAAATCTGACAAATGTCTCCGTCATAAGAGTTTCCGTAGAGATCAGAGATCAACGATGTCTCAAACTGAGCTCAGATTTGTCAGGTCTGACCTCAAAAGATCTCATTATGAACCTATCACATCTACGCAAATCCAGATTATGTTACCTCTACAATCTACATTCACTTTACACCTCCATACTCTTCATGTATTTGAACATTTGTTCATTTGTTTTCATTTTAGAAGAAACGCCTGAGACTTCAGCGATACTTGAGAGAAACACAACATGATAGAACGCCATCAAATTTCCTAAGCTATGAAAGCGCAACATCTTAGCAATAACATTTTCCATTGGGTATGTGAAATGTTCTCTCATTTGTAAGTCTCTTTGGATAAGCATCTGTTAAATGTATAAATGTAAAGTCACGTAATTAATGTAAGTACGAAGAGGAAAAATCCAGTTAAAGAAGGGAGAAGGTTCAGACCGCAGGCAGGCGTCAGGCTTCATACTCAGACACAGGCCTTCAAAGTCGCTGGCTTCCTATTGGGCCGCAAATCGTCACAGCAACCGGTGGCCGCTCCGAAACCGCTGTGACCGAGCGGGGAAGTGAGATCATAAGCCACAGCTTGGCACGACGCAGCGAGACGCGGGGGGCACCCGAATGCCTTACATGCGCGGGCCTGCTGAACACAGTGGGCGGGTCAGGGTCCTTCATCGAACCGAAGCGCTTCTTAATGTATCCCAGAAACCCCTGGGCTTGCAGCCTTTTACAAACGTCTGTCGCTCTCAGTTACGGTTGCTTACTCGCTGTGGTTAAATACTGTGATCTAACTCCAGCGAGCTCTGATTCACAAATGGCAAGTCTTTCGGAAGCTTGATTTTTTTCATCATGCCGGTCGGACGGATTCAAGCTGTTTCCACACAGATGAAAGAGCGCGAGCGTTTGCAGAGATGATCTAATCGTTCCCAGAGCAGCGTGGAAGAATATTATGCGATCAGATCGAGGGGAGGAAGAGAACAATTAACAGAGAGCGTTAAAACAAACAAGAACATGATTCATTACATCTCGTGTGATGGGGATTGAAACATCTTTCGTGTGACCTTGACCTCAATGTCATTAATGTTATGTAAACTGTTTATTCAACAAAATGGAATTTTTATCCATAACATATTGTTTTATTAAAAGTCCATGTCTGATATTTGTTTATGAGGTATAACAGTCTTTCTCTTTTGCAACTAGTAACCCATATTAGTATTAGTTTTCCTTCAAATGTTTCAGAAATGATACGGTTTGGTCGTGGCATCACTGACGGCATGAGAACACTTCATCCAATGTTTGGTATCGGTGATGATGTGATGAGGGAACAATCACTCTCTCTGTTGTTTGATGTAATCTGTGATTCTGTGATCTAAACGATGGATCGATAGAGAGCTTTGTTTCCAAACAGTTGTGTGTCCAAAGGCGGTCGGCACAATGAATTATTTGTTTAGCATCGTAAGACAAGCATCAAAGTTAAGATCAGTCTGGAGGAGAGAGAAGATCTTGGAAATTAGGGAGCACATGTTCAAGATTCTGAAAAGTGTGTCTTTGGACTATTTTGAGAAGAACGGTGTGTTTGTGCAGATTGGTAAGAGCGGATGCGAGTTCACGTGTTGACATGAGTTTGTGCGTGGGGAAAATTAGGGGAAAGACCAAAGGAGAGAAATACTTTAACCCTTAAACACTCCTAAAATTGAGTCGTTAAAGAGACCAAATTAAAAATGTTAAGCTTTAATATTCTTTTAAATTGTTCTCCTTTCAGTGTTTGGCTTGTGCTGCGCTCATTTGTTGACATGTGAGACAGAGCTCATGCTTGTTTGTTAAGAAGAATGTGAACGTTCTCCATGTGATGAACAAAGCATCACAAGAAGAAACCAAAGCCCACAGCCATGCCTTTAACTTATAGAAATACATTCACAAGTATGATCAGACATCACATCTCAAAGACTCCATGACACATGATGACAGTCTTGTTATTAATGGCACATGGCGCCCCCTATTGACAAGCGCCTGTCATTGGAATTCAGTGAATTTTGTTTGTTTTTTAAGAATGTTAAAACTGCACCAGGTAAAGCAGCCTAGTTCTTTTACAAAAAAGTTTTGTTTCTTCATTTTGTTCTTCTCTTATTCTTTAGTTCTGTTCAGAAAACTCAATAGATTCATGTATCTGCTCTACCGGACTGTTTACACACACACAGCATCATTTGCACTCTATACTGCTCACTTGCACACCAGGAATATTACACTGAATGCTCATTAGCACGAATGGACTACTTTCATAACTACATTAACTCATCTACTGCACTGTAACTTCAATAACTGCACTAACTCACCTACTGCACTGTAACTCATCTATTGCATTATTGCATCTATCGCATAACTAACTGCATCTTCTCATTTATTGCACTATAGCTTCAATAACTGCACTAACTCATCTACTGCACTGTAACTGTATATCTGCATCTACTCATGTATTGCACCGTACCTTT
The DNA here is from genome assembly GCA_029783895.1 of Triplophysa bombifrons. Classification (NCBI taxonomy): domain Eukaryota; kingdom Metazoa; phylum Chordata; class Actinopteri; order Cypriniformes; family Nemacheilidae; genus Triplophysa; species Triplophysa bombifrons. Next base: position 2,265,926 of record CM056459.1, on the reverse strand, counting down.
AATAACCGCATTAACTCATCTACTGCACTGTAACTTTAATAGCTAATGTCTGTAACTAATGCACACTCAGGTCACTTGCACTATTGTATAGTCTATATTGTTATCTGTTCATAACCTCCTGTACATTAATGTTCACAGTATATAGCCTTCTGTATATATTGTCATAGTACATTCCTTCTGTAAAGTATTTTCATAGTACATGCCCATTGTATAGTAATTTCCTAATATTGTATTCTGTATTTATTCACACTGTATATCTGCACTTGCTAATTGCACTTCTGGTTAGACCTAAACTACATTTCGTTACACTGTACTTGTATATGTGTAATGACAATAAAGTTGAATCTAATCATCTAATCTAATCTTATCTTCGTCCTGTGAGCTTGCCGGGCTCTTGCAGGTACGTAAAATATGTAACAGTAATATTAACATGATTAATGTAAACAGTAATATTATACAGTATACATTCATGTGATTGTTTTTACAAGCTGAAATATTCATGTGATTTAATATCGTGAACTCAGATATTGTTCTACACGGTTTGGTTTTATGACTTCAGAAGTCTAGTTATTCAGCACGTCATCCAGATTTTATTATATTTATTTAAGATTATTTAATTGTGCTAAATCTTGATATTTTCCGATATTTTCCTTTGGTGTTCTTCTGAAGAATGAACGTATGGGTGAGTAAACATAATGTCAAATTGGTGAGTACTGTCCCTTTAAAAGTGTGATTGTTTGCAGTGTAAAATTCAAAGCACATCAGGAAAGCTATAGATTTGTCATTCCCTTGAGAGACAGAAGCAGAAAGTTGTTGTTCCCCACATTGCCCTGTGCTTGCGGAAAGACTGTAATGGCTCTTAATCATGATTTTTATTGTCGGTGGTTCTTTCAGGACTAAGAGTTTGATGCTATCAGAAAGCAGGCGCTCTCTGCGGCTTTCTTTTAAAATGATATGGACACACTGGTCTTTGCATATTAACTTGGACGGCACAAACACAGCATGTGGGGGCACTGTCCACACATTACGGCCTGTGTTCAAACATTAAAGGGTCTTTGGAGTTACAGATTTATAGCCATAATTATGAAAACATCCTTAGGCCTGTTCATCTCATGTGTGCCTCTGGGATACGACAGAGGACGGTTCACTTCCGAGGCATAAAATCAGCCCGGAGACATGAGAAACACACATAAAGGTGTCTATAAAATGTAAGGGGTGTCATTCTCTATACTGGTATTGACAATAATAACAATGATATTAAGAAACGTCTTCCAAATTTTAACATTTGCCAAAAGAACCTCCTTTGTGTGATTTGTTTGCCAAAAAGGGGAGAAAACAAAATGTAGACAAAATTAAAGATAAAATTATAAATCTCACTTTTTTTAAATCAATCGATACTGTGAAGATTTTGTTATTTATGTGGTTGGGATAACCATGTAGTGAAAATCCAATGTAAGGAAGATAAACTAAATGTAGCCTAATCTGTAGTTCCCTCAGTGGTTTTTATTCTTTGCCTTCCTCCTTAAATTAATTTACTTTTTATATTTTTGCATATTTAGATGTTTTTATAATTATGAACACTTTGCATTTATATTTACTGTCTTATATTGACCTTATACTTACAGTATCACCCATAACAGTACGGCAGTATGTTATATTGTAACATATTTTAGTTGCTGTGACATTATTAACAATTCTCAATGGGAAAAAGTATCCTATTTAAAAATGATATACATAGGCCTAATAAATATGTACAATTTTATTTTGAATCAGATCTTGTGATCTGATTCGCCGGTTGAATCGGTTCATGGCTTTGGAATAAGATGGGATAAGTAGCTCCAGAATCAGAGCTGCTGCTGACGTGGTGGCTGTTGAGCTCGAACTGAACAACCACTAACAGTTCATATGTATTTTCCTAAATATTCAAAATGTCACCATAAAACGTGTCTTGTTGTTTTTCACGCTTAATAAGCGGGGCAGCTGACAATAATAACATGTTTAGACCCTCAGTGAGTGACTGACAGATGCTGCCGCAGCGAGCCTTTTGTTTGGATTGGCCCGTTCCAGTTCCTGCTCATGGGCAGCAGAAATAAAAGAAACAGTAATTAGGGAAATGGAATGATTTTATTGGCTGTGTTTTCTCTACGAGTAACAGCCCAGATGTCAGGCAGCTGAACGTGTCGCCAGTGTTAGTCTGAGCGCTGTGTGTGTCAAATTAATCAAGGAAGATCAATCCATGAATCCTGAATACTGCGACTGTATTCACCATAAACCGCTATTGAACCGCACAGCATTGTCACGTGACCTTGGCAGTCTTGTAAAATTATCAAAGTCAACAGAGATTGTGTAAATATATTCATGCTTATATAATAGTTATTTCCTCTGCTGGATGCCGATTGGTCAATAGCCACGGTTCATTCAAGGCAATGCACAGCTGTAACTCAAAGTACATACATCACAGATCATAATTTTTCCCATTTAGCCATGACCTTTAGCTACAGTATAGCACAGACTCTCATTCTCTGCCTTAAATGCCCTTTTTGACTTCTAGGTAAGCAGTTCACGGACACTTTCGTGTACGGAATTCAATAGTTATACTAACTATAACATAAAAAGCTCTGTAGCTCACTGATGCCATGTCTCATAAAGCTGAAGCCAGGTGCTTTGGCTTTTCATTCCATCTGGTTTGCAGAAGCACATCAGTTCATTTGTGTGGCTTCTGATCTGGAGTTTTCTTTAATCTTAAACTGTAAACTCAAGTTCATTACATCCTCCTAAATAGAACTTAATTATACAGACTGTATGAGCTGCGGAGAGACTTCCTGTTAGTGGCACATCACACATGAACTGATTGTTTTGAACTTCATTCACTCTGTCAGCCGTCAACTCGAAATAGTTTTCCTCACGTTCATTGCTGGATGTTCAGCTCTATAGGATGATTTTAAAGCAGCACATTGAAGGGATATTTTCCCACAATGTTCTCAATACCTTGTTTATAAACCTCTGTTACAGTCATCTCAAATTAACTTTAGGGGCTATGATTTCATTGCACAACTATCTGTCAAAATTCTTTGAGTTGTGTTTGGTAAAAGCAAATAGCAGCAGCTGGAACCACATATTATACAGCAAAATTAATAATTGTTTTTCAAATTTTCATTGTTCTTTATTGCTTCTCATAATTCAAATTGTATATTGATTTTTGTTTTTGTCCTTATATATATATATAGGTTTGTACTTTAATGTATCTCTTAGTTCAATTGTCTTCGTAATTCGTTTGCTATGATGACCAGGAACCAAAGAGATAGGAACTCATTATTAGGTGATTTAATTTCCTCCAGTCTGAAGTCCGTGACGCACTTCCTGTTTCAAAAAGAGAACATGGCGTCTGGGACAGAGGTAAACAAACACGCGATATGAAATATACTTTAAATAGCAACTAAACTTGCATCTTCTTTATTGGTTTTGTTGATTCAATCATTATTGTTTGTGAAATGACGAATTTAGAGCAACAGTATGCGCGAATGCTTTATAAATGATAATCTTATTCTCACGGCTAACAGTGCTAAGCTAACTATTACGTTACCTCATCACACACTACATTCAAAAGGTGTTGTGTCACTCATTTAAATAATGCTTGACCCACTGTTCAGATCATAGTCAGGTGAGCATTTGAGCATGTTATGTTGATATGTTTTGTCACCTTTTGAATGAGATGTTGTGATTTGTTTGTGCAGGTTGTTGCTGCCAGTGGTGAAGAGGAGGTTACTGAGCCTACAACGGGACAGAAGAGAGAGGAGAGGCTCAGGAAGTTCAGAGAGCTTCATTTTAAAAGGGTAAAAGAATCAAATTTGCATTAAGTCTGCGTCCAAACACCCCCACTTGCGAACTTGGCCACTCAGAGCGCGTGCACGCGACAGGAAGTAAGATTGTAGGTCTGTCCTATGTGTTAAAAACACCAAAGTGCAGTGCCCTTAACCCACATTATCTTGAATACCGCTTCCGAGCGGACTAAGGCCCCGTTTACACTGCCAGTTAAATGTGACCCAATTCCAATATGACACAGATCGGATGTGACCCATCATAGTGTAAACAGGGAACAAAACGCATGCATTAGAATATTTCTAGATCAGTTTCAGGCCTCATTCATATGGGGAAATAAATCAGATATGTGTCAATGTGACTGACATGTAAACAGGCAGATCGGATTTTCTGAGACATTGCGGTCTGTACGTAATTAAAACGTTGACAATTTGGTACTTGTCCGCAGTTTTATGACGTGTGATCAGGACGAAGAACTTGTGGATGCGGTTAAATCAAAGACATTAAACAATTTGATTTAACAATCAAAGCATATGCGCAGGCTGCAATGACGGCTCTTTTCCTCCTCCTCCGCCTCAAAACCAATTTAATGTTTGGCGAACTTGTCATGTATCGTAGAGCTAACATCAAGCACATTTCACATTTGTCCATGATGGCTAGAGAGTATTCTTGGCTCAAGAACCCACGTTGACGCATGCGCAATGTTCTAAAGGGTTTGGCAAGTTTAAGCATGTAAATCGGTTATAGCAGTGGTTCTCAACTCCAGTCCTCAGGCCCCCCCTGACAGAATACTTTGGATGTCTCCCTATTGAACACCTGAACAAGTTAATGAGATAATGAAGTGATGATTGATCAATAATGATGAACAGGTGATGTTAATCTCTGAAGAAAACATCATAAGTAAGTTCAAAAACCATAATAATGTTTCCTTTAGTGGGGCTCTTACCCTTGATTTATTTTTTATATCAGCTGTTATAGTGTGTTTCTGAACAGCCATACAAGAGACAAAATTGTTGGAATGAAACCTTCTTAAATTGTTATAAGATAGATACAAATAAGGGGGATTTAAGTCTGACAAATATCGTGACACACCAAAAATCAACCAACATTTGCACAGCTATTACCTACACCAGGACGAAATAATTTTGTCTTTTGTCAGGTTCTTATAAATATGATTCAGAAACAAACTATTTCAGCTAGCAAAAAATGTAACATAATAAATCAAGTGTAAGAGCCACACTTAATGAAAGCTCAACACTATTATGGTTTTTATTCTAGTGATTGTGTTTGTTAACATCACCTGTTCATCATTAATGACTCAATCATCACTTCATTATCTCATTAACTTGTTCAGGTGTTCAATAGGGAGACATCCAAAGTATTCTGTCAGGGGGGGCCTGAGGACTGGAGTTGAGAACCACTGGGTTATAGGAAACAAATCAGAATTGTGCAACAAGACAGTGTTAACAGGGCCTAAGTGTATCCCATCATGCATCACGTTCTGGATAAATCATGAGACTTTTTATGTGTGTTCGAGCTCATGCTGCGCCGCAGAATCTGCAGCCGCCTGACAACAGCAATGCATTCTGGTTCGATCATTTGTCCGACTTTGATCGCGCTGCCTTGCGATATAATTAGACATATCATCTCGTAATAAAACGTAGTGTTGCGCATTTTATTGTTAAAAATCCAGAGTTATGAACTGCTTTTATCACATAATTAGAAACACCACATACATTAACATTATATGTTTGCACTTGCTTAGTGTGTCCCATCGGGTAAGAAATACTTCATGATCACTTGGGCCAAAAACAAGAAATACGTCATGAAAAAGTAAATTCGCAAAGACCGCAAGTTGGGTATTTGGATGCCGCCTTATTGTCTTTGACAAAAGTGTTCAAGTAGTGATAGTCGTGTGTGCATAGGGTGAATTCAGGTTGATTCGGACACTTTTTGACACTTTTATCACTGTCAATAAGTGTCCCAATGAACTTGAATTCACCTGAAGTCACAGACGCAGTGCAGTTTAAAGAGTGACATTCATCATTCAAGAGTGTAATTATTCAATCATTTGAATTAGTGATTTTTATCTGGAGTTTGAGTACTGACTGTCAGTTTTTCTCAAATGTTCATAAACGTAAAGCATACATTGTACTCACTTTCATGCTTTTAGAAATGGAATGAGAAATTATATAAGGACATACTTTTCGAAAGCGAGAATGATAGACACTTCATGAAGCCTTAGGGTAGATAAAAACTGTAGTACACTGGGCTTGCATTAGGCATTGTCATGTGGTTGTCCTTTGGACTAGTAAACTTGTGATTAACTTGTCCGAGTACAATAATGACTTGTTCAAAGATAACAAAAATATATATTAAATTTGAATTCACAATATAGGGATCTAGATTGGTCAAATTTGCTTCTAAGGCTTTAAACTTGTGTCCGCTTTGGCTGCTTAATTTGGTTAATAGGCTTACTCTCTGTGACTGCTATAAAACACTGACAAGCAGTAATTATTATTAGTGTTAAGGCTGTATGTTATCTTTTTTAGCACATAGCACTGTTTTTTTACTGTAGAATAATGGTATATTTGTCCAAATAAATTACTGTAGTATACTATAGTGTTTTTAATCTTTACTATAGTATTCAGTGTTTATCAATTTACTACAAGGGCACTACCATTTTCAATAGCGAATACTATACACTGCAGTATTCAATTTAACAGGACTTTTATTTTGATGGATCTTAGGGAAGACGCTTGAGTTTTTGTGTGTTTGCCGGTAGCTTCACTCAAACAGTAAAAAGCTTGTACAATAAACTCTCAGAGCAGCTCTGGCTGGAGATGATGTTCACGTGTTCATATCCTCATATAGTGCAGACGCAGATAAATCCTTGTGTTGTATGTTAAACTGTGCACATAATTCACTCAGACATGCAGAACACCAAGATGACATTTAAATAACAGGATTCCCCATCAAGTTACATGGAATCAGTGCGGTGCGCCCATGATTAATGTCACACACAAACATGCACAACCACACAATAAATAATAATCAACAATAATCAATATGAAATGTGTTTGTAGAATGAGGCTCGTAAGCTGAACCATCAGGAGGTGGTGGAGGAGGACAAGAGACTGAAACTGCCATCTAACTGGGAGGCCAAGAAAGCTCGTCTGGAGTATGAGCTCACGGTGGACCAGAAGAAGAAGGTACAGCACCTGAGTTGTGTTTGATTTCACTCATAGCTCAGTAAATACTCACTCAATACTTCAATACTTTTGCCGTTTATAAAATGTACACAGCCGTGGTTTTTAAAGGTCAGTTTAAGAGAGAAGGGTATTAGAAGTGTGTAAAGGCAGTGTGTGTGTGTGTGTGTGTGTCAGGAATGTGCAGAGCGTGGGGAGGACTATCACCGAGTGAAGCTCCTGGAGATTAGTGCTGAAGATGCTGAGAGATGGGCAAGGAAGAAAAAGAAGAGGAACCCTGATCCAGGATTCTCAGGTAGGAACTGCTGGACTGATTTTGTTTGGCTGAAAGTGACAGTGATGTTAATTATGTGCTGTTCATTTGTTTTTAACTTAAGTTTTTAATGTTTGTAATAATCTATGTCATATTATTTATTTTAATATATTTCAAGTTTCAATATTTGTACCTTTTCCTTTGTGATAATCCATAATAAAATGATTTATTAATGATATGATACAAGGATAAAATAATAAATCATTTTTAATTAATAAAATATTTGTTGTTCAAATAAAGATATAACACATGGTTATTTAAACTTTTTTATTCTATTTGATTACTGTACATACCTTCAGATCTTTGCTCTACCGTCCACCTCTGTTTTCAAATATGAAAGACTGATCATTGTTAATGTTAATGAGCAGCCTGATTGATCGTCTGCTTTCTATTGGCTGAGAGTAAGAGGGAATATGTTGGCCATGTGTGACATTAAAGATGTGAAACTGAAAACATGCAGGGCTTGTGTTTCACGCCTGTTTAGCTTCGGTTCTGGTCATTATTATCATTTCCCTCTACTTCTCCCTTGAAGAGCTCTTTTCCCTTGCCGGACCCCCACTGCTTGATGTGTTTATTCATATTTGTGTGTGTGTGTGTGTGTGTGTGTGTGTGTACGTGTACGTGTGTGTGTGTGTAGGGTATGCTGAGGCCCAGTTGAGACAGTACCAGAGACTGACAAAGCAGATCAAGCCTGATATGGACAACTATGAGAAACAGAGAGAAGAGTGGTAAGATATTCATTATCCTTCACTGACTCTTTGAATTGGAAGGATTAAATTCATTATGGCTGCCGGATTGTGGCAGCAGTGGAAAAATATCAGGGAATTTCAAAATGGTAATTACAATACCTGGAAAAGGCATGGAAATTATTAACATTTTAAAAAGTCAAGTCTCTTAACTGAGTGCACATTTTTCTACGCTTAATAAAGGTCTCTTTGAAGCAAGAAGTGGTTATGTAATTCCAAACCGTATGACTTTCCTCCTGTGGAACACAAAATGTGGTCTTCATATAATGAAAGTCAGTGAGGTCGGACTTCAGTAATAAAAGTCAAACTCTTATAACAGTCAGGAGAACCGTGGACTAGCCCTTTAATGTTAATATCTCAGAAGGTAGCATTAATGATCTTAACTGATTGATTTATACAACTCTTATCTATCTGCTTTCAGCGGTGAAGATTTCCATCCCACACCAAATAGTCTGATTCACGGCACTCACGTCCCTTCTAAAGTGAGCATCGACCGTATGGTGGAGGACGTTGAGAAACAGTAAGTGTGTGTGTGTTTACATGTGGCATCTATAAGATTTCTGAACTCTCCACCACTTGAGTTAAGCAGACAGCACAACCGAAAGCACCTGACCAACAGGTTCTGACACCGTGTGTTTCTTATCATATCAATCCTTGTCTTTTCTTTCACACTTCTGTCGTTCTCCATCAGAATATGAAATGCTTTCACCAGGTCTTTTTGTTTGAGATCTGGGCCTTGTGTGTGTGTGTTTCTTGGTCCAGATGTGTTTGCGCTGTTGCGTGCCTGCGTGTTGAAGAGGATTTGTTTATGTGTGAGATGGCATTCTTCTGATGCGGAGGAGTTGCTTTAAGCTTCTGAGAGACATTAGACAGGGTCACGGCTGCCAGATCATGACGCAAACACACACTTTGAAGATGTTTGAAGAAACGTCTGTGTTTGCGCGGGAGGGAGGGATGTTTAGGAGTTTCAGAATCTCTTTGATGGAGTTCAAAAACTGACATTGTTACGGTATCAAAAATCTGCTGTAGCAAATGAATAGCTTTAAAGGGAGCTAGGCCAATAGACATTTGCTCTGTATTCTCTGATTTTGCTGCAATTTAACTTTGGGAATATCGTGATTTTCACAGCAATTCAATTACAAGATTGTTTCATTAGTTTTTATGATTTTTTTTTCCCCCTTGTTGTTTAATATCTTCAGTTAAACATGAGTGGTGTTGAGTTAGTAAGGTTAAGTAAACTGATTCAAATGTTTGTGCAAAACTTGATGATTCCTTTTATTTCAGCATTATTCAAGAGCATCTTGTACACTTCAAGAGAAGCAGGAAAATCTGGACTTTCATACAGTTGAACATGGTCAATGTCAGATCTGCCTTATATTAGAGACCTAGAAATGCAGAGTTCTGTGTCAATCTTCATTTTGCTACTTTTGTGGAAAACAGTGTGACAAACAATTTTTAGATTCATGTGAACTAGATTTGACAGTTTTTCTGCTCGCAGTTATTTGACATTAATGCTTGATGTTTTTAGGCCATTTCAGCACAAAGACCTAAATATCAAATTATTGATATTGTCAAAGGCTTAAAATGTATATTAGAGGATTCATAAGATTAAACTCTGGCTGTGCATAAACATGTTATTTCGTGTGTGTGGTTTAGGATTGAAAAGCGCTCAAAATACAGTCGTCGCCGTGCCTACAACGATGATTCCGACATCGATTATATCAACGAGAGGAACGCCAAGTTCAACAAGAAGGCCGAGCGGTTCTACGGCAAATACACAGCAGAGATCAAACAGAACCTGGAGAGAGGAACAGCCGTGTAACCAAGGAAACTGTTGCTTTGAATGTCGCTTTTCCATCTGCCAAACAACCATACAGAAGTCATAAACAAATGTTTTTATCTTCATGTGAAATGATAAGCGCTCCTTTATTAGAAGGAAGTCTCTCTCTTCTCTGTTGTGGACAAACCCATTGAAGAGGTGTAAATTGAAATACATTTTTTGTCTTGTACTATCGTTGAAAGTTTTATTATTGATATGAATACTTTTACCTGCAATGCTAAAGTGGACATCTTCTGTCAGTGTTTCTGCTTTTGTGTGTCTAAATTCATTCAGTTTCCACAGTAGTTGACTAATAGTTAAATAAAAACAATTTCATACCACAATTCATTGTACTTTGGGATTTAACTTATATGACAGATGTTTTTCTTACTATACTATATTCCACAGCTGTGAAGTTGCTCCTGTAGTTTAGTGATAATGGTTTGAGATTGTTTAAGCAAATAAGGTGTGTTCTGCACCAAAAACTAAAAAAATACATTGCGATTTCCTTATGTGTGTGAGTAAGAGACTGATTAAGCAAGAAAAAAGGCTGAACGTGAGAATTAAACGTGATTGTTTATCTTTTGGCAGAATTATCGTGTTGGGAAAATGCGTGGCAGAAATTCAGTTATTCTGTATCTTCATCATCGGATGCCAGGTCTTGTTGCCCTCAAGCGTTGAGACATAAGAGACATTGTGACCTGAGCCGACTTCAGAGTAGATCAGAGATCATTCTAGATCTTCTAGCTGTCATTTATCTCTGCTTGGGAACAAATCTCTTATGAAACAACTTTCAAATGTGGTGTAGATGAGTAAATGGTTTATCATTTTCCATTCAGGTCATTTAAAGGAAGTTTACAAAAGTAACTTTATGGTCTTTTTTTACAGCTCACTCTATGCGTTTAATATTCTCTGATAGGAAACTGTACCACGGTGGGCACATTACCTGTGGGTCATTAAGCAAAAGAGACCACGTAAATCAAACCCTTTGATATTGGAGCCGCTCGAGTCGAGCTCTTGTGTGCCGGTTCTTCATACGGACAAAACCCAAAAGCCCTTTTTGCTAATAAAGAGAAAGGCTTCCATTGAGAACACAAGCTGAGAAGGAATGCCATTCAACAGTTTTTCCTAAAATACACACGCCACAATCCATAACTGCTGTAGTCATGAATGAAATACCGCTCTGGGTGTTTTTTTACTGGTAGGGAAGAGTGACAAACATGTGCCACAGACACATCTTGTCCGACTAATGCTGGTTTCCATTCCCAATGGCCTTACAAATAGTTGAACAATATCTCCAACCTGGTTACTTGCAGAAGAACGTTCTGTTGAGGAACAAAAGGAAAACCACAGATTTTATCAGTTACAATTTGGCTCTATAGGTTTAAACATCAAGGCTGTCAAAAAAACCTTTAAAATGTATTTTGATGTTCTTGACCTTCTTCTGCACAACACATCAAAAGATATTTAGAAGAAAGTTGATAACCGAACAACATTGAATCCCATTGATTTACATTGTATGATCACAAAGCTACAGAGGCATTTCTCAAAATATCTTCATTTGTGTTTCACAGAAGACTTATATACAGATTTTGTACCACATGGTGTGAATAAATGTTTGTTTTTGGGTGGAAAGATTTTATGTTTACTTAAATAATAAAATAAATGAATATTATAGCACCAAACATGTGTCATTTAAAGAATCAGTGTTATAATTGTTTATAGTTAAATATATAAAACGATTGCTGTAATTTTGTGCCGTGTCTGCATCTTGATAATTGATATAGCCTACTGTATTTTAATTGTGCCAATATTGGAAAGTTTCGTGTTAACAGTGAACGTTTAGGAAAAAATGGAGATTTAGAGATTATCGTCATGTGATGAGCTCAAACCACCGCCTGGCATCCGGAGCATCACAGACATCAAATTAAACATCAAATAGATTTTTGCCTGTGAGCGGTTACATGTGCCAATTTTCTCAAGCTGTAATGAAAAGACGTCTTGTGTGTGGCAAACAATGTCTTTCTTTATCACATGTTTTTTTTTTCACTGTGGATTTCTTTTTTTAGTCTTCAGGATTTCTCTGTGGCTGTGCCAGGCTCTCCAGACGTGGGCCTCTGGTGTCTCTCATTGACGAACAGCTGGAGCATTAAGATGGGTTCTGGAAAATGTGTGTGAATAGAAAAGAGACCTGCACTCATGCGTGTGTGTGCACTTTTGATATTAGTATGGTCCTCTCCATATACCAGGTGTTATGTGTAAATGATGTGGCCAACCCTCAGGCCAGGCGAGGATATCTGATCTGAGATCAGGAAAACCTGTTGGATCAATAATCCCGGTACTGATGTGAATATTGCATCATTTCAGAATATGATGAAGTTTAACTAAGGCCCAGAGATTCTACAGGGTTAGTAATGAAAAGAAAAACTTGTAAGTCGCTTTGGATAAAAGTGTCTGCTAAATGACTAAAATGACTAAATGTGAAAATCATAAAGGGGTGGTTCATCCACAAATAAAAAGTCATCAAAAGTCAACATTCAAACACCCTCGTGTCATTTTAAACCTGTACGACTGACTTTCTTTCTTTAAATCTGTAAATCAAAAATGGGTGTTACAGAAATACACCGACAAAATGAATTTGCATGTATACTGGCCAAAGATCCTCCAGAATGATAACATCTCTCTCTGGGCTGCAAAAACAATCTTCATCGGAATCTGTGGTAGGATTACACAACACAGTCACCATCATTACTGCCAGTGAGATTATAAAATGTTTCTCATTCTTTTTATATTTGATAAGGATGGAGAAAAGACAGTAAATCTTCATTGTCAAGATTGTGTATCATTAGAGGAGTTTTCATTTTGAGGTAAACTATCCCTTCAACACGTTTCATGTGAATGATACCCTTACACAACTTGAAATATCATTTATGATCATATTTTCAAGTATATATATATATATATATGGATAGTTATTTTAAAATTCAACCCTGTAAGACAAACTTGGCAAAATGTTGTGATTTCACAAAAAGCACAGCAGCAGAACAACAGACGTTTTGGCACGAGCTCTGAATAGATGCTTAAAACAGAGAAAAAAGACTATTGGAGCGTAAACAAAGACCTTTACTTGTGCCCAAGCCAAACCAACCTCTGTAGACAGCATCTCATGCTCAATACAACGACTAGATCATGTAACGTTGTCTTATTACACAGCTGTTTGTAATTCTTTAAAACCACCAAATGCCCGAGAGAAGCACATGGACAAGAATGAGCGAGGTGTCGTTACTGAGATGAGAAGAAATATTCTTTAGTCTTAAAACAGCATGTTAGCAGATCACACCAAGCATCAGAATTAGGAGGTGATTCTTCATTCCAGAGCTGAGAGATTGATTAACTCATCTAGTGTTTGATTTTTAAAACAACCAGCAGGCGAATACATTGCATATTCAATTTTATTTACATAAATTTTTTAAATGTAAGAAATGTCAAGCTTGTAAATCTGGTTTGTAGTAACTTGTAAAATTTGAATATGTTCTACACAAGCTTGTAATACATTGCTGTTTGCCAGTCTGACTGAGACAGTGAGACAGCGCCACCAAGAGTTCAGACACTAAAGCCCAGCTCAAAATAGAAGAACCTTTGGAAACATTATATAATCCAAATTATTTCAGTGGGGTTTGTAACAACTGGATATTTGCATTTAACAATCCATGTTCAAACATATGAATGTATTATTTTCATATCACGCTCAATTTTTATGGTTTTTATTGCCATTATGATAATATTTTTAAATGTGAAACGTTCACATCAAGGTTCTGGAGATTCAACCACCTTTTAAAAAAAGTATTGAAACCCTCAAACTTTGTGACATTTTGCTTTTTGAATGTAATATTTTATTGTTACACTGATTTGCTTGTCGTTTTTAATCACAATTATAATATTTTTTCAATGTGAAATGTTTACTTCAAGGTGAGAATCGTACTCACTTGTCAAAAATGTATCAATTGAAACCTCTCAAATTTGCTGGTATTGTTCAAGCTTCTGAATTCTATGCCTAATCTTGTGATTAATGATCTGGTGATGGCACAAATGTAGCAATTAAAAAAAGTATTTTTCATCAAAAATTTATTAGATCAAATTTTAAATATTAATATGTATTGTACCCGTTTCAAGGAAACGTTGTTACACTGCCACAATGAAGAGCACACACACACCCAAGATTATTTTGTGTTCTTTATTAAGAATATCCACAGCGCAAACCCCAAAACACAATATTTACACAATTTCCCACCTGTTTGACATCCTGTTGCCTTCTTCCAACAAAACCCACTTTATATCTGAAAGAAAACATTTATAATGAATTCAGTTTCTTCCCATTCCCTCCCCCCACCCCAGTGATAACTACACAAACTATATACAATATTTACAGTCTTTTAACACCACTGTTCTATTGGTTTCAGTGTTTGCCTTTAGATGCTTTGCCGATGGGGATCCACCGGCCATACGGCTTCCTGTCACCCACACTGTCAGCTCTTGATGTTACCTTACTGTCATGGAGCATTGGACTGTTTGAAGGTTTGGCGACAGTATTCTGTGAACATAACGAGGTAAAATATACTTTTAGTATATTCATTTTTTAGTTTATCCATACATTCATTATGTTTGACTAATGTTTCTTAACAACTTACATTGATGTTGAAGGTAAGTGGCTTTGTTTTGGGTGATGCGTGAGAAGTCCCTTCACCACTATCATCATCATGGTTTACCTAGAAGAAAAGACAAGGAGGAAAAAGGTGATATTAATAACACTGTCAATTTGATGTAAACCTCACTGGCTAGCACATTGCTTCAGCTTTAAGTTAAACTGCCCTCAAGACTGTAATAGAGTTACATACTGAAGAGAGTCTAGCATCTGTATTACTAATTCTGACCTGCTATTGAGTGTAAAAGGACATTAACACTCAAATACGTTTCTTTTTTTTTTATTTGCTATGAGACTACAAGTTTAATATGCGTCACAATAGAAAATAAAAACATTTTTAGAAAAGCTTTGTTCACACTGCACCTAACTTTTACTATTCAGTAAAACCCACACAAAGGAAAAAAAGCACAACCCAAATTAGGGAAAAATATTTGAACCCTATTAGACCTTATCGACTGAAATGATTTCAAACCACATAAGTTTGATGTGCCAAAATAATCAGATTTCTGCTGCCCGTCTGAACAC
This sequence comes from Triplophysa bombifrons, assembly GCA_029783895.1. Classification (NCBI taxonomy): domain Eukaryota; kingdom Metazoa; phylum Chordata; class Actinopteri; order Cypriniformes; family Nemacheilidae; genus Triplophysa; species Triplophysa bombifrons. Next base: position 2,250,793 of record CM056459.1, on the reverse strand, counting down.
AGTAAAAAAGAGGAAAAAACTAGGCGGAGCGAAATAATGAAATTGTGTTTCCAAACCCCATCCATCATGAGTGGAGTAAGCTCTCTCTGGTCTTCACAAACACTGAACAGAGGAAAACTGGAAAATTATCATACAAACCAGTTCAACCATCAGCAAACATGTCTGCCATTCTAACAGTTGTATATATGTAATGTTGTATGGAAGTGGCTGATCATCTGGATGAATCAGAAACATTGGTTTTATATTACTGTTAAAAGTGTTTTTTCAGTTTTTTCAACAAAATTCTACCGCTGACATGGCATTTACTTAACCTTTGCAGTTGTGAATTTAAGACTTAAAGTTGGTGTCTTTCAAGTCATGTGACCACCCCCTCTTTCCCTCTTTGTCCAAAGGGTGAAGGAGTTCAGCTCTACAGGAACAGAAACGATACAAACAAAAGAAATGAAGCTAATGCCGCCCCTTGTCACAGTGAGAGGATTAATGACCACGTTCTTGCACAAACACACACACACACACACTCACTCACTCTCTCCAACACACAGTAGTACATACTCTTCAGTGTGCACTGTTACCTAATCCGGATACGAGCTGTTCATCATTCCATTAAATCCATCAGGCAAAATCATTCACGTCTGAGGAGACAGATTACATGTAACCCAAATTGGACGCATTCATATTTAAGTCGCGTTTCATTAAGTTAGTCAACGTCCCCAGATTCCACTTAATGGATAGGTGAGAACTGTATTCTACAAATTAACTGGAACAATGTATAGAGCTCAAGATGTTCATGCAATATTATTCAACTTTAACCTGCATTCATGTCAAGTTCTGGAGTTCTGATGGCAGCCAGGTGCGTGTGCGAGTCTCACCTGTGCTGGTTTTGAGTCATCCCTGAACCTTTTCTCTTGAACTGATGAAGATCTCTTCTCTTCCTGCTCCTCCAACTCTCTCAAGCTCGCTGGCAGCTCCAAGTTTTGCACTCCCAGAATCCTTGCAGCATTTGCTTTGGCAACATCCAATAGATACTTTTTCTCTATGACATTAAAACACCAATTAGTAAAATACCACAACCGGACATGCAAACGATTCTTAAGACATTAAATGAAAAAATATGAAGGTCAGAAAACAATGAGAGTACTTTCACATCTGAGTGCACAGTTTCTGCTTCTCTGAAGTCTTACCTGCTTGACTGAGACGGATGGAAGAGCGTTCCTGGCTCCGGGAGCGGCTCCTGTGAGATCTGTACCTGTAGGGCGAGGGGGAAAACCGGCACCGATTCCTGCCCACAAATCTACCACCCCTCCGATGGACAGGAGAGCGGGATGACCGGCGGGAGTAGCCGTAGGGACTTGGAGAGCGACTGCGGGAGCTGGAGCGACTGCGCTGACGATAGTGTCTGCGACCAGATGATCGTTCTGGGGACGGGCTGTAGGAGCGGGAGTGAGCACGGTAACGGCGTGGGGGAGAATAGTGGCGGTGGCGGCAGCGTGAGTGGCTGGAAACCCGATGGCAGCGTGGGTGAGAGCGGGAACGGGAGCGAGAACGGGAGCGTGAGGAAGAAGACGATGAGGACGGTGATCTGCGACGCCCCCGTGATGACCTCCGTGACCTGCCGGAGGAATGGCTCCCTCTGCTGCTGGAGGTGGAGCTGTCACTGCTGCTGCTGGAGCAAGAGGAGCTGCGAGACAATGGAGCTTTCTGATCAAAGATGAGCTTCACACTGGGGCTGGCCTCCGCCTTCATGATCAAACCTACATAAAAACACAACCAACAACAAATAACAAACACTGTCACAAAGATAACAATTTGTGTTTTTTGTTATTGAAAATGCAAAACAAAAAAAAGTGGACAAAAATATAAGAAAACAATTATGAACGTAGTAGCTGCAGAGCATATTTTTACTAATTATTATTATTATTATTATTAATAAACAAAATGTTGGTACAAATATAACAAATGGATATCAGCTTTTATTGAGAATGTGCGGAAATAGATGTAGGTCAGCTGACGTAACGGAGACCCCGCCCCTCTCCTCAAATTACACAAGCGTCTCTAGAACGTTCCACAGAACAACAGTTAACTAGCAATATCTGACCAAAGCTATCAAATAACACAAAAGGTCAAAGAACGTATTCTAGATTCGTATCTTAAAAGGTTAACTTTTCAATATTTGGTCTTAATTTCATAAATTGCCAGAGCCTTTCTCCCCGTTGATTAATTTTCGTTTTATAGAGAAAGACAACTGATTAACGTTCAATGAATTTCAGACAGTTTATTAACCGTTCAAATAAATCAATTAAACAAAATTAACAATTAACTTACCGTCACTGACTCGATCCAACTGTACAGAAGTGATGAAAAATGCGAGGAAACGCTCGACAATCGAACGAATTTGAACCAGAAACCAATTTACTTCACCACAAAAAATCTAAATACACTGCTTTCCACCGAAAAGAGTGTTTATTTGCTTGAAATAAGCTGTTAGTTAAGAGATAGCTTCTTAAAGATGATTTTTGTATGACCGACGGAGATCTGAATCGAACCTACGCGTCTCACGAACGTTATGTTATGGCCGTAACCTGCGCATGCGCAGACTGTTAAATAACACTACTGCTGACGTCATCAAACCATCTAGAACATTCCTCATATGAACACTGTCTGACAAAAAACAATCCGATGTTTTATTTCAACATAAAGTTCGTGTCAAATATATATAAATTATGAAATCTATTTTCAAGTGAATGACCTTGGTTGTTTCATGTCCACAACTAAACAAATAAAGTTCTCTCTAACATCAAGGTGACTTAATCTTTAATCATTTCATTCAGTAATTCTACCTAATCGCTTTATTTATAATCGACACTCACAATCAATGTAACCAAAGCATTTAAACATATTTACCACTTTATTTGCTTATTTAAACACTTTGTTAGACAATACCGAGGACGCGAACGTGTAGTCTCGCGACATTACGATTTTATATAACATTGCTATCGCGAGATTTCACTCTGGTCACCAGCAAACACCCTTTACACAATAAGTCTCCGAGCGTGAGCTGCATGATTTTGCATTTTTCCATACAGATAAAAGACGAATTTCCTGTGCTGGATTTAGACGGAAGATAGATCCTAATCGTTGCATTTCAAAATGGTTGTTGAGAACCTGCTCCCGGCTAACTTTGGCTATGCAATCTTTGTGTATATGTATAGTTTCATCATGTTGATGTATCTCGGGTTAAAAGTTGGTGGTGCGAGGAAGAAATTTGGCATAAAGGTGCTGTAACTCTTTACATGCAGTGCATGATGTTATAATTTTGGATGGAACATCAGCTGGTTTTAAGGCAAATGCTTTATTAATGTGTTGTGTTTAGTATCCCACCATGTACAGCGATAAGGAACTAGTATTCAACTGTGTCCAAAGAGCCCATCAGAACACGCTCGAGGTGTATCCACAGTGGCTTGTGTTCCAGACCATCGCTGCACTGGAGTATCCTGTGAGTACAACTTACCTGGATTTTTACCTTCTGGCCTCATTTTCAATTAAGACATTTATTATATGTTGATTTTGTAACATCAGAAATTGTATAATAGTCACTGTGAGTCACGCACTGTATACAACAATCTTGTAACGTCACTGGTTTAAAATGTAAACAGCTGATGATTCATAATATTTGTTTCTCTAATGTCCTTCCTATGGTGTTATTCATTATTTTGCCCAACTTTTTGAAGATTTTTTGAAGACAGTTCATTGTGGGCTGTCAAACTACAGGAATGAATAAAGTTCTCTGCAGAAAATGAATTTTATACAAAGTAGACGTTTTTACAATGAGATATTTACATACTGCATGCAAGTGTGTGGGCATCGTAAATTCAAAGTATGTCTATGACATGCAAATAAAATGAAAAATGCATACAGGCTTTGAATGGTTTGTAGGAAGATGACCATAAAGTGACTGAATTGTTTTTCGGTAAACAATTCCTTTAAAGAAATGGGCTTTTATGAAGAAAAAAGAGCCAATACCGTACATGTTCATAAATACCCTTTATCCAACTTCACGATAACTTGCACTTTAATCTCCCACGTCAGGTTGTTGCCTCTGTGTTAGGGGTCATCTGGGTGACAAGCAGGTTCTCTTATGCCTGGGGTTACTATACAGGCGGTAAGTTCTTTTGTACACATTGAATACTTTAGCTCTTTAAACTTTGATGGCGAGTATGCGCGAATCAATATAACTATATTATGAATTTTATACTGTCACGGTTAAAGCTTGCGTCACCACTATTTTTTTTTGTATTTTTATAACCATGTGGCAACAGTAATAACCGCTCATTAAATTATTTCCTCCTTTTTCGAAGCGACACAAACCAGTAGATTACATTATTAATGATAAATGAGTTCAAAGTCAGTGCAAAAACGGCATCACATAAATATAGAGTGAAGAGGTAAACACTGTAAAACTTAGATGGTTTAGATGAAAATTGTTGTTAATTGAATAAGCCACATTTAAAGCCATTGTAAAATTGCTAAAATGTCCAAAGTGTGACACTACCGATATATATGTGTTTATATCTTTGTTTCGTGATCTTAATGAGAAAATCAAGGTTGTTTCTCAACATCATTGTTGTCTTTCTCTGTGTCAGACCCCGCTAAGAGAATGTATGGTGCATATGGATACATCGGGCTGTTTGGAGTCATAATTCTCTCCATCTCTGTGGCTCTTACGCTGCTTGGAGTCTTTTAAAGGGACTCATCACCAAGAAAAAACACATATAACCTAACCTTGACGCATAAAGTGTAGATTTTATTATCATTAAACTTTTTCATCGTTTTCAAAATTGCATTGTTTTCTGTCTTGTAATTTTACATATTGTTGAATATGTAAACAACTTTTTTTAACTGTTTGGTGATTTTCATGTACACATGCTGTTGTCTTTTCTTGCTTTCCCATGTCATTTTTGCAATGAATTTAGATGTATAATAAAATTTGTGAGATTTGAATAAGCCTTATGTGTGTGCTTGGAAGTGCCTCATAAACATTCACTTGAGTTGTGTGACAAGCTTTGTCCTGCATTTCTGATCTCATTGTGATACGGGCAATGGATATTTAAAAGCACACAGAACTGCGAGTTATGTAAATAGAATTTATTTTAAAGTGGCTTATGCCAGATTTTAGGACAAGATATGGGGTTAAATTATTTATCAACAATGTTTCTAGTGATTTTACACACTGTCTAAAGAGTCCACCCTTGAGTGTATGATATTCTTTCCCTTCGATAAGGCGTCCTCCTCTTATAAATGGCATTAGTCTGTTATTTTATTAACCGCGTCATTATATGATTTGAGGTATCATAAATGTCTGTAGCACAAATGTACAGCGCAAAATATGAGTATGAGCACAAGTAGGTTAATACAAAATTGTATAGCAATTTAAAATCTCCCTATTTCTCATAATCTAAACTCTTACGATTTTACTAGTTTTACAAATTTAGTTTTAAATCCAAATTGTAGATGTACACTAGGCCCGGTTTCACAGACAAGGCTTTGCTTAAGCCAGGACTATATGCCTTGGTGAAATTAGGATATTTAACTTTCTTTTATAAAAATACCATAGAAAAAAATATAACTTGGGACGAAACAATGACACTGACAAATTTTAAGATATGTCAGGCCAAGTTATTTTCCAGTTCAGACTATCTGTGAAACCAGGCAGTAATGCTTAAAAAAGTATGTAGGCCTATATGACAAATGTACAAAATTGTGAGAAATAGTCATAGCCACAAAAATGTATTAAAAAGATCATGTATACACAAGAGTTGCATTTCATTGCAATGGCTTTTTGTCAGTGCTAAAGAGATGTTGTGGGACAAAACTTTCTTATTTTTACAAATTGACAACTGACATTGTCACAATGACATCACAACAACCAGTTGAAGACGACAGTATGCGAATACTTTGCTATCTCATAATGCTGAGGTTTAAATAATTTTTTTAAACAAGGAAATCATGTTAAGAAATAAGATGACAGCGCGCTACATATGCTGGCTTTCCAAATCAACTGCGCATGCGCAACTTAAGGCCACTTTCAGACGGAAGACTGCGGAGAGTATCTGTACCTAACTGCGAACCACGGGAGAAACTCAAGAAAAGTGCAGGTAAGAAAACTGTGAACTATAGCGAGAGACCCATAATAACGATTCTTGATACGTTCACCTATCTTCCAAAATTTTTATTCACCCATTCGGCTTAAGGATCGATAAGATCGATGAAGCAGAAATGCATAAGAAACGCAACCGACCGGACATTATGGATTAAGCGTCTACATCTTTAACATTCGACGGTTTCGCACGACATAATGGGAATATGTAGTTTTAAGCCGTTGTGTTAAATACCACAAGTGTTTTTCTTTATACATTCGTCGTAAACATGACAGAGGAAAATCCTTTGTGTGTCATTTGTGTTTGTTTCAGGCAGATCATAAGCGCGCTGCATGTGCGCAGTCACTAATGTTGCGTCTCAAATGCGCAGACATAGTGACCACTTACATTTTTATTCCTCGTATTGGCAGACACTTTTATCATAATCATAACCCACTCACAGTTCATTTACACTGTACATTTTTTCGTCTGTGTGTTTGTTCATTGGGAATTAAACCCAAAACATTGGCATTGCCATCACAGTGCTTTTCCAAATGATCCGTGATCAACAAATTCAGACTTAACAAATGATGAGTGAACTAAAACAATGCAAGTTAAAGTCTAATATGTAAGCTTTATCCTGTAAACATGTGGTTTTAGGTCAGATCAGAAGGATGTCAGGCTTTCTGGATGGGATCAGGTGTGGGGAATGTGATTGTAATGTGGACTGGAGTGAGAAGAGAAACACTATTGCCTCCATCGCAGCTGGAGTTCTGGTATGTTTTCATGATGGTGTATAGTCCTGTATTTATCATTTTAGAAAATCAACCGTCTCTAGTTTTTTTTATTCTTCAAGCAGTAATGATGAAACCGTAAGCATATCACACAGTATGCGCTTAATTTTTAGCCCTTATTTTAGCCTACCTTTTTTTATGCTGATTTCCATTTTTCTTGCAAATGCAGTTCTTCACAGGCTGGTGGATCATCATTGATGCAGCGATTATGTACCCTAAAGAGGAACAGTTTCACCATGCATACCACACGTGTGGCGTCATAGCAACAATAGCCTTTCTCATGTGAGTTATACCTGTTTCTCTCTTGCTTCCTCGGAACAAAGTCTCTGTTTTGACTGTATTTACACAGAATATCTTTGTGACCGTGACACACATTAAGCTCTTATCTTTGAGGTTTGCCCTAGATTTTTCAAGAACGTTATTGCTAGTGCCACCATGACAACATTGTTAAACTTCCTGTGTATTTGATTGCAGGATCAATGCTGTGTCAAATGGTCAGGTGAGGGGGGACAGCTACAGCGAGGGCTGTTTGGGGCAAACAGGTATGTGTTTTTAACATATTGTGTGCATCATGAAAGCAGTGTAGTGTAACTTCTCAACGACATATTTGAACTGAATTTTAACAATATAATTGCACTGAATTTGCTTGGGATATTCAAATAAAGGCATAGTTCTCCCTTAAATAGCAGTCTGTTTGCATAAAGTTGAACACTTCTGTTGATAAGTCATTAAAGTGAAATTGTAAGCGATGTGAGGCCAATTATGGCGTTCCATACTCGGAATCTGTGCTCTCCATTTAACCCTCCCAGTGCACACACACAGCAGTGAGTGAAGTGAAAGTGAAAAATGACCTATTTGTCAGGTATGGTGACCCATACCCGAAATGTGATCTCCGCATTTAACCCATCCAGAGAGTAGTGAACACACGCACAGCAAGTCGTGAACACATGTACAGCCGGAGCAGTGGGCAGCTATCACTGCAGTAGAGCATCACTGCCCGGGGAGCAAGTAGGGGTAAGGTGCCTTTGGGTTAGAAGTTCAAGTCTCTAACCATAAGGCCACGACTGCTCCAAATTAAATATTAGTAACTGTATGTGAACCCTTCAATAAGTTGAATTACTGCTACATACCTAAACTAACCTGATACTATTGAATATAAAAGCAAATACAGAAATATCAAGTTTTTTATTGACTTTTGTAAAAAGTAGAAAAATGTTTATATGAAAATGTTTTCATCTGTGTCTAGGTGCCAGAGTTTGGCTCTTCATTGGCTTCATGTTGGCGTTTGGCTCTCTCATCGCCTCTATGTGGATTTTGTTTGGGGGTTTTGTTGTGACTAGTAAGATTCCTTGTTCTTCATTTTTTAGAGAAAAGACACACACATTTCACAGGTTTTACACATGTGATCACATGGGTTTTTACATGTACTCCCATTGATTGCAGATGGAAATGCACTGTGTATCAACACAAAAGTGTTCCAAAAACACATGTGTGCACATGTGTATTTCATGTGTGTATTTCATGTTTCTAATACAGTTTTTTTCTCTATTTTTATGATGAACAGAACAAAAGGATCTTTCAGTGTATCCCGGTATTGCTGTTTTCTTCCAGAATGCATTCATCTTCTTTGGGTAAGACTGAAAATTGCAAGGAATACATGCCACTTCATCACGTGCCTCTGTAATTTGTGATCTTATTGTGTATTCTTCAAGCAACATTTTTTTCTGTGTTGCTGTTTATCATCACTATGACACTAAAATGCAGTTTATTATCTCCAGTACTGACCCTGTTTATATCTCGTATAGATCCATTTCAGTACGGTTACATTATCAAAATGTGGAAAACGCTGTCTTGCCTCATATTTTAGAATTAGATATAGATATATATAAAACACACTAAAATTTGTGATTTGAACACTGATTTGTGGTTGACCTTGTCTCTCATGCAGTGGTCTGGTGTTCAAGTTTGGACGAACTGAAGACCTATGGCAGTGATGATACCTTCCGTCAAATCCCACAGTCCATCAACACATAATTCCTCTGTACTCTGACTTAATGCTGCTTATTGGCTATCTCTATTTTATTACCCCTTAAATATCTTCCTTTTTCCTTTCTTTCTTATTTCCCGTGTGGCCAAAACGAGTGCACAGTGAAAAAGAAATGCATCAAGTCCACACTCTTCTGTCACTCAAGTATACAATAAGATTCCAATTCTGGAACATGTTGTAATTTTAATGATTAGAATCAGCACCGGCATTGTGTTTACCAATTTTGAGAAAATACAAATTGCTGCAGTATAGATTGACACATGGTCAAATATGCTCAACAGAGCTGATAGTATGAATCTCACTTCATAACCCAATATTATTACAATATCAATTAGCAAAAAACTGTGATTTTCCGCTTTCACTCTGCACAAAGACGAAATCTGTCATAAGCAAAAAATGTTTTTCCAACTATACGTTTTTTTTTCTGTTGTTTATTGTATGTAAATCTGATTTTCATCAAACACAAAATTTGTGTATTATAAATGCTTAACACTAGTGAGGATTTGAAATGTATTTCATGAAATGTAGTCCCATTTTATGTATTTTCCATACAGCTTTTCCACAATCAATACATTTAAATGAATATTCCAACCATTTATGATTACCAAAAATTATTTCATAGACATTACACTCACAAATAACTTTTTTGACTGATTTATTATTTTGTGACTAGGAAACCGTACATTCACTATCAACTTTTCCGAGGGCCTTCCATGGCTCTGGTTAAATATTTTGTTTTGTAGAGATGTTTAAGTTCAGCCTCAATGTTTGGTTTACCATGTGGGGGCTGTGTAAAAATGTTTTAAGAGAAGCACAATTTTTATTATTTCAGTGGTTGCAGGGAAATAACTTATTTCGGTCAGAGAAATAGAATCGTCTTTTAACATATTTTTTTCTAAGCATTTTAAGAATGTAACATTTTTATGTAATCCCTGTGTCTCTTTCTGACAGAAAATAGCAAAACTTCTTTCAACTGTGGGTTTAAAACAAATAAAATGACTGTAAATATGTATAAAGGTTGTAGGTTTTTTATATCCAGCATTTTATTTATTCTGATTGTTAAACTCATACACAGATAAACAACATGAATTCCATCTAATTTCATGAGGTTAGATTTATATGATACGTTATTTTGTCATGTTATTTTATATGTGTGTTTGTGTGGCAGAAAAAGCTCCACTTTATGTGTCTGCTGCCACTAAAGTAAATGGAATGAGCATCAACGTCCTATGGCATTGTCATTTTCTCTGCAGTTTAGACAATCTACTATTTTCAATTTAGCTGTAAAATGTTTATTAAAGCAACATATCTCTCTCACACACACACACACACACATTGTGTTCATGATTTTGTCTGTAGCCCTCAGTGTCCTGTGTCCTGACCTTCATTTCTCCACCACCAAATTTGGAAACTACATAAGAAATAAATTATTGATTAATCAAATGCTAAGTACAATTTAAAGTAAATAATTTTACAATTAATGGTACTGAAGGGTATGAGGTTTAAAACGACCAATCACCTTCCAGAATGCCTGGTCATCAAAACACTTCCTGTCCTGTTGAGGTCTCCAGATGCTCAGTTTAAGAAACAGTCCTGCAGATCATCATTGGATTATATATTAAGCTTAAAGGATTCTTGCGGAGTATTTGAATAAAAATTTGAAAAGTGTAATAAAAGTTTGAATTCGTAGCAGATCTGTTGGAGGACTGTAAGTGAATGAACTGGTGAATGGATCAGTGGTATCATACCTGTGGCCATACCCATTACAAGACTCATGCACAGTGTTATGAAGAGAACACAGATGTGATGCACAGCAAACTCCAAAGCTCTTAGAACAGGTGACAAACAGAGTCAACATTAATTCATTAGAAACATATATAAATGCCATAGTATTATACTGCTATACAATGATGCCCTTCAAGGAACAGTTCACCTTCAATCCACCTTCAAAGGAAAATTCTGTAATTTACTCGCCTTGCTGTCATTTTAAACCTGTGTGATTTTCTTTCTTCAGCAAAACACAAAAGAAGATATTTTGAAAAATGCTGGTCCCCATTGACTCCGATTTTATGGACACAAAACCAATGCAAATCAATGGGGATCAACGGTTTTCTGTTACTGATATTTATCACAATATCTTCTTTTGTGTTCGGCGGAAGAAAGAAAGGCATACAGGTTTTGAAATGCAAGGGCGTGTAAATAATGGCTGAAATTCCATTTTGAAGGTGAACTATTCCTTTAATGAGTTTTTTGGACACCCGTTTTTTAATATTTCATATGATAAAATCAAAACATAAAGTGAGATAAAGTTTTACATTGTGCTTTCAGTACTGGCCACCCGTAGAAATAAATGAGCGAGCCATCCGAGAATTCCAGGTATGGCATGAACGTTGAGGACACCACAGGTGTCATGACACTCAAAAGCTAACAGCATGTGACCCTGATTGAAAAAAAGAGATCACGATAACATCTGGAAAATCTGTAAGTCATTGACCATGTTGAAGAGATTGTACAAAACCTTTGACTTTGTTTCATCTGTGGAACACAAAAGAAGATATTTTGAGAAATGTCTCAAAGTGGTATTGTGTCTATAGTGAATAGGGGCCAATGTATTTTCGTTACCAACGTTCTTCAAAAAATCTTCTTTTGTGTTCCACAGAACTAAGTCACGGAAGTTTGAAATGACATGAGGGGGATTAAATGATTTATTTATTAAAATCATTTTTGGTTGAACTTTCACTTTAACTTCTCTGTACAAAAAATCTGATTATTCAGCTCACATTGAAACACAAAGGATTTTGGGATTGCAATAACATTCTTTATTAATGTGGCTTTACCTTCATGTACCGGAATCCCAGGGATGATAAAAGAGCGGCACATAGGCCAATCGTCATGGCAATCCATGGAGTGTGGACTGCTGTCATGGCAACTCCAATAGCAACACCGCCAGAGAGGACAGAGCCCTGGACATGCACCTGGTTAAATGATGTGAAATGGTTACTATTGGTCTCTTGGATACATTAAACAAGTTATACATCATGTATTTAAACATTTCAACTGTCTAATCATTGCAATTCTGTTCAACACTTCTGCATCCCTCTACAAACACCCACCATGTTCATTTTTCCTTTCGAGCTAGTGAGCATAGAGACCGTCATCGCCACGACAACACTGACAGCCAGAGATAGATACGTCCCATAAATCACGCTAAGCTTCAGTCCTCTATCCCACTTCTGATATACAACTGCTGCGTTAAAACTGGGCCAGAATATCCACAAGAATAGTGTTCCTGTGTAGAGAGACAGAGAGCACATTTGATTTACATGATCCCACAATGGATTTGTATTTTGACGAGCCAGGTTTCTATTCGATGTCCTATCTCGTACTCATGTAAGCTTGATTGACGCTACTCACCTAACATAGAAAATAAGCCAGTCCTGCGGTCCGTTTTCTCTTTCTCGTGTTTTGGTTTGATTCGGTCTCTGTGCAGCACCCATGATGCCATCACGCCAAAAAAGCCTCCGAAGATATGCAACAGCATGATGCTGTACAGCAGATCTGCCTAAAACATGAATTCTGTATAAATTGTTGCTTTCACTTAATGTTTCTGTACAAAATAGTATGTTTAATAGCACGTACGTTTAATCTTAGTTGATGCTTGAATTTATAGTTTTACTCTGACATTTAAAGAGTTATTTCTGAATTTCAGTTCTGCTAATTTAAAAATAGTATTGTTTACTATAAATAGTGTTGGGACTACAGTATAAATGCATATTTTTTCCAACAATGTAACATTAAAATAAGTATGTTTTTAATTCACATGCAATGCTGTCTAGCACTGTGCGTTGGTTGAGGTGAGAACAAAACTAGTTGGAATATTAAGAAATTCCCCTGAAATCCCGGTGGTTTATCTGCGAAGGTAATACTTTTCTTACACGGAGCAGAGTTTGCAGGATCCACTGGTTGACCACGAATCCTGTGACCTCCAAAAGGGCCATAAGCAAAAGCTGGACCGGATTAATTTTTCCATGGACCGCTCCCATCGCAATCAGGGCCGAAGCTGCACAGAGCTCTGCCTCAATAACACTGCATAAAGAACACAAATAACATTTAGGGTGATAGACCTACTGTCAAACCTCAAGCCGTGAAAAAGAGAAAGATTAGATAGATGTCCGTGCCATGGTCATGGAAAATTGTGAACTTTAACTAGTACTACTACTATAATTTTTTTGTACAGATTTGTTTGTGTGTTTTTACCTCTTCATATTGATGTAGATCTCTCTATTGTGGTGGCGTTTTGGCAGCAGAAAGCCGTTCATCAGGACGGACCACTGAATGGCCATTGCAGCCACAAGCATGTTAAACCCTGATCCACTAAAACCGTATCGTACAAGGAACGTGGCCAAGAATCCAAAGCCCAAGAATATCATCACATGGATATCTTGGAATTCTATCAAGAAGATTGCGTTTCCAATATTGGCAATGTGTCACTTTTAGGATGGGATAAAAGCAGTCAAACAGAACTTCAATGTCTTGTGAGACATTTTAATGGTGGTCAGTGCGTACTACAGAAATGCCCCTTATCTACCAAAAGCAGAGATGTCACGTCTCCCCACCCCAAGAGCTAGATGACACAGACACACAATTACAAACATTTCAAGTTGTATTCTATTCAACATTCTGGATTCTAAATTTCTTAAATTTGACATTTTAAGGTTGTGGTAGTAGCATAGACATTTACCAAGAAAATCATTCAAAGCGAACAAATCATCTCTTTGTTGTCTGTTTTATCATTAGTATATGAGCTAAACATAGCAGGACCATGAAAAGTGGTCAGACTGTGTGTTTTTATAAACAATTAAAGATTTATCCTGAGCTGAACATTAAATGCAAGTTGAACGGATTCGTAACACACCAACACCAGTGTAAAGTAGATTTACTGACCTGCATATAAGAGGATGAAGGTCTTTCTGTCAAGCTCTCTGTAAACTTGATCCTGATGCTCTATTTTCACAAAGAAGACAAAGAGTAGGAGAAAGATGATTTCCAGAAGCAAGGTCACAATCGGAAGTCTTGAGCGAAGACTGGGGGCGTACTGAGGAGCCATTGTTACTGTGACAAACTCTGAATGTCTGCAATCTTCTCCAGCAAGAGATGAGTGAGTCCTCACACAGAGGACAGACGTCACATGAAAGGGGCATGGAGGTGTTTGTCTAGAAAAAGGCAATTGTGTGAAAAGTGCATATTACACGTTTTTTATATAAAAAGAAAATCTGGTTGATCACATTAATCACACGTTTTTTGTGTTTTAGAGGAAACATTTGGAAGTTTTTACTTCATCATTTAAATTAACTTTTTATAAGTGCATATGTTAAAGACACAGCAAAACATCACCATCTATTTAATTTTAAACCAAACCTGGAAAACTGTGAAATTAGGAAAAGAATCCCATTCACAGACATAAACATATATTAAATATTATTTACTTTAACAATGTTTTTAAAAAGGAAATTAAAATGTACTGCAAAGGCGCAATTAGCAACATGATCAGTAATCAAAACATTAATACCAAATAAGAATAAAATAAAACAATCGTTTTGTCTATAGGCCAAGTAGCATTTGACAATCACAGACGTCAGTTCTCAGCGTACGTAAAAGCGTGACGTTGAGTCCCGCCCAGATTCATCCTATTGGTTGGTGATCGCTACCTGATTTGTCCACAAAAACAGCGATTGGTCGGGCTACAAACCTGTCAGCCGCCCCGTTTCTCTTTCTTTGGTACGGTGTCAGAGCCGTGTCACGACGCTTCCTATTGGCTATTTCTTATGGCAATAAAACTGAAGGGGTTCTCATTGGCTCAGTCGCCTGTCAATCACACCTGTCTAGCTCAACCACTGCGCGTGTCTGTGCGTCTGCGCCGAGAAAAGGAGGAGGGTCTTCCACTTTTTATTTATTTCTTTGTTACCAGCGGAAAAAAATAACTACAGCCGTATAATCTAACGAGGGACCGCCAATGTTTCCCGTCCGAATACGACAGAACCCTGGACCATACTGTTGAAGGTATTAAAAAGCCCGATTTAAGGGGGCGAGGATGAAGCGGCGCAATGCGGACTGCAGCAAGCTCCGACGGCCCTTAAAACGGAACCGAATCACCGAGGGGATCTACGGCAGGTACGATCCAGACCTTCCGATGGAACCGTTAGAGGTCCCGAACTAAACAAAAGGCCCCGTCTTCGTGGTCTTTATCGTCCGAGATCTCGCGCCGAGGCTGTAAATCATCTGTTTGTGTCAAGCTACGGTCAACAAAGCTGGTTAGAGGTAGACGGTCTTCTCCGAAGAAATGAATTAGCCGCCGTAGGCCTCGTCGCGAGGATCCGAGAGACGTACAGCGATGCGCTTTAAAAGAAAGAAACCCGCGAAAGAGTGCTCGAGACCTCGCCGTTAACGTCAGTAGCTGTCAATCATCAGTTTCACTGGCCTGACAGGACCGCTAGTTTGTTAGTAACCGACACAAACGCAATTGTCGATCGTGATTTGACTTCACACGACTGGAATAATAAAAATCATATATGTAAAAATTCAGCTGATAGCGCGAGCTTTATTCATATGTTAATGATGGAGACTAAATAACTAAAGTTTGCTATATTTTTCCTCAGATGTGAAACTGTGCTAGCAAGGTAACGTTACTACAATACATGTTCCTGTTTTGTTATCGAGTGCAATTCACGTTACACGTCAAAATAACCGGTACCATAGCACACTTGTGTACAGAGACTAGTTCATAATAAAGGAATCTTAGTCATTAATTGTAAATCATATATTTCCTGTTATGTATTCCTAATGTATATATTTCTGCTCTGCTGAATGCATAGTCGGAAGTTTTGTTTTGGCAGCTGTCAGTTGTAGTGGAAAGGTCTGTCAGTCATGTTAACATTTAACCAACGAAGGATAATTGTAGTGCTAACTGCTGTTTTATTTTCTTGGATATTTTAGCTTTAAAATCCTCTTACAAATCACGTCATTGAGAGATTGGTGTGTGTTAGTCTGTGTTTGTCTGTACTGATGTGTTGTCAGGGAGCATCTGACCCGTCAACCCTATGCGCTGTTGTCTTGTGATTTTACGTCATGATTTCCATTGATTTATATATTTGCTGTCAGTATAACCCCTATAAAGCAGAATTGAAATGTGTGTCAGATGTCAGGTTGTTGTGTGCTGCTAGTGTATTGCAGGTCACATCAGGTGTGTTTTAAGCCGTTCATCTGTTGACCGCCACAGGGCAGGTAGATAGTCAACGCTCGGGGTGTTCAAGTGAATCAAGATACGTTGGAAACAATAACAGTTTTAAGCATGTCACTACTGGTTCTGGGGAATC
This sequence comes from Triplophysa bombifrons, assembly GCA_029783895.1. Classification (NCBI taxonomy): domain Eukaryota; kingdom Metazoa; phylum Chordata; class Actinopteri; order Cypriniformes; family Nemacheilidae; genus Triplophysa; species Triplophysa bombifrons. The sequence goes on along the minus strand of CM056459.1, from coordinate 2,234,445 downwards.
TGGGGTTTGTTGAAGCGATTGTAGTGAAATATACTTACGAACTCAAAGGTAACTGTATTTAAACCAGAAGAACCGTTGAAGAGTCTCTCTTTGTTGTCGTTGAAGAAACCATTTTCTCATTCTAACTGCCTTCTGCAGAACATAAAAGGAGATATTTTAAAGAATGTTGGTAACCAAACCTTGGCCCCCATTGACTTCCATTGTATGGAGACAACTACGGAGACATTTCTCCAAGTATTTTCTCTTGTGTTACACATAAAAAGCCTTTCAAGTTTTGAACAATAGGAGGGGGGATGTATGAGATAGAACTTTGTTTTGGCCCTTAAAGGGATAGTGCGCCCGAAAATGAAAATTCTGTCATTATTTACTCAATCTGTTCCAAACCTGTTTAGAGTAAAGGAAGAAATTTGGAGGAATGGTTCCAGTTTTCATCCTTGACTACTATAGTAGAATGATAGTCAAAGGTACCCCAGAACTGTTTGGTTTCCTAAATGTTCCAAAATAGCAAATTTTGTGTTCAACAGAACAATTATACATATATATATATATTTGCAATAAAAGGTTAGACAATATATTTTCCTACTGTGGTAGTCAGGGGTGGCCAAGAAGAGTTTGTACAAATATTCATCCAAAACATCTTTCTTTGTTTTCAGCGGAACAAATACTTTCATACAGGTTTGGAATGACTTGAGTGTGAGTAAATGGTGACATAATTTTCATTTTTGGGTGAACTATCTCTTTAAGTAGCTAATGGCCAAAGAAAATCACATTATAGTCATTGCACTATAGTGATGCTTAATTTTATATGAGCAGCCAGGTTATGCAGTATGTCACCCTGCCCTGTTTCCATATTTCCAGGGTGATGCTGTTGGTGCCGCAGAGAGAATACGATGTTGCTTTGCTCACGCAGGGTAAATGTCTGGCAATGTTCTGCCATTAAAGACAGTTTGTCAGACTTCACCCGTTCTGCTGTCAGCATCCGTTATTTTGCTTGACATTGAGTATGTTGGCCTCTTTAAATTAGTGGCTCTAGAACTCGGTTCCTATGATTTCAAGTCTGCATCTGGGAAATATGTAAATCGGTAGTCTCAAACTTTTAATTCAAACTTTGTTTAGTGTTTCTCAGTCATTATAAAGAACAATTAAGGGCCACTCGTGTTCATATATGTTTAACAGATTAAATGGTGTATGAGTTCGAGAGAATAAATATGTGAACTGAATGTTGTTTTTGTACGAGCACTCGATCTGGTGGTTTATATAAAGTCAATACGGAAATTCCTTGTTCCTTGTATTGTTGTTCTCTATAATCTATTAAGTGCACACTTAAAAAAAAAAGGAGATTTATTCTCGAAATGTTCGAATTTATTCTGACTTTAAAATGGTTTCTTTTCAGTTCATGATACCTAGGCTGTGTGGGCTATTGACGTAATAGATTCTTTCTGAAATTGAAGTTTTAAACATAAAGTACATGTTTTTTTCCTGCCTGGTAGAATCACATAACGCAAACATCATACCTTTCTTCTCGTTTCATATTTTGTTTGCTTGGAAAATTAAAGATTTGAAGTAGGTTAAATATGTACGCAATGTAGAAAACTGTTAGACAAATTTGTACAAACTGTGCAGTGATGTTTCACTTTTACTCATTGTTCTTTGGTGGGTGTTGTGATGACAGAAGAACAAAGATAAAGTATTTTAAAATGTCATGTTATAAAGCTATTGTACTGAAATGAAAGCTTTAAGCACCATTTGCATTTTATTTTTAATGTACTTTTTTTAATGGTCAACCCCATTTTACATTTAATTATTCACATCACTCGGTAATAACATCTTTGTTTTGGAATATATTCATCTATTGTGAACTTGATGATTGAATTTGAGTTACATTAATAACATTATCTCGTATTGGATGTGTTTTTATATTTGTCACTTCTTTTTGTGAGTTGGGATTGAGAATGAGCATGACAGCCCAGATCTACCAGTCCAGTGACTGTTTGTTGTTTCTTTGTTCCAGCACAATAATCATTTCTGTCATCAAATTGCTATTAATAGTGTCTTCAACACCTGTCGGAGCTGCAGTACACCTGTGCTGGACAAACATTCAGAGCTTGTTGGATGGATAAATAATCCTGTTGAGCAGATGAGCTGAAATGTGCATTTTGTTTCGGAAGCACAAAAAGGCAGTTGCTTTTGTATTGTTTGTGTTTGTCACCTCTCATACATATGTTACCCTGGACCACAAAACCAGTCTTGAGTAGCACGGAATTTTTCTGCCAAAAGTCAACTTCAATTGTTTGGGTCAAAATAATAGATTTTTCTTTTATGCCAAAAATCATTAGGATTTCAAGTAATTTCAAGGGTAGGCAATGGAAGCAATTGGGACAGCATAAGTACAACAAAAGCATAAGTGCAATCAAAAAAAAAGTTTGGTCCACTCAAGTTTGGTATCTACATAAAGCTTAACATGTTTAAACAAACCTGTTTCTTCTTAGCAACGACCTGCTACAGCATAGCAAAGGCGATTTTCTCAATATTTCTATTTTCTTGCACCCTCAGATTGCAGATATTTAAATATTTTTGTCTCTGCCGAAGGTTATCTTATCCTTATAAACCATTCATATAGAAACTAATTCAGCTTTCAGATGATGTGTAAATCTAAACTTCGACACGGAGTTGTCTTTCCTTAAAATAATTACTCCCAACTCATGATTGTGTGATATTCAGTCTTTCATAATATTCTATTCATATATCCATATTAAGTGGTTTTACTTGTATGCTATCTCTTATACCCCCATAAAACATAATCCAGTTCCATAGACCATGTGTGCTTGCTTTTATAGTGATCTAGTATACACATTTGAAATGTACCAACGATTAAACAGTGGCCGATAATCTTTCCTTTTTTTCCAGTACGTTCCTGTATCTGAAGTTTCTGGTGGTCTGGGCGCTGGTACTGCTTGCAGACTTTGTTCTGGAGTTTCGCTTTGAGTACCTCTGGCCCTTCTGGCTCTTCATACGCAGCGTTTATGACTCCTTCAGATATCAGGGCCTGGTGAGTGTCATCCACATATTAGCACTAAATAACTGAAGCGAGAGATCAACCAAAGACATGTTTTGTTATTTACTCCCCACTCATGTTTGTTTACTTATTATATCTGTGTAACACCAAAGGAGATCTCTTTAGCATATAACAAGTGGATGGCAGGCCAGCTCCAATAAAAGGACACAGCACCATGAAAGTTTATGTGACTTGTGTGCTGTGTCCTATAATAGCATGACAAGACTAAGAAAGTTGAGTCAATGATGATACTTTTAGGGCGCATTTTGCACAGAACCTGTTCTCACTCATTTTCATCTCTTACTGTATGTCTTTCATGGGAAAGGGGAAGTCGAATGAGTTTGTGGGTGAATAAATGATGACAGTTCTATTTTTGTGGGGACCTCTTGAATTGTCTGTCGCACTATAGGACAATTCTGACCTTTTACTTTACATTAGAAAAATGGTTTCAAAGATGATTATCTTTTAAATTGACAGTAGTCCACATGCGAATTACACTAATGTGTGTCTCTGTGTGTGTTTTAGGCCTTCTCAGTGTTCTTTGTGTGTGTGGCGTTCACATCAGATATTATATGTCTGCTCTTCATCCCAGTGCAGTGGCTGTTCTTTGCCGCCAGCACATACGTATGGGTGCAGTATGTGTGGCACACAGGTAAGAGCATCACACCTGTTTGCGACATTTCCATCCTGCCATCATGCACAGAGGTTAAATGATCGTTTTACGTAACTGACAGAAATATTCAATTTCCTTTCTGAAATCACCATGGTTACCACACGGATAAGATCGGGTTCTTAATGAAACGCTTCAATCACAGAGGCCCGCGTGTTAAGCTTCACTTGTTGGTGTGTTCATCTCTATCTCTGCTGGTTTCTCTAGCACTCGTTGTGAAGAAGGAGGTTTACAGGAGTTAAACGGTGTTTACAGTTGACAGCTAATTTCAGGCTCCAATCTAAACTTCTACAGCACTTGTCCATTAGCAGACGTCTGGAGAGGGCCATTCTCATGCCGTCACTAGCTTTATTATTTTCTATCTTCATACCGCACACAGACTGTGAGCTTGCAGCTGTATTCGTGGTTATTTCTGCCGCTGTGACAGAGCAGCTCCGGATCTTGGCGTCAACACAAGGATTTGCCTCAAATGGCTTGTTCACTGCTTTGTTCAGAGCTGACAAAGGTTGAATCTCTCAAAAATATGGCCGTATCACAGTTTTCCTCACACTCAAAAGAACATGCAAACATGATATGTACAGTATGTGTGATGTTCTCACTTTTATTACAGTCACTTACTGTTGTAATGCTTTTGTCTGCTGATATTGTGAGCCCATCTTTAATTTCCACTCTCTCATGTCTCTACAGAAAGAGGGGTCTGCCTCCCCACTGTGTCGCTGTGGATTCTTTTTGTTTATATTGAGGCAGCTATTAGATTTAAAGATTTGAAACACTTCCATGTGGACCTGTGTCGTCCGTTTGCAGCACACTGGTACGTCAGTTCCTCTTTACACTGGTGTCAAACACTGATGTTGATTTTAAAACCGTTTCTGCTTCATCTGTTTAGTTCCTAATAAAAGCATTTGTGTAACGTGTGGAAAACCACCGAATGGGTGTGTCACCAGTGAAATAAGTGGCAGCGCCTGAAGTGTATTGTTATTGAAAGGAGTTATGATTTGTGACTAATAACTAATAAACCCGCTGCCTTATATTCCATGGACCAGATCATATCGCGTGTTAGTTTGTATGTGTTATTCTCCAAGGACTGCTCATTTGTCATGTTTAGAGAATACTTTTTTGAAACTAGGCCCACATTTACTCCTAAACAAAATCAACATGATTTGAAAATACTAATATCCGTGGCTCTGTTGGATTCAGGGTTATTTGTTATGCTAAATTTACTGTTAACTGGTGAGTTAGTGAGTCTTTTTTAAATGATTAATTTATAGAATTTGTTTATAAGAGTCTCAGTTTGTGAATCAGGCCACGCTGGCAGTGTTGTTTCTGTTGCAAATGAGGCGTCGCTAACAGTTTGCATTTCTTAAATACACAAACATCATTCCTGGCATGCGTTTACACGATCAATGCAAATCACTTCTCTTGTGTTCATACGTGCAGTATTGGCTACCCCGTAGTGACGCTGGGCTTCGGTTTTAAGAGTTATGTCAGTTATAAGATGCGTTTGCGGAAACAGAAGGAAGTGCAGAAAGAAAACGAGTTTTACATGCAGCTGCTACAGCAGGCACTACCTCCAGAACAACAGCTCATACAGAGACAGGAGAGAGAGGCAGAGGAAGGTAAGAATGAAACACCATAGGGAATAAAATATAAATAATGTATTCTTCTGTCATTTACTCAATCTAACATGCAGTGTCACATTAGCGGTATTATTCGCTAACTTTTTAAAAAACTCTCTCTCCCTTTAATGAACAGCAGCGTCCAAAGGCCTGAATGACACAGACTCGCCAGCAGTGGCACAGAACGGCTCGGCGGGCGGGAAAAAATCCCCATCCAACACTTTACCAGAGCTGGAATACAGAGGGGAAGGACGAGGCAAGAACGAGTCCAAAAAACAACACAATCACAATCAGAACCATCACAGCAGCACCAGCAGCAGCATCTTGCCGTCGGTGGACAGTAAAGCTCAGGAGATGGAGTACATGGAGAACCACATCAACAGTAAGAGACTGAGCACCTCAGATCTGCTGGGCAGCACTGAGAACCTGCTGAAGGAGGAACACTCTTCATCTTCCTCTTCTTCCTCATCCTCCAACTCCAATAAAAATTACAAAAATGCCAGCGGAGGAAGCTCCTCGCCAAGAGGGCATGGAACAGCAAACGGCAGTGTGCCGTCCTCCTCCGGGCCCTCGTCGTCCTCGAGTAAGGGGGACAAGAAACAGAAGTGTGGAGGAGGGAAGAATTCTGCATCTCACAGAGACCCCGTGGAGAACTGCATTCCCAACAATCAGCTGAGCAAACCTGAAGCGCTCATCAGGTTAGTGTCCCAAATCACGCCTTTGTCACAAAACTTGGCAGCCGTCATGTGCTAAAACAACAAACTTGCAATTTATGAAGTTTGTCTCTACATTCGTACCAGTTTTACCCAAACCTCCTTCATTTGACCCAAAAGTGAATTACATTGCTTTCACATTATCAGGAATAACAGTGTGTCATCCTTTCACAAACCCTCCGTAGATTATCAATGTAATGGAATTGCAGCTTTTAGCGGTTTAATGATCATACTCTACAGTATTGATTTTAATTTATTAGTTGAGCAGCATATTTTTGCATTTTGGATGCTCAAAAGGTTTTTACACACAACCCTTTTCTCATATTTTACACTTTAATCCGAATGACCGGGTGTATGCGTGACCTAAATTGTGCGTGTTTGGGTGTCAGGCTGGAGCAGGACATTAAGAAGCTGAAAGCAGACCTGCAGGCAAGCAGACAGACAGAACAGGAACTGCGCAGCCAGCTAGGATCTCTGGGCAGCTCTGAACGCAGCATACGCTCTGAGCTCGGACAGCTGCGACAGGAGAACGAGTTGCTTCAGAATAAGTGAGATCCGTCTTGACAACAAAGTCCAAATTAGACAGGGAATCGTACCTGTGTTAATGCAAACTGTGTGTGCGTGCAGGCTTCATAACGCAGTGCAGGCGAAGCAGAAGGATAAACAGACGGTGGGGCAGTTGGAAAAGCGCCTGAAGGCTGAACAGGAGGCTCGGGCGGCAGCAGAGAAACTGTTAGCAGAGGAGAAGAAACGCAAGAAGCTTGAGGAGGCGACAGCGGCCCGTGCAGTCGCCCTTGCTGCTGCAACTAGGTGCTTTTGGCATTTCATTCAGTTTTAATATATATTGTGCAAAACTCTTCTCTTTGGTCTTTCCCTTGATAGTTCTAACCCTCTTTAATAGTTTTGCTGTTTGATGAGTATTACGAGCTGTTTTTCGTGACTTTGCTATTTCCTTTCCTTTTACTGCAGGATATGTCTAATTTATTGAAATATTTCTGCATGTGACCGAATCTGTGTATGTGTGTATCTTATAGAGGTGAGTGCACTGAGTCTCTGAGGAGGAGGATTTCAGAGCTGGAAACAGAGTGTAAGAAGCTCACGCTGGACATCAAGGTGAAAGAGGATCAAATCAGAGAGCTGGACCTCAAAGTTCAAGTGAGGAGATCATGCTCATATTAACTCATCACTATCCGCATCTCAAACATACAGTAAATCATTGTTTCTGCTTCTTTCTGTCACACTTCTCTAGGAACTGCACAAATATAAGGAAAATGAGAAGGACACAGAGGTTCTGATGTCAGCGCTGTCTGCGATGCAGGATAAAACCCAGCACCTGGAAAACAGCCTCAGTGCCGAGACCCGGATCAAGCTGGACCTGTTTTCTGCGCTCGGAGATGCTAAAAGACAGCTGGAGATCGCACAAGGTCTTACATCCTCTTGAAAACAAACTTAGTCTTTTTGTTTATTTCATTTTTTATAGTAATATTTTTGGAAATATTCACTATTTTCCTTCATTGTTGATGTTACTCTTCCATATATTCTACAGTGTTTTACAGAAGAGAATGGACGTTTTGTTTTTAATTTAAAGATAGGATAACAAATATAATTTCTGCCAATCTCATATTAATCTTGAGTTCCTATACAGTAGTATTGCATACGTCTTATCTTCGAAGAGTATTTAATTTGATCAAATTTATAAAAGAGAGAAACAATTGTACCATTATTTCTTGAAAAACGAGCTGCTGGAGGCAGGAAGGGGGATGGAACTCCAACATGAAGCACACAATACAACATCGCATTAATCCCTTTGTGTTTTGTACATTATGCACGTACACGATTGCAAACAAAACAGATGTATGACTTAGTTTCACTTAACACGTGCGGTACCTGTTTGGCATCTTTTAGCACTGGGACAGTGCCATCTATCAGTTTCAAACGGCCACCAAATCCAGCGTTATATGCAATGTTTATATAAAATCCATCACTGAAATGCCGTGAACAAACAAACACACAACTTCTCTCCCTAACGCAAGTGTAACAAGCTGCAGGCCCACAGCACAGCCAATCTTGATTAGCGGGTCTTACTATCGCTTGTAGGTTGGTGCTGGGCCGGGCTATTTATTTTTCCCTTACGGTGGACTTGCTTTTCCGGGCGTATTGCCCAATAAAAGGAATAGGATCCTGTTACGAAACAGGGATCCAGATTGATAAAAAACTTTCTGAAACAAGTTCTGTATCAAACAATGAAATACTACTTCATGCGTCCAACTGGGTTTTTATCAAGCTGGCCATGTTAAGCATGGGAAGCCAGCACGTTTGAATGTGTAAAGTCAGAATGCATGGAATAGCATGTTACCCCATCTTTAATGGTAAACCATTTCCTTAACATTTAACAAATGTTTCTCTAAAAGAAGATGGATCGTGTCGTGTCATGTTTTAGTAATTTCGGTCAAATAAAATGAATACACTGAAGGTGTTTCTGCTCTGTGTTTTTTCAGGTCAGATCCTACAGAAAGATCAGGAGATTAAAGATCTAAAGCAGAAGATAGCGGAGGTGATGGCCGTCATGCCCAGCGTGGTGTATTCAGCAGATACTGGCAGCATGACCCCAGTTACGCCCCATTACTCATCCAAGTTCATGGACACCAGTCCATCAGGACTGGACCCAAACGCGTCTGTTTACCAGCCCATGAAAAAATGAATGCTTGTTTTCCACCACAACAGACCTCCGATCTATCTGTCATACACGCATACAGACAGACACACACACACACACACACACACAAAGACACACACACACAGTGTTCTCTGGTTTGTTTTTTCCTCCATGGGCCCAGATTCAGATTCATCTTTGGCATGTCTGTGGCTCAGATTCTTCTTTTCGTCTTCTATTACTACAGCTCTTTGCCTGGGCAGAAGGATGTTGTATTGTGTGACTGTATTTGTTGTAGTAAAAAAACAAAAGACAAAAAAAGGAAGCTTTTAAGGGACATCACACGTCAAGTAGGAAACTGCTGTTTCTTTTCTCTTGTAAATATCTAGAAACCTCACAGAAGTTGGTGAGAACCCTTCCCTCAGTCAGTCAGAGACCACTTCCATTTTGGTTCTCGTTTGGATTTCGGCCTTTTGCTTTTCCGGGGGGATGGAAAGCAGGACGAGTGTAAAATCTGTTGTCCCGGGTGCTCTACCACATATCAGAGATGTTGTACCGCAAGAAGATTTTTCCTCAAGAATATCACTATCTAAGATGACAAGAATGTAATGTCGGACCCTTTTTAAAAAACAAAACAACTTTGCATAATTCAACCAAATTGCGTGCAAATGATTTTTGATGAGTATCTCAGGATGGGACAAGCTTTGCTATTTGTTTGCTCCTCGTGGTGCAAAGCGACCAAGCCAAGCCGCATTGTAGCCGACCACACGTTGCAAACTTCCAGACGCACGCCCCCCTAAGAAGTCCCACAGCGTTATATACCAATAACAGATAATCAGTGCCTTCATACGGGACCTCATTGGTGTAACTGAAAGATCTCTTCCCCTCCGCCATGCCTCAACCGCATCCCCTTTGGTCACCATGGTAACAGCCAACCTTTTGCGGACACATCACCAGCCATCGGTGTGATGACTGTGCTCCCTCTTACAAACCGTGCTTGTTATTTCGGTCATTTGTTTACATTTATTTATTTATCCAGCGTTGCACTATTGGGCTGTTGACTTAAAGCTCGCAAGGGAATATGTTAAGTATGAAAACGCACGGCACTCTTCTTCCCCTTCGTTTCTTATGGTATTGACCATCTTTCAGTATCAGAAAGCTACAGCGTGTGTAGTCCAGTGCCAACGATGTCCTACGGCTGTAGTTTTATGGAATGAGAAAAGTGTTTCAGACCCACCTGGTTGGTCCAGTGATTGAAGGAGGAGCGTATTATTATTATTATTATTATATAGATTTTGTCTCATTGTCAGATAAATACTTGGTTGTGCCACTAGATGGCGCTGTTGTGTTCAGAAAGTATTTCCACTTTACACAACCTATTATGCTGTAGTCTAAACTTGGAAGTGTTTTCAAGGGATTATTATGATCATTGTCTAAATGGATACAGATTTAGACTTAGTATCTATGTCTGCTAAACATTAAGTATTACTGAGTGAATGGACAATATCTTGACCAAACCCACCATTTGGCTAAACCTCCCTATAGGCTACAAATTTGTGTTAGAGGTAAGAAAAACAGGATTTTGCCTTCTCCCAATCAGAGGAAGCACTTCTGAGCTCAGGCCAGTTTCTTAAAATGGTCTCCATCTGGTCAGCTGAGCAGTTCTGATGTGGATAGTATCAGTGCGGGGTTTCTGTGATAGTATTTCATCTGATTTATGATGGGTGGGAGGGGAGGGAGGGGTATGTGATATTGTAGTGCTCCGAGATGGTCGTTGTTTTTGGTGTCTGTGTTTTTTAAACTATGATGTGATGGATGACGTGGAAACGTTCGCGATGTCCATGTGGCTAAAACGAAAGAGTAAAAGAAAAGTTTCAGTTTTTTTGCCCACTGTCATTTCTCTCTCTTCTGTCTGTTTGTCAGCCAGACCTTTGGCTGCGCTCTCGGTCTCTGTGAGGTTTCAAGTAATAAAACGTTTTTTCTGGCAGTTTTGTTTTGTGTGGTCTTTTTACTATTGTGAGAAGATGCTTGAAAGAAGGTCTGTCGGTTCATCGTGCTTAGCAGAATATTTTTTGGCGTGTAACCGGCCTTTTAATTTGATTTATTTTAAAACCAGATTTTACTTCATAGGCACCATCGTCACCAAAATTCACATTTTAAGATTTCTAAAGTTTTAAGATACCTACATGATTGATGGTTAAGGCTACTTGCATTAAACAAAACTGACATTCTAAAACTACAAACATTAGTGGAAAGTGGAAATAAAATAACGAGCTAAGAAGAGGATAAATGTATAAAATGCTAAAGTAAGTGCATAAATAATGACTGAAATATAGACTATTAAAATACATAAATACTTATATTTTAAGCAGAAGCATGTGAAAGGAATAAAACAACACTGGATGTATAGATGGTTTCATCGGAAGTACGCGCATGGCCTGAAGTTAACTTCTGGTCTGTTTGTTTATAACAATTTATTTTATATTAATATTATTTTATATTCATGTTTTATTGTATATTTATGGTATTGTACAATTATTGCACAATTTATATTGTATATTAATTGTATTCAATTAAAACTACACAACAGTTATTGATCCTTTGCGGAGGTCTACATAACATACTTTGCGGAGGTCTAAATGACATGTATACATTCAAATATATGTCAACTTAAGTTATGCTTTCTATCATTTTTAGAAGTATACATGCTCTTGAGATCCCAGCACAATAGACTTGAATTTTATACTTCTTGTAGAATTCTGTCTGGTTGTTAAACTTTGTTTTGAATTCGGCATCTTCTGATCTTAGCTTTTATGGTCAGTTTGACTGCATTTCTATTGGCTATAACTTCATTTAATCTTGAACTTGCCATATATATTATTTACATGCTTTTACATACCATGCACCTGTATTTACATATCATGCAATCTTTCTTTGTTGACATGATCATAATAGTATTTCTACCAAGTAACAATTGAAAGTGTTTCTAACTAACCAGAACAACTTGGATCTAAAAGACTTGACGGATCACCCCTACACAGCTCACCAAACATATCCAGGTATTCCTTTTGCATTTATTTTGTGTTTAGTATAGAAAGTATACTTCTATTATTGTGTCTAATACAAATATGTAAAAAATGGTATAGTTTTATTTCATTATTTGTATTACACCTTCAACGGTTTTCCCATCTCAGATACTCCGAGAAGTCTAAGTGTGATGCCTGCATCTCTTATGCATAAGAGGTTAATAAGTGCATGCATAAATAAGCAGTACATTCATATTAAACATCTCTTTTTATAACCATGCTGAGAGGCACATAACCTCTCTACATGAGAATCTACAGGACATGCATCATAACCTCACTCTTCACATATCTTGATAAGATGTGCACATACCATGTAGCAGCTACAGTTACATATTCATACTTACATATTTTTCTTTATCAATATCATTTATTACATCACTTTCGTCATTGTCCAAATAGTTATTTTGAGATCCCCACAGACTTTTGCTCTGATTTGCATATGGATGCATTAATGATCTACATGAACTGTGTTTATTATCCCACCAAAGTTTCGGTCATGCATGATGAACTGGTCTTTATGGATGCTTATGGTCTTATATTTAGCCTACCTAAAAGAACTTCATGTATTGAGAACACATGATTATACTTTGTTTTGAAAGTCCCTTTGACACGTTTGAACCAATGGGCCCCTTTTTATGATCTTGGCTCCACAAATCCGAAACTAGCCCACCACACACCACATACATGTCACATGCTCGCTCAGGAATGCTGAACTTCTGGATTTTTCTCTCTGCTAATCACCTGAGCCGAGTGACACCACATTACATCATATGCCAATCCTTCCTCGCTACCTCTCCATCCATAGTGATGTTTTCTGCGTGATGACGTGCCAAAACACGTGGGTCATTGTGGTTAGACGAACCTGAGCTGTACATTTAGGTGGCACCCTTAAACTCACAAGAGGCCGACTGACAAACACCTTGGCTTTTCCTTTTATTGACTTTCTTTCAGTTTTTCATTCTGAGGTGATGGGCTGTCACAGTAAAAGCATGTGAGTGAGTTTAGACAGAGCTGGGTGTACAGAAACACAACTTTCAAAAGGGTTGAGTCAAGCACTGGCCCCAAAAAGCAAAAGTAATTGGACACAAAGTCGTGCTTAAAATGTCCGAATACAATACAGAACACAAGACCATGTGACATATGAGAAACAAAGAACTGACTTTATTTTTGTGAGCGTTTTGCGCTTATATCTTGTCTTACAGTATTGCAGAAAAACTATAAATTGTATTATTATATAAGGTAAAACTTTATAGATATATTTACATGAAGAATAATGTTTCAATGTTGGTAATCATTTGCTTCCATTCTAAGTCAAATTCATATCATTCAAACACTGTTTCTATGCACGCACGGAGCCCCGCCCACTCACGGCCAGCGTCATGACGAAAACGATCCGCTTAATTTACATACTCGACCCCGCCCTTCGCGGCGAGAATGTTACTACATCCACACGGGATCGTCCGCTTAAAAGGAGGAAAATCACGGGCTTCCAGAAAAGTTTTCCTGCCGTGAGAGGATCGGGCTCGCGGACGACCGCGCCCTGAGGATTACGCGTTGTTTTATATCATCGACGTTCAGATTATGGACGCGTTGAAATCAGCCGGGCGCGCGATCATTCGCAGTCCCAGTCTGGCGAAACAGTCGTGGATCTCTGGAAGACATAAAAGTAAGTTTCCAGCTGTCAGTCTGTTTGAAAGCAACATTGAAGTTCTTGCTTATATCCGCTGATTTGTTATGCGAGTAAGTAAGTTGATGTAAAAGTTCAGTCTTTGACAGCAGACGTTTGCACTCTATTCACACTATCTACAATTTACTCGAAACATTCAGGAAATACCTTTAAAAAAAGACGTAAAGACGACTGATGCCACATAGTTAACTCACTAACTAACTAACTATAAGTTTACTGTGGTAAAACCATGGTTCATTTTCGTTAAGTCTGTCAGTTGGCACGAGATCTAATGAAAGCGCATCTTTCTGATTGTAACATTTATTTGACTTTATTTCAAACATACATATATATAACATCAGGGAAAGAAGTCTTCACGTGTCAGTGAACAATAATACGATGAACAAAGCAATAAATAAAATCATATATACTCACAATGAGAGATCTAACTCATATTTGTAAATAAACAATCATTATGTTTCAAAAACTTTTTTCACATTTGTTAAATGTGATTGTAACATTGTAACGTAGCGTTCTCCGGGAGTGACGTCAACGCGCAAAAGTATCTTAAGATACAAGAGCCTTCCTGTCAGTCGCAGATAGATAGCTAATCACATTTCTAATGGTTTGTATCACACGTCACGTTCATATTCAGATCATCACATGATCACATCACAGATCGATGATCTCTTCTTTGGTCTTCTTCAAGTTCTCTTGACGGTGCTTCAGTCAGGTCAGGTCTATGGCGGTGTTGCTAGGCAATTTTTCAGGTGTGGATGGTACGACATGGATTTGCTTTATTTGGTAAAAGGAATGGTTCGTGTAGGGATTCCCTGTTGTGTTCCCGACCCCAATTAAACCCTTAAACTCACACCTGTGTGTTCTCATACACTACTGCGTAACCACAGAGTCAACAGATGTTAGTGAGGGTCTCTAGAGTTTTGGCTGCTGGTCTCGGTCTCGCAGGATCCAGTGGCGTCTTTGATCTCAGATGATCTACATACAGCAGGCATCTCAAGAGTTCAGTCCATCTGCTGCACTGTAGCTCTTCAGCTGCCTGGTGTGAGCTCTTGGTTTTGATGGAGAGACCCTTTACAAACATTCACACTGCCATCGTACTGTGATGTTTAGGTTGTGTGGAGACTGAGAGCAGTGTTGATTTAATATCACATCATCATACTGAGACCAAATCTGACATGATGAAGCACTTTGGTAGCTACAAAAGGTGTATGTGAAATAGTCACTTCGCAAATGTACAAGATGGTTTTACGGGGACCTCTGATATGTCAGAAATTCAAGAGAAATGTGCACTTCATCACCCCTTTAAGGGGGGACGATTATATATTATTTTATGGATATAATAATTGTCTAATATCAGTTAAATTTGTTCAAAAGCAATTATAACTGTCTTCATGGTTTTTATCTACTGCTCCTTTAAGACTTTAAGAGCTCCTCGCTCATCGCATGTGAATTGAGATGCCTTGCTTTGCTGGGTTTGTGGTTGGGTCAGATATGTTTTGCACTTCTCATTCTTCAACAGCAGCCTCTTTGCAAAGTCTACCGTAGTCCATGAAAATGTAATGTCAAATACATGACATACAGATGTTGTATTGATCACGTAGCATAATCATTATCAGAACATTATTTTATAACATTTTGAATATTATTGCTTCCCTAATGGGTTCTGTCAGTGGTTGTACTTGTGACTATAAAGGAACAAGAGTTGTTTGCATAGGAGCGTTGCGTGCTGAGATAATGTTTTGGAATCCAACACAAGACATAAGACACACAAACAGTGACTAATGGACCTTAAAGACTTCCTGCAAAGTTCCCAGTTAGAAGTCAGATGTCGTGATTACAATATGATCATGTGTGTGGTTTTGGTGGGAATGAAGCAGACACGTTGGGAAACGGCATATTTCTCTCACTTTTTCGATTCCTTTCAAGCAAGAGAATGAAGTGCAAAGCACTGTGAGGGTGTTTACAGAGAGGCTTATTGGGAGACTTTAAATCTTTTTTCATCAGGGTTAGAAGTCTACATCATTATTCTTGATGTCCATTATGATGGACTGGGATGCTTCTTTTTTTATTTTTTTATGGAAAATGCTCTTCACCCATCACCCTGCAAAAAAACATACACATTTATCTTTAAGCCTAGTTTTGCCTCATGACATTATTCTTTGACATTTACTCTTTTCAGCTATATGAGTATACCAAGCGTATTGAAATAGACAAAGTAATCGAGCTCTAGACACTAGACAGTTATGTTTTTTCTACATGCTTGATCCTGTCATAACAGGAAATGCTACCACAGCACCCTCATTGTGTGATGTCACTGTTACAGTCAATGTTACAGCCTTCATCTATACTAATCTGGATACATTTAAAAAAGTTTTGTCTACACAGTAGCATTCTGAAAAGTTTTCCAAAAGTCCAGACCGAAATACTAAACACGCTGACGTAGGCACAAGATACAAAGATGCATTTTTAGATGAAAATGTATTAGTCTGAACCAGGCCTTTGTCTTGAGAGTTCAGTTGAATGGAGGTTACTTCAGAATGCTGAGATTGTTTGACTTATGTAGATTCTTTTCTAGGCTTTACATGCAGAGATTTACATTTTGAACAACCTGACATCTGTGTGAATTTTTAAATCCAGCAACAATCGTTTTACTTTTATAACATTCATTTCAAGACTCTGCTAGAGCTGCCATTTAACCTAATGTTTTCAAAAAAGACTATTTGTTTTGTGTCATTTGGAAGCTTATTAATTTAAAGGGGCCATATGACACGGCTAAAACAAATAACATCGTTTGTTTAGATCAGTGGTTCTCAACTCTGGTCGGCGAGATCCATTTGTGTTCACACGTGTGTGTGTGTGTGCACGTGTGTGTGTAACCTCAAGCTAAATACAGCACCTCTGATCCCTTCGAATCTCTTCAAAGTTATTCTTCTGTTATTAATTGAGCCTTTATTTAAACACACACACATCTGCAGGTTCTCATGACTTGGTTCACACAAATTAAAGTCAATAGAAAAACAAATTAATAACCAATTTTACTGCTGTAATGCATCATATTTTCCAGTTAAACATTTAACCGGGAAAGATTTGATCCACAGGGATTTTTTGTCCATTGAACTCTGACTTTCCTTCTAAAAGGATCCGTTGGTTAAACTAAGGCCTTGGTGACAGACTGAAAAGTGGTTTCAGATGCAAAGAAGATGATTAAAGTTTAATGACTTCCATCTCTGAACTAATCGAATGAGAAGTGTTCAAAGCTGATGTAGGATTAAGAGAAACGCACATGATGGTGTCGCTGTGTTCTCCGTAAACAGTCTAGTGAACTATTTCACTCGATGGAAGGAAAGTTTATTCTGATTTAAACATGCAACTATTTATTGAAAATAGCGATGCTGCTGTTTTTTAAAATACGTTTTTCTTGCTAGAAAATGCACGTATTTGGTCGCACCAATAAGATAAAAAAATGGGAAAGGACATCAGTTAACAGTTTCAAACTCATATTTGTATTTATTAATATGGATCAGTGAATGAGAAGTCCAGTGCGTGCATGTGCGTATCCGGCTGTGTCAGGCGAACATCTTTCTCCTCCTCCATCCATCGTCTTATCTCTTGACTGAATAATGCCTCCATTCTCCTGCTTCATTCTTTCTCTGTCATCTGTTCTACTCCAGTTCACACGGAGATATCCCAGCAGTCTGTTTGTCTGAGACCGAATCGCGTTCATTTACCCCATAGAGAAATTGAACTTGAAAGATTTTTAGCAATAGCGCAATAACCTTTAAGGACAACGGCACTGCCATGAGATTTTTTTACGGTGAGAGTAAATATCATATGTTAGTTTTGCAAAAGAAATGATCATTTAAAGAATTTGAGTTGCGTACCTAATAATCCTGGATCGGATCTCACCAATCAGACGCTGTTATTGTGGGAACAGGACTTGTGGCATTAGATTATTTAAATATGGAATTAAATTTGTACATAATAAAACATATTTTTTACTGCAATTGGTTTTCATGCTGAACAAACTTAAGTACAATCTTGTTGAAACAAACATCTCATAAGACTCAGAATTTTAGTTTCCAATGTGATTGGTTTGGTTTATCATTGAGAGCACTTTTTTTTAGTGCCTTTAGAGAAAATAGATTTGGAAAATGCTAAGATGTAATCCGTGATTGGTTTTCAGAAGTGGCTGATCTAAAATCATCTCTCTCCCTCTCTGCCGAAATGACCTTTTTAGGATTTAAAATGCATTAAATGATCTGAGATCAGCAGTCTGTCTCTAAAGCCAGCGCGCGGCTGTCATGAAACTGCCGGGTCCCGGTGCGAATGCATTCGCGTTCGCATTAAAAATTCAGCAGTCGCTTCAGATGAACGTCAGTGAAGCAAAACTTGACACAGAATGTTGCTCTCTGGGACTGTTTTGAATAGTCACGTGACCTCTTTTCTGTAGTTTTTGCTGATAAACTCAGAGGTCACGTGAAGCAGATGCGGTGTGAACAGATTCAGCAGTGATCAGCACTAATGATCTGATTCTCTATGAGTGAACTCTTACACAGCAGTGTGTCTGTGAATATCATCAAAGCTGTCTGTCACAGACATTTTTCATCACAGAATCAAATGATTTATGCGTTATATTTCAGGTTTAGAGGAAGGAGGTTTAAAGTCCCAGTGAAATTAAAAATGAAGATTTTTTTTTTCTCCATCAAATACTGCAGCGTTTATAGTGAAGAGCTTATCAACGTTTTTCAAATTCATGTACCCTCATAATCTTCAGTTAAAATCTGTAAAATGCAGATTTGCCCTGAAATGACTATCCGTCGCATATGACGTTAACTAGATGGCTTGGCCGGAGCATCCGTTAACTCCTCCCATTACCTGTCAGTCTGCTTAGGTTTGATTTAAAAATCAATGCAACCGCTGTTTTAACACATCAATTCGCAGTGAAAAACGCAAGCCATGCCCACAAATGTTCTCCTTTTAATTTCCTTTTCACTCATTAGAATACGGAAGTTAAAACGATCACAGCTTCCAGTTCATGGGGACTTAAATCCAGTAATTGAATTTGAATGTGTACATTTTAGCAAAATTCCTGTACATGATAATGTTGTGTACAAAGCAGTGAATGTCTATTGCATTTTGTAGGGATGCACCGATACCAGTATCGGTATCGGCCCGATAACAAGCTCATGTACTCGTACTCCTAATGACACACCGATATCAATGACTGTTATCTTTCTTGACATACACAGAGCCCTTTGATTTCCGCAATGCTGAAAACGCGGACGGAATCGAGGAATCCAGTCATAAAACCAGAATTTGCTGTACAACACGGAATGGCACAGAATCTGCCAAATGTATTATTTCCGATGAAAAAATTAGCGTTGAACCGCTAACAGCTAATGTAACAGATAACGAAATATTCAGATACTGTTTAAATATGTATTCTGCTTTTTTTGCGTGACTCTGTGTGAAAGACTGGTGCGGTTGCGTGTACTGAACCTGAATGCATTGTGCTTGTGAAGCTTTCAGAGCCAGCGTTTCACTGCACAAGGACACGAACACATAAACAAACACCATTTGCGGCGATCCGTCAAAATCCCTTCAAAATAAAAGTCCGGTTGACTCGAACAAGTTATAATACACTCACATTTTACCACACCACGCCCCCTTGAATTTTGTATAATTCGACCACATTGTTTTTTTTAGCAAACTGAAGTAAATGTGCTAGTAAAATTATGCTACTTTTCATTACAAAATTGAACTTAATTTAAAAATAGTACTTTGATGTAAATTGACCTAAACACAAAAGAAAAAAGAAGTACCAGTATGAAACTGGTTTATTAACATAATTGTACATTATACAGGCATCAGTTGTAGGTATCAGTATCGGCGCGTACCAGAAAAATTAATCGTTACTCATATTCGGTCTTTCAAAAATGGTAGCTGTGAATCCCTAGCATTTTGTCCACGTCATAATGCAAGACAAAAACACCAGTATCTGCTTTTGAGAAATCTGATCAGCCTCATTTCCTTCTATTATTAGTTTGATTTCAGAATTAAGAAAAGGTTTCGCAGGAAGGTTATGGATCATGTGTCTAATGGACTTTAAGGTCAGGTTGGTGGTCAGTTTCTGCAAGTCAGAGCCCAGGAGAGTAACTTACACTGACATGAACGTTTTCCGTCAGTTTAACATGATGTGAGACTGTCTCACGGCTATTTTGGTCTTTGGTTTAGGTTTCGGTGAATTTGTGCCGAGATCCGTAATCAGATTACTTGGACAGTCCGGATGTTGATTCAGCAAGTCTAAGTATGTCTGTGTTGGCAGTTTTTGGATGAGATGGTTGGTGCATTCGTGATTACAGGTTCAAACTGACTGTATTTTTAAGCTTTAGGGAACTCTTGAATCGTTTAGAGTCAACGTTTCAAACATTGCAGACGTTGTAAAAAACAGCTATTAGTTCTTCCTCAAAATACTGTTATTGTAGCGGTCTGGTGCCGTATTAACAAAAGGTTCCCATGCTGATGACTCATACAAACCTGTGAAATCTGAATTTGAGCCGGCTAGTTTAAACGGGCGTCTCTATTTTTGTGTGAAGCACACGTCAGACGGTTCATATTCTGTTGGATGTCTGATCTGAGACTGAAAGTGTCCTCCTAACAAATACCTAACAAAGATTTGTACCTGTCTAATCTCAGCCTCGGGTGAAGAACAGGCCACAGTCAGTTTTAAAGAGAGAGATGCTGAACACAGAAAGTGCAGCAGCGAGGAAAAGCTCCAGGGGTTCTGCAGGGTCTGTGTGACTGACAGATACAGTGAGAGACTCTGATCAGAGGATAATTCACAGAAGACTTTCTCTTCGTTTCATCCCATAGTTCGTCAGTTAGACTTCCATTTTTCCGTGGAAGTCAAAAATACAAATTACATGTTTAATAATTGTGACAGGGGTTCATAAGTAACACAGTATTTACTGTACATTTAGTTACGTCAGCGTGTACACCAGTATTTACTTCTATATTTAATTACAATTAAATTATTATTTACTTCAGTATTTACACTATTATTTATTTACACAAGGGCTCCACACAAAAAAAATCAGATATGGAGCCAGTGGCTCCCATAGGGGGAAAAAGCAGGCGCCACATTATTTTTTTAAGAGCCATATTACATAAACGTACATTTCTTTATAAAAGATACTTTATCTTGTTGTGTGTAAATCTTCCCTCTCAAAGGTTTTGCTCATGACGGTTTTCTTTAAAGTCGTTTTCCCTCATAAGTATGGTCATACAGAACATAAAGGACATTTTTGGTAATTAATTCCACCCTAAAATTTGGTAAAAAATCAGCAGAATTCCACAGAATAGTATGAAATGTGTTTACATTGTACACAAGTATAAATATGTGTAAATGTGTTCAAATAGTCTTCAAATGCTGCCTTTCTATGCATTTAAAGGTAGAGGACAGCAGATTGTGATCTGCTTATTTAAAAGAGGCATAAAAGCGTTATTGATTATTGCTAAGACTGAATAAACTCTGAGAACACCTGACCGAATTCTTCTCTGAATTCATTTGAACCAACAGAAAGGGTGCATATCACATTTACGCATTTGGCAGATGCTTTTATCCAAAGCGACTTACATTGCTTTATCCTATACATTTATACTTGGGCAAATGCAGTCATGCACTCCCCTGGGATCGAACCCACAACCTTACGTTGTGAACGCAATGCTCTTACCACTGAGCTACAGGAAAGCTATCACGATCATATTTATATATTATACTGTAAGAAGAAGTGGGCTCTATATTTTATTTCATTATCATGAAACGGCTTGTTACGTTATGTTGATTTTAGTTTGTAATAATTACTCTTTTCTGCATGTTCACAACACATGTTCTCTTAACAAGAGAGTCGTTCATTCTTGCTGTGAATGAATTTGAATTGATGCAGCGGTGCTTATAACAAAAACATTCCCCGAGTTTTCTGCAAAGATCTGCCTCATCAAGCATCGGTCCGCACGCAGGGTGTGGAATAAACGCAAACGGAGAGCCGAGCGCTAGTGCTGAGTGTGGTTGTGTAACCAGTAACTCGCACAGCTCCTGCTACTAGGGGGACCTCGAACCATAACCACATCTGTGCTCTAAATGTGGAGGAAGCTGATTTGAAACTGCAAACTCATAAATTAAGTGGTTAAGCAAGACTCATTTTTTTTAAAGTAGTTAGCGACACTACCAGCTACTGTTTTGTTTCACATTGGTGTTTGTGGAACAGCTCTGTTTTAATGAATGCGCTGGCGGGGTATAACGGACTGTTTAAGAGATATGAGACTTTATGAAACATTAGTCGATAACGTTTGCAGATGCGTTAAACTGTGAACACAGACTTGTGCTCAGGGAGCTGAGATCATCACCTCATATTCACTTTGAAGGTTGTTTATAAGCGGAGCTGTAAACATCACAGTCATTATTCCTTTCATCTCACTACGGTTTCCTCTATGATCCCAATATCTCTCCCATTATTTATTCCTTCTGCCTCTTCTCCTCCTTGTCAGCAGAGTTCGTTTCCTTTCATTAAAGGGAAGTGATGTCATTGATGTCCTGCTCCGTATCTTACATCACTTCATTGTTACTGTGAGCTCTGAGAGCTGTCCGTCAGTTTGTTGTCTTGCAAACATCTGTGAACGCTTTTGTGTACATGTCTGAATTCTGTGGGTGTGTGTGTGTGTGTGTGTGTGTACACTGAATCTGCTTTCTAAGAACGTACATGCGTTTGTTTTTCTTTTATGATGTGGCCTATCATTGACCATGATATTGTTTTTCCTCTAACATCACCCACCCATGTACTTCACATTTGTATTAACCTTCTGTATTCTACCATTTCAAAACATTATTAGACTTATGTTGTTATATATATTACATTTACATTACATTACATTTAGGCATTTGGCAGACGCTTTTATCCAAAGCGACTTACATTGCTTTATCCTATACATTTTACGTAGGTATTTGCAATCCCCTGGGATCGAACCCACGACCTTGCGTTGTTAACGCAATGCTCTTACCACTGAGCTACAGGAAAGCTAATATATATTATATATAATATTATTAAAAAAAAAAATGTTTGCTGGTGCGACTCTTTTTATTTTTAGAATCAAACATTATTAATGTTCACACTTAACTTAAAAAAAACCTGGGTGCGTTTGGTTACAAATAGCAGCAAAAAGCCATGACTTCATAGTCAGCGTCTGTGCACGATGTCACATCAGAAAAACAGATATGCAGCGTGACGGAAGTCAATTCGAATTACAAACAGAGAGCGTCTTTGCAATAACTAATCAGATATTTAAATAGTAAAATAATTATTTCTCCCTAGAAATGTAATCAGAAGTTGTTGAAAGTGAAAATTAAACTTGCATTTACAAAACTATTCTCCAACAGGCGTTTAGGCTGCCATGACATTTTTTCAAGCTTGAGCCTTCTCGACCAATCGCGTTTCTTTCATGTTGTTATGGAAACGACAGGCCTCGGTTATTGGTTAGCTGTGAAAAAGGAGCTTGACGTTGGGCGTTTTTTCAGAAAAGTTTAACTTTTTTCAACCTCAAAAGGATCTCTGAGCTGCAGAAACAGATGCCAGCACTGGCGTTTGAAAAAGCGCTCGGGACGTTTTTTGAAAACACTGTTTACTCCATAGGATTATACTCTAAAACAGACTCTAGCAGCTTCGAAAAGGTCTGAACGCGGCCTTGATCGTGTGCACGCATATGTCTGTGGTGTTTCTTCACACCTCACTTCTGCATGAAGTACTTGATGTATTCTCAGACTGTCAGATGGTGTAAGGTCTGTCTATGGGTGAGTGTGCTTTAGCCACAGATGTGTGTGTTTGTGGCCTTCACTGTGTGAGTGTGCTTCTTTTGTAGATGCAAAACCCATCATAGAGATGTTGACAGCACCGGTGGTAGCACACTTCCAAGTAACTTAAATTTAGTATTTAAATTAGTGCATGTTTGTGAAACTGCTTTTTCTCTCTTTCTATCTCTTTATCTCTCTAGCTCTCTCTTTCTCTCTCTCTCCGGTTTCAGAAACACCTGCCCATTTCCTTCTCTCACCCTGTTTTGTGTGCAAGTCTGTGTGACGGTGTGTTTGTGTGAATTTCTGTCTGGGTCTTAATTCACCCCTAAACAAAACAACATGAATATATTTCATGGATTTGCTATAAATGTGTTGATTATACCAACTTATGTGTTTGTGTTTCAATAAACCCCACAGCTCAATGTGTTTAGAAACACACTAACACACATGCGGTCTATCATCTCTGTGTGGCTGCTAGATGTGTGTTTGCTGTTCTCTGAATCCTCACGCTTGACTTTAAAGTTCAGCGGAGAGGAACGACAACACGCCTGTGTCCTCATGCTTCATGGCACTGCTCTTTCAGTTTGCACACTGTTCAGATGGACCGTGTGAATGTGATGCAAAACGAATCGGTTACTTTTTATGATTTCAGTTATTATGCAAGAAGTCTGAGGCAACACAAGACTGTAGTGTTTTTGATTCCCGTGTGCCAACCTGGGTCTGTGGTTCATTGAGACAGTTTAAATGACATGTTACATGACCAATCAGAGGTCATGTTGTGACTATTGCTTGTAGAAGTATTTAAATAAAGGAAAAGCAACACTTTTTTTAAAAGTAACGTAACTACCATCAAGCTACAGTAGCGCCGCTACTTGTAGTTAGCTACTCCCCAACACTGGTGACGATTCAAGCCGGTTTAGATGTTATTTGTATCGTTAATACATGTTTTGAACAGCAGGGGCCGCTGTGTTTACTGCACACTTGAAAAATGTGGATATGCTGACATTTCTTACGCACGCTTCATACCGCACAACTGAGCAGCGCGTATGCTGAGCAGGAATACCGCATAGGAAGAGCATTGATTTCACACTACGTTATTTTAAATACATCTTTGAGCAAAATATCTTTATCCACCTTATTCATGCTCCTTTCGATCCATGTAGTACAAGTTATAACTAAAAGGCCAAAAAACTCATGTCGGTTGTTAAAAACACATTAGACACCACTTACATGCTTTAAAAGGTAAATATTTTACAGTTTCATGTCAATCCATCTGCACTTTGACTGTAAAGAATGCACTGTCGATTTAATTGAGTGAGCAGTGCAGTAAAATATTTAATTTAACTAGAGTTTAAAAAAAAAAAAAATTATGCACGTTTTTATTTTGGCTAGTGGTCGCGAAGATGCTTGTGTTTGACGGTAGCTTCACTCAAACAGTGAAATGCTCGTAAAATAGACTTAGAACAACTCTGTGGTTGAAGTTCATGTGTTCATGTCCTCGTATAGTAAGATACAGACAAATCCACGAGTGTCACGCATGTAACATGTTAAAGTGTGCAACTCTCCACTCAAATACACGAAGATCAAGCAGCGGACACATAGAATTGCGCTTTTGTGACTCCCTGCATGTTTTCTCACATCGGGCAGACAATAGTGCTACAGATCAATGGACTCAATTCAGCCGGAAAACAAGTTTAATTGCAAAAACAAAATAAATAGTGATGCACCACTAATGCTTAAAATGTATCTTGACAAGCGCAACGTTTAACACAAAGGAATGTAATTTGCTTCAAGCAAAAGTTATTTCTGATTTAAATATATATTTCTTGTTAACAAGGCTTACAGATTTCACCAATCAGACCTGAAGTCAGATCACCCTTAATAGTTTTTGAATGAACTCACACAGTGTTTTGGCACAAATTGTGGGTTACAATAATAAAACCCTCGTTGATAGAGTAAAAGAGTGAGTGTGATGGACCTGTCAAGAGAGGTTTTTCTTGTTAACACATTTAAAGAATTACATCAGGGGGCAGATTTTTCATTAAGGCCAGTAAAAACACATTTATTCTATAAACAGCCAGAGGTCTGGTGAAGACTGCGTACTGAAGAAGGGCTAGAAAGTAAATGATTATGTCAGAATTTAACGCTTCAGAATATTTCACATCCCCATACCATCCACAGCTGGGAAGAAAATTATGAATAAAAGACAGATAGCGTTTGAGACATTTTACTCTGGTAAAGAAACAGTGATGTATATGATGTCTGATAGGGGTTTCAGAGACCACCTGTCTGCCAGTGATCTATGAATGATTCATGAAATTAGAAATACTCAGTATTCATTTTCATACATGTACACACGTGATGTCGCATACGCACCATCACCATCATTACAGAATCATAAACCACAATTTTCTTTCTTTAATGCTTTCTTTCTTTTTTCCTTCTTTCTTTCCTTTCTTTCTCACCTTCTTTCTTTATCACCTTCTTTCTTCCTTTCTTTCTTTCTTTCTTTCTTTCTTTCTTTCTTTCTTTCTTTCTTTCTTTCTTTCTTACCTTTCTTTTGTTCATTCGTTTGTTCTTTTTTTCGTTCTTTCTTTCTTTCTTACATTCCTTTCGTTCCTTCCTTCCTTCCTTCCTTCCTCTCTTTCTTTCTTTCTTTCTTTCTTTCTTTCTTTCTTTCTTTCTTTCTTTCTTTCTTTCTTTCTTTACTTCCTTTCCTTCCTTCCGTTCCTTCCTTCCTTCCTTCCTTCCTTCCTTCCTTCTTCTCATTCTTTCTTTCTTCACTTCCTTTCCTTCCTTCCTTTCTTTCTTTACTTTCGTTCTTTCTTTCTTTCTTTCTTACATTTCTTTCTTTCTTTCATTCTTTCTTTCTTTCTTTAGTTCCTTCCATCCTTCCTCTTTCTTTGTTTCTTTGTTTCTTTCTTTCTTACGTTCCTTTCGTTCCTTCCTTCCTTCCTGTCTTTCTTTCTTTCTTTCTTTCTTTCTTTCTTTCTTTCTTTCTTTCTTTCTTTCTTTCTTTCTTTCTTTACTTCCTTTCGTTCGTTCCTTCCTTCCTCTCTTTCTTTCTTTCCTTCCTTCCTTTCCTTCCTTCCTTCCTTCCTTCCTTTCTTCCTTTCTTCCTTTCTTTCTTTCTTTCTTTCTTTCCTTCCTTTCCTTTCCTTCCTTCCTTTCTTTCTTTACTTTCTTTCCTTCCTTCCTTCCTTTCTTTCTTTACTTTCTTTCTCTCTTTCTTTCTTTCTTTCTTTCTTTCTTTCTTTCTTTACTTCCTTTCCTTCCTTCCTTTCTTTCTTTACTTTCTTTCTCTCTTTCTTTCTTTCTTTCTTTCTTTCTTTCTTTCTTTCTTTCTTTCTTTCTTTCTTTCTTTCTTTCTTTCTTTCTTTCTTTCTTACATTTCTTTCCTTCCTTTCTTTCCTTCTTTCTTTCCTTCTTTCTTTCTTTCTTTCTTTCTTTCTTTCTTTCTTTCTTTCTTTCTTTCTTTCTTTCTTTCTTTCTTTCTTTCTTTCTTTCTTTCTTTCTTTCTTTCTTTCTTTCTTTCTTTCTTTCTTTCTTTCCTTCCTTCCTTCCTTCCTTCCTTCCCTCCCTCCCTCCTTCCTGTCTTTCTTCCTTTTTTTCCTCCTTTCTCCCTTTTTTTCCTCCTTTCTCTCTTTCCTTCCTTCCGTTCTTTCTTTCTTTCCTCCCTTCCTTCCTTCCTTCCTTCCCTCCTTCCTGTCTTTCTTTCTTCCTGTTTTTCCTCCTTTCTCTCTTTCCTTCCTTCCTTCCGTTCTTTCTTTCATTCTTTCCTTTTTTCCCATGCTGCTTTCTTTCTTTCTTTCTTTCGAACGGGTCAATGTGTGTGTGTGTGTGTGTGTGTGTGTGTGTTGTTTTGTTTTCAATCATGGATCAGTATAAATGAGATTATGATAATTTAGTGAGCTCAGATCCATTAATCACATGAGGTTCTGGTGTAATCGTGCGGCTGTTGTGAGGGACGGATAGCTGCCTGTCAGACGTGTGTCCTTGACCCTAAACCTGACCTCTGTATGTGCATGTGAGATCAGAGAACGGGGCAATGTGAATGTGTGTGTGTGTGTTCAGTGTGTATCGCGCAGGTGTCTATCAAAGAGGATCTGAATGAAAAGACCTGATTGAAGACTGTGTGTTTTAATGATGAATTGTGTGATGTGTTTCATATGTAAATATGGAGTTGCTTTAGTATTTAGCAAGTATATTCGTTCATAAAATTAGTATTTGTTCAGTGTGTTTCAGTGTGTTCAGTGTCGCTAAAGAGTGTGTGTATAAACATATTTTCAAGTAGCCCAAGTATCAAAAGATAACTTTGAAAATGATTATTTTCATAAGGCAAATGACACATCCTCATTACTGTAATACTGTAATGTTGAATTTACAATAATAAAATATAATATATAATATAATATAATATAATAAGAATTTGGATTGTGAATAATGAGAGCGTTTCTCTAAAGAGCTGCCGGAGAACTGGACGGACACACGGGAGACTCTGTTGGAGGGGATGGTCTTTCAGCTGAAGTATTTGGGCATGACACTGGTACAGGAATCCAAAGGAGAAGAGCTCTCGGCAGCCGCTGTAAAGAGAATCGTTGCCACAGTAAGTCACATCCACACAAGCACCATCCTCTCTACTGTATGAATGTGACTGTAAGTAACCACATAGTACATCTTAGCAACCTTCCAGAACAGCCTAGACTCAACGGGTCTCATTAACTAATAATCACATAGATATTTCCTATTTCCTATTTATCCACACATTTGAACTTCTAATAAAACTTTCCGCCTATTCACACCATGTGCTCGACCTAATGTTTTAACCTAACTTTTCCTTTACCACCTGTCGTCACTTAAGTTTAAGACACTCCAGGCATCCCCATGTGATGCTCAGACATGTACTCACAAGAAATTCCATGTGAGCAGTCCTCAAAATCAGTTCATACACAATTACAAACACCTTTTATACAGACACGCAGTTTACAGAGTTGTTGTTAGCCGGTTGTTAAAGCCCTTTTGTACAGAGAAACCTCCCAGCTCGAGCTATAATCTGACGCTGCTTTTCTTACTCTTTCACTGTATATGATGAAATCCTTTTCAAATTAAATATACATCTAAGTGTAATATATATATATTTACATACATAAGAGACTGGTGACTTTGCGTACAAGTGATGTCAGCTGTTCCTATCTTATATTTGGAATAATATTTGGTAAGATTTTTTGGGGAATCATGATTTGTTCGTGAAAACGTTTGTACGCAGGTTTCACACACAAATTCGGTGCGTACGCAAGCTTAGTAAATGAGACCCGATGTGTGTGCAGTGAAGCACCACTCTCATTTTCCTCAGCAAATAAAAACATAATAGGTTATTGGATACATGGCTAATTTTATAGGAGAATGCCAATGCAAGAAACTGGTGTGATTAAAAATAAGAACGTAAACGGAGATAAGTGAAGAACATACAGTGCATATACGTGTATACATACAAAAATACAAAGTATGTTTGATAATTTTAAGTATTGAAATATGGTCTAATTGTTTTCTTTTATAAAATACCAATTTACTTAATGTCACCTGATACATATATAGGAAAACTACTAGACTGATCGTTATGACTAAGTGGAAAAAATAATCAATATGAACAATTTAATTACAAAGCTTATGTGTGATTAATATTTGGCTTTTGAATGCATGTGCATTGCCACCTGCATCTTAAAGATGTGCCATTATGTTATTAGTTTGAAGATTGTATGTTTTGAGTGAATACAAACATAAGATTTGATTGTGTATACGTGTAGAATTAAGTGACCTTGAGTAACACCACATGAAATGAAATGCTACATAGGTTCTTGATGTCCAGATAGGCCTATACCCAGCACTGTTCTGTGTCTCACGAAGTGGTGATCAAGTGTTTATTTGTGTTTTATGTGCGTGTTTCTTTGTGTATATTAAAACGCTAAAACACTCCAGACTGTGGTGGTTACGTCATGGTAACTCTAGACTTTGAGCATGCGAAATTCGTTCGGACAGTGCTGGAAAAATGGGCGGTTGCGATTCTGTGACGTTTTGATCTTTTATTGGTGTCACGCACTCACGTGACGCGAATTCGCAGGTCAGAGTACATCGAAATTAAACTTTGCTATGCACCGAAATGTGAAATCTTCATACTGGCTTGCATTTCCAGTCTCTCGCATTCTCATGCGTATGAATGGAAGTCAATGGAATTAAAAGTCAAGTGTGACCGTAATAAGGCTGCAAAAAATCTTTTTTGGCTTTTTTTTTTGGCTTTTTCTAAAAATGTAATGTTTTACTTCTGCCTCACAAATAATAGTGCAGTAAGAACTAAAGAACTTCATGTGATTATCATGAGAATTTACTGTTGTGTAATTTAAATAATATTTAGCAATATCATTAGATATTTTCTTAAGATTCTCTTATTTTCTGATATTTCATTATAAGAAAACTCTGAAAAGCCAAAAACGACATAATCAAAACATTCAAGAGGAGACATTAAAATACTTTTCAATTTATTATTTTATTTATAACAATATTTCATAATTTATGTAAAAAACATTGTTTCTCTCTCTCAGGCTAAAGCAAGTGGTAAGAAGCTTCAGAAGGTGACGCTAAAGGTTTCTCCTCGAGGAATTGTTCTCCATGATGGCGTATCAAATCAGCTGATGGAGAACATATCCATATACAGGTGAGTCACCTGGAGCCACCTGTCATGTTTGTACCTGAACCATAATTTCAACCAAACAATCTTTCCGGAAATTAAATAAAAATATACTACAATAAATAAAATACTGTAGAAATAAAGTTTGTAATTTGTCAAGACAGCAAGAAAGGATGGTTGAACTTGCCTTAATAGTCTTAATAGGTCAATAGAAGCATTTTTACTTTTGCTTTGGTTCTCGCATTGATGAATTTATGGAACTGAACTTAAAAATCTTAAATTTGTATATTAAAACCATTCAACCAGTTGTGGATTTCCATCCTTCTCGCTCTAGCAATAAAACGAAATGAGTCGTTGGTGACCCCTAAATTTCTGCCATCCATCATTTAGAGGGATGGTGTCTGAAGAGACGTAGACCGATGTTTGTATAAGAAACCTCTATCGATCTGCTTGAGTGTGTCTGAGTCTAAGGCCAGACGTGTTGTGACCCTCACGTGAGGCCACGGCTGTTATTACAGCAAACACATATTCAGTGTGCAGATCTGTACGCGAATAAACATTCAACCGTTTACTCACAGATGAACATTGACTCCAGTAATGGTCAAACAAAAAGTAAATGCTGTCTATATTTGTCCCCCTTTTCTGTGTCAAGCACATTTCCTCCTCAAATTTGCATCACAAGAACACACATATCTTTTTTTACACAATGTAAAATGAGATTTATGCATGAGCTCGGGTGGGATTGGATTTGGCTGCAACAGTTTTCATAAATGAGGGAATCCCGGTTGCAAGATGAATGTTTTTTGGCATCTGGTCCTAATCAGAAAAATGCCTGTGTACGTTTGCATGTTTTTTTTAATGCGAAACAGGGCGGATGGCAGTCATCCATCATTAGCCCCTCCCCGCTGCTGAGGGGCCGTCCTCTGACAGGCTGAGCCAGCTGTCAATCAAGGCAATCCACATGGGAGTTCACGGTTCAATTCAATTCAATTGTATTTATACAGCGAGTTT
The DNA here is from genome assembly GCA_029783895.1 of Triplophysa bombifrons. Classification (NCBI taxonomy): domain Eukaryota; kingdom Metazoa; phylum Chordata; class Actinopteri; order Cypriniformes; family Nemacheilidae; genus Triplophysa; species Triplophysa bombifrons. The sequence goes on along the minus strand of CM056459.1, from coordinate 2,203,428 downwards.
CACAATGTGCATTGTTCCAAAGCAGCTTTACAGGAGAAAATTAAGAAAAACACTGAAAATGTCAAACACAGCATAGTGCATGGTGTTTTATAGAAATAGCAAGATCATTCTAGTAAATAATATCGAATAAATTCAGTCTCCCAGTGAGCAAGCCAACACGGCCCTGTTGAGATGAACCCAAACACCAATGAGAAATAAATGGAGAAAAGCAACCTGGGGAGAAACCAGTCTCAGCCGGGAGGGCCAGATCTCCTCTGACGTGTCACTGCTGCACTCAGTGACTCAGTGACTTTTTCATCAGCATTTATGCATTTGGCAGACAATTGTCTCAAAACCATTGTGCTCAGATACAGTTGAATACTATGAGTGTTCAATTTTCTGTGGGACACAAAAGCAGATGGGCAATTCCAGCGTTATAGACGTGACATTTTGCGTTATGAACGTGACATAAAAACGCTTAGAGATTGAATTTGTTACGATTATATTGAACCATCTGTTTATATTTTAATGAGCCGTTGTTGATAGAGTCTAAACATCAAAAAATGTCGGTCTATGGAAAAAAATATATTTTAAATAAGGGATATAAACATGCGTTATGGACGTGACAAAAAAGGACGTGATGTTTGGGAGACGATAAACTTTGTAGGATTTCTGTAAAATAAAATGCACAATCCTGAAGCAATTATACCCAATGAATGGAGAAGGGATGCCTCTTTATAGAACATAAAATAGTTACTTTATATTCATTTTCATGTGTCCATTTATGAGGAATATGTAGCGTTATGGATGTGACAATCCTTAAAATGGTACTTACGAATTGCCCAGATGTTTTGATAGTTGAACATGTTGAAAAATGACACAGCAGCTTTAAATGTGATAAAGGTTTTGGTATAAAGTTTATATTAATGTTTAACTAATGACACCAGTTAAGTGTTGATTTTGTTTATCTATTGGTTTGTTTTTCTGATCTGGTGTCTGTCTGCAGGATATCGTACTGTACGGCAGATAAAGTGCATGATAAAGTGTTCGCCTACATCGTTCAGACTCAAGGCAGCGAGACGCTGGAGTGCCACGCATACCTCTGTGCCAAGAAGAAGGTGGTGAGTGTTGGGATGGTTTAATGTGTGCGTGTGTGGCCGTAAATCTGTGTGTAGCGAGACACACCCTGTGTTTCCTTCCTTTTTCCAATTCTGCAGTATACGTTGAGTCTATACTTCCTCTGAAAGAGAGACTGATCGTTTACAACTGCTGTTGACCGTAATGACACATTAAAACCCCTCCATCTCTCTCTCTCTCTGTTTGTAAGGCTCAGGCCGTAACATTAACTGTGGCCCAGGCCTTCCGTGTGGCGTTCGAGTTTTGGCAGGCTGCTAAAGAAGGTACTCTCGTCCTTTTCTCTTTTACTCCTTTTAGACTTTTAGAACTGAATTGCAAAAATATTTACCCAGATATTCCCCATCTGCCATTGGTTGACAGACAGACCCGCTGCAAGCCTACGGCATTGGTGGCAACCTCATGAGTTTTATTTTAGAGCAAATATACATTGAAAGATATTAAATTTTATCAAAAATTACGAGCTGTATTTCAATTTACTTTTACCATCAGTAAATCATTTACTCACCCTCATGTCAAAACCTGTATGATCTTCTGCACGACACAAAAGAAGATATTTTGAAGAACGTTGATAAGCAAACAACATTGAGCCCTGTTGACTTCCATTGTATGAACACAAAACCAAAGAGACATTTCTTAAAATATCTTCTTTTGTGGTCTACAGAAGAAAGAGTCACACACAGATTTAAAACCACAAGAGGGTGGCTAAATGATGACATTTTAATTTTGGGTCTTTTCAAAAAACATATTTACTGTATTTCATTTACCGCCACAGGAATGAAAAATGATTTTATTGAGTCACTCCCTAAAGGCAGCACTTATTGTACAGCTCAGCAGATCTTTTGTGTATTTTTCTGCATGTTTGAACATGCATAAGTGTGTCGAGGCTTGTAAAGGTTTTCTTTTCTATGTACAGGTGTGCCTACTGCTTAACCGATCATCTAGCACAGTGGTTCTCAAAGTGGGGGCCCCATGATGCACCTAGTCGGGCCACAGATTTGGGCATTTTTTTATGAAAAATAGAAATGTATCATAACTTATGCATTCAAACATCAGACAAATAAGACCACCAACCAAAATAATTGATGTTCCAGCATTGTATAGCTGAATGTGTTTTTGGTTCATTTAAAATTCTAAGGTCAAGATTATAAGTCTTTATTTGGGGGGCCGTAAAGCGATGCACACACCACAAAGGGGACCTTACAAACAAAAAAGTTTGAGAACCACTGACCTAGCAGAATTTAAACTCTCTCTCTCTGTCTCTTGTGTGTCTCTCGCTCAGAGAAAGAGAAAGGGAAGCAGGTGAAGTGTGTATCAGATGAAGAAGCAGCGAGCAGCTCTCAGTCTGATAGTTCAGCGAGTTTGGGCAGCATGAGAGGAGGAGGTGAGCACACAGATTTTGTCTCATCTGTTTCCATGCAGTCTGCTGAGGCTTACATGAATGAAAGGGCTTCATGTTAACACATCAAAGAGAAACAACGGAGTTTCACCTGAATGGAGGAGGAACACTAAAAAATGTTTATAAGACAAGTAATTTAAATAAAATTGGTTTGAGGCACATTTGAGGTTTGAATATTTTTACAGAAGATTCATATGACACGGCCAAAACGCATATTATGATTTGTTTTGGATGTAATGCATTGTGTCTACACGATTTAAGGGTCTAAAATGCTGTATTTTCCATATTGCGTGCATTTTTGTATCTCCTCTTTGCACCGCCTCTCTGAAACGCCTGGGTTTTTCAAAGCTCATGGCTCTGAAAAGCGAGGTGTGCTATGATTGGCCAGTTAACCAGTACGTAGTGATTGGTCGAATACTGCAAGCGTGTGACGGAAATGTGACGCCTCTGACCATATTTGGAACATCAGGTTCCTCTTCAATTGTACTGACAGGTACGGCCACCTTACTTGCGTATAGATTTGGGCGGTCTCAGTCAAATCATACCACCAACTGACGTAGATTTGTGGGGGTGTGGTTACACAAGGCCTTCAGGCAGGCATAGAATGCATCTTTTTTTCCACCGCTTTCATTTTGGCAATTTTACGCGTCTAATACATGCATGGACAACTCATAACACACCAAAGACACAGAAAAACACGACTTATTCATTATTTAAAGCCCCACAAACAACTTTTTGCTTGAAAAATGTATGTGTGCTGTCGTACATGGCTTGAAATGGCCCTTTGTTTGACTTTTGTTATTCTAGTACGTCACAAACACCAAGATCCAGCACATGCAGAAATTCTCCTGATTGCTTTTCAGCAAGTGCTGAGTGATTATTCTTCTTAATCTGCTTGTTTTAGCCTCTCTTCTGCTGAAACTCAACCCCCACAACTCCACCAAAAGCTTGTGTTTCATTCACTGCTTCCGGCTGACCGAACTTAACCCCGGTTTTCCCTTATTTTTAAGTTTACTCTCTGAACTCAAAATTTTAAAAGTCTTTATAAACACTGAATGAAATATCGAAATACTTGTAATTTGATATATATCATATTTATTTAAAGAGTACATGCATGAAATGTCATTGTCATGATCTCATGTTGTGTGTAATGTTGCCGTGCTTAATAGTATGCAATCTGCCAAATTGCAAATCTGAAGGTGAATGAATAAAAAAGTTATTGGCTTGGAAAAAGGGCTTTTGGGACTCTGAATCATGCAAACGAGTCGTCCCTAGTCCGATTCGCGAACCGCCGCGGATTTACGTCACGACATAGAGTCCTAGCCTACGTCTTTTTTGGACTGGCTGCGAAAACTTCACTCTTCGCCCCCAAACACTGTATCTTGTGAGCCTCATTCGCGATAGACCAATCACAGCAAACTAGACCATCTGACCAATCACATCAGACTAGGCTAGCGGAAATGAATCATTTGTGAGTCAGTCAAGAAGTAAGGTAAGAATAAATGGCTATTATTACGAAATAATTGTGTTTTTACACCTATGTACATGAACTTGTTGTTGGACACTCCATAAACCAAAGTATGTTCTCTTTAAAGAGTAAATATTACAATGTCCTTATGAAATGACATTTCATGCTTTGTGTAATGTTGCTGTGTGTGAATGTACGCCTAAAGCGAACGAATAACAAAGTTATTGGCTTGGGGAAAAGGAGACGATTCTTAATCCCTTGAACAACGTCTGTCATTCGATTTTCAGTTCCGGGTCGGATTTGCGTCATTCTGTGTAATGCCCGCCTACGTTTCATTTGCGACACTGCACGCGGTAGACCAATCACAGCAGACTAGACCATCTGACCAATCAGATCAGAGTAGGCTGTCAGGAAGGAAGGGATTAGACGGATGAATCGCGGAATTTATCATTTGAGAGTCAGTTAAGAAGTGAGGTAATAAGAACTGCCTATCACCGTGTCTACACCGGACGTGACAGGCGTGACGCGACATAACAATCTGCTCGTTCTTAATGGGTTTGTTCGCTGCGCCGCATCCAGTGTAGACAAAATGTAAAATTCTAATGGGTTATAATGTGTTTCTAATGTCTTTTGTCGTGTCGCGTTAGTCGCGACCGGTATATTTTTAGAAAATTAAAGTGTTTTTACACCGCGTACGTACGTAAACTTGTTGTTGGACACTCTATAAACCAAAGTAGGACTTTAACTATCACAAAATATTTACTCTTTAATATATATGTGCGCTAAAATGTTATAAAAAAGGACGAGTTTTAGTGAATCAGAACCAACTACATATATAACATATCCGTTTAATAAAACATTTAATATTATTTTCTTAATGTGACATGAAAAAAAACGTAAAGATATTCGTTTAACATTTTGATTTGCTTATTAATGTTTTCGTTATAAATGTATTTTGTTCAAACGTTTGCGTAATGTTAAAAAACTGAAACAGGAAGTTCTTCTGGAACAGCTTTGGAGCAGCATTGTTTACATCTTCCGAAATGATCTATAATGCTAAACTAATTTGTTTACAAAGTGTTTAATTTTGCCTTCATTTTGCCAAATTAATACTAGGCAAAATAGTTTGGTATTTTATTGGTAAATGTTGTCCCTATCACAAAAATATATATATGTGTCTGAAAATATTTTAAGTGATAAAATGAATTTTGCACATATTTACACAATTGGACGGTTTAAATTGATTCACAGAAGTGATTCATGGAAAGAAATACAATTCTTATCCATGACATTTTCCTTGTTCCACTTAAATACTCAAAGTATCAAGGTATTACCATCCGATGCCATCGCTGAACCGCGGTACCTCCACATTAACTTTTGTGTAGGAGTGCCAAGCTACCCTGACTAGTGTTTGAGATTCTCAGGTTACAGAATCTGATCTCGGAAAGCAGATTCAGTGAATGAATAAACCCATAAGGACCAGTGTTCTGTGTGTCACATGAAACCAATGTGTGTGTATTTATGTGTGTGCCTGAATAAAGAGCTGTGTGTCAGTTAATGCCCATCAGATATCAGAAACCGACTGGCAGACATAAGTAGGTATCAGGTGTGTGTGTAAACTCTTGGTGGCCTCTTTCATGTCCTCTCCTGAAAAATGACCCAGTCATGGATTAGATTTGAGACGGAACAGAAAGCACACGTGACGGTTCAGACTTGCACAACGGAGAGATTTGACGGTGTGCTTGTTTGGCTCTGTGAGGCGTGTCGGTGCTTGATGTCGAGAAGAAAGGATTCACCCCGTGAGCTCTACATGCACAGATCTTTTAAGTTTGGAGATATGATAGTGGATGGTTACTGTAGCTTGGTGTCATCTTGTGGTGAAATATCTGGGCTTAGAAATGAAAGGTTTAGAACCTGCCCGTGTCCAGCTTGTAAACCATATGTCTAAAGTGAATGATGGTCAATTAAAGACTTGTAGAGAAATAAAATGTTTCAATTCTGTAATATAGGTTGATTATGGTTTGATTGTTTCTTGTGTGTGTGTGTGTGTGTGTGTGTGTGTGTGTGTGTGTGTGTGTGTGTTTGTAGAGGTGGCAACGGGGAATCTTCTGGATCTTGGAGCTGGTGTGAAAGATCACTCACGACAGAACCACACACACCCTGCACAGAACTTCAGTACAGAAAACAACAATACTGTATGGGTAAGAACACACACACACACACACACATTGTCAGTACAGAGAGCAATTACACTGAATGGATAAAATAACATCACGCTATGAACATGTATGATCATCCTACTGTTCACATTCAAGGATTTTATCATTAGTCTAATATATTCAGATGTCAAAAAACTCAAAGGTTTTCACTAATATGTCAAAATAAAACAGAGGTTAAATTGATTTAGTTATGTAAAATACATTACTAATGTACAATAGAATATTTGCTTTCAAACTTTTAACAATAATAATACAACAATTTATTTAAATTATTAAGGAATATAATTTTTGTCCGGTTACATTATGTAAACTTCAGTTTTGCAGTATTTAAAAGGAACAGTTACAATTTCATTTGAAATATTTAAAACATCAATAAAATTGTTAGTTTTATGCATTTATTTCATCACTCCATTTGTAAGTGATAAGACACTTAAAAAAAATTAAGAGACAAAAACAACACAAAGCTTGTGATTTTTTTTTTCCATTGGACTTCATTATTTTCAAAATTTTTACATATTTATAGGCAAGGCAAGGCAAGCTAATTCAAAGTGCTTTACATAAAAATAATTAAAATAATCATCAAAACAATACAGAAAGGAATTTAAAAACCATTAAAATTATAACAAAATTGGTTTTTGAAGCATAAATAATTAATTTGTTTGGACTTGCTTTTCAGTATTGCAATTTGAATACATTATTTAAAGTGAATGCAGTAATATTCAAACAGAAAAAAAACATTTATTGGGCTCTTGTTCAGCTAGAAGTATTTATTTATTTATTGCCCAATGAAAACTTATTATAATGAACCACATGTTCAACTAAAAAGTATTTTTTCATTCAATTTCATTCAAATGATGATGATAAAAATAATAAATTGTAATTTTGATGCCATGTTCTTTCAGAAACTGGTCTCATACCATTACAACTCTAGAACACACACACACACAGTGTTGTGTATATCTACATAACAACGTTTGTTTTAACCCGACCTTTGTCATGTATTTTTTTAGGAACTGGAGGATGGAATAGATGAAGCCTTTTCAAGGTTAGTAAACGAATTTCTGCAATAATATCTATTTTTTTATCTGCTACACTGAAAAGACACTTTTACTGGAAAGCACCCAACCTAACACTACATTAACTGTGTCAGCGAAGGGCAGTTTCAGGTGCTGTTATATGTGACCACAGTGGTATTCGTCTCCTCCAAGAATAAACTGTTTGCTTGGTCTTATATAATGCGGTCTACTTGATGCTCTGCTTTCTGTGATGAGTATCATATAAAGAGGTACTGGGGTGCGTTTCCCAGACAACGACATAACTCGCTGGTTAACCACCATATTACGATGCATCGTTGGGGAAATTAACGATGTTGTAAAGACTGTTTCCCTAAACCATAGTGACTCTTTTTCCCTGTTGGAGATCAATCGTTTGAACTAAGTTGGTTCAGCGATCTAGTCGATGACGCCACACAGGTGGTGGAGTTATGAAGTCTACTCATAAATACGTTCAGATTGAATTGATGTCAAATAATTGCTGTAAATAACGTACATTGCATTTAAAGGCCACTTTTGTTATCATATTTTTTTTCTTTTGTTCTATCTCACGATATTTAATTCATTCATAAGTTTCCTCCTACGTCACTCCGCCCAGGGATTCCCCAGGGTCCTAGAGCACGTACTTGCCAAACCAAAATATGTCAAATTGAATTTGTGTATACTTAAAATGATGAATATAGAATGCACGGCATGTTGCGTGGTTACTTGATTCAAAAGCACAATGTCATATTAATAAGGAACGATGTTTCTAACCTAAGCTATAGACGTGTAGTTCCAACAATACAACGTTGCGATGCTGCTTGCGATTGATCGTTGGAACAACAGTTTCGGGAAACACACGAATCGTTGAACTATGCCGGATCAACGGAACTTGGGACCATAGTTGGCTAACAATGCTTTGGGAAACGCACCCCTGAGCGGTAACAGATGTTCAGAATAAAAATCCAATGGCAGTGGTTGATATTTTTTGTATAACACTCTTCAACCAGCTACTTTTTGATACGTTAACATGGGGTTAGCGAGACAGATTTTTCCACATTTAAATCCATTAAATGGATTCACACAGTCAGGAACGATACATCATTTGATCGTTATTTCTTCTGGTGTTTAAAAAAATTGCATTTATCTTCCTCCTCATTGCTTCACTGTGATTGGATGGCCTGTTTTATGACTGAAAAGAAAGTTAAAATTGACAAAGCACAGTGAACTACTTCAAGTAAATTTTTAACAGCTATACAACAGCAGTAAAGAAACGTCAGTTGAATCTCAAAAGATCAAGAAAATGTTCAGCCCTCATGACCGAATCTGCTTAATAAAATACACACATCATACAGTTGTAATAATGATGGTCGTGTTTAAAGTCACTGTGATTTGCATTCTAATGACACCAATTTGAAAGTCATTTTAATTGCAATCCAAACAAGAGCGGTTTAATGATTTGTAATGATGGTCATTATTCATATAGACACACATTGAGTCTCGTTCCTCTAGAGATTAGCAGACACAAGATGAGCCGTTTACCATCGGCGACGGGAGGGTTTACTCAGTCTCCGCTCAACGCTGATTATTTGCCACGTCCAATAATTAAACGCGATACTTCATTAATCTCCATTCACAAGCCTGTAAGTGTGAGGAGAGACGGAAGATTTCTGGCAGACAGGAACTTTTCTAATCAAGGGTGAATTGGGATTGAATAAATCTCTGTTCGCAAAGAAAGTACTTAAGATGTAGCTTAAAGGATTTTGTGGACATAATCGTCCTGGACTATAATCGTTTGATTCTGAAAATATGAAGTGCAACTGTTGTTCGGTTAAAAATGAAAATGATGTCATCCTTTCTTCTATCTCATGTGCTTCAAAACCCGTATGTGACTCTTAAATCTGTGGAACACAGAAGATATTTTGAGAAAATGGTTTTGTATTCATTCTTACAATGGAGGCCAATGTCCATTATCGGGTAAACTATACCTTTAATGAACCTAACTATTTTACTATGTCTATAAGAAATGTGAATGCATAGTTATTTAGCGAAACACATTTTTATTAAATTTTTTAAAAATTAAAAAGAAGCGAAATGTGGAAGTGCTACTTTGCTGAATAAGCATGAGATGTGAGGTATTTTTAACATGGAGCTAATATTCTGTACGATCTGTTTTCTCATGCCCGTCTTGTTTACCCCTTCAGCCGCAGTCTGGATAGTTTTGAGTCCAACACAGGTAAACCTGAGCTGTAGAGATAGCTGACTGTTCCCTAGTCTTCATCCGTCATAATTCACCGTGATCATCCACTACGTCACATTAGTCCAGTTCTCCTGTGTACTGTGTTCTCGGCATGTTCACAACCCCGTCCTAGATTTTGTTTTGTTCATGGTTCTCTGCCAGGAGAAACGTCACTTGGTTTCATCTTCACATTTACATTTGTCTTATTTGTAGCTGACCGTTTCATGCCATCATCACAGTGTTTGTTTATAGACCTTAAATCGGGTAGATCCCATATTTAAGATGACGCAAATGATACAGAGGCTATAAAAGACAGCTGTTTTATGGGTTTTGTTGCGTACCTTGAAGTATTTTATGGTTTTATTGTCATTGAAGAATTTGACAGCACACGTCCTCATTTATTGACGAGAGACGTTTAAAAAAAAAATAAGTTTGAAATATCATGACATTACGACAGTGTATTAGTCCCACATAAAAATAAAATACGATTCCGACAATATGACATTATTGTCAAAATATTATTACTTTTTTTTGCTATGACTAAATTCTTGGAATTTTGATGATCAAAATTTTACAACTTTAATCTTATAAAGCGCAGTGCTTATTATACAAATTTTGACTTTAATCTAGTACAGCTACATTATTCTGTAATTATAATTTTTTACAAATATTACGATATATCGCAACTTCATTCTCAAAATAGTACGACTTCAATCTTGTAACGTTACGATTTCCTTCGCAAAATGAATCTTGTAATGCTACATTATTCTTATTGGAAATTTTGACTTCACTGTATTTTGACTTTATCTCGCAATGCTATGACTTTATTCTCAACAATTTACGACTTTAAATCTCAGAATCCTGTAATTAAGTTCTCGAAATTTTGACTCACACTAAACAGACTTTTATGCATGTACTACAGTATAATTTTCAAGAAGTGCTAGATTATTTCGTCTTTAGTTTTTTTAAGATTTTCTAAAATAAAAATCAGCAAAAAATACTAAATATTTTTGAAACTCTATTTACAAACTCACAACACACAGTAATGGTCAATCACTTAAATTTATTGAAAGACATTTGTTTTCTGAAATAATAATGCTTTGCACTTGATAATAGCATATTGTGTGTAGCATATTGCTACGACTTCATTCACTAAATTTAGACTTTAATTTTGTAATGCTACAATGTACATTGCTACATATTGTTATTGGAAATATTTACTTCAGTGTAATTTTGACTTTATCTCTCAATGCTATGACTTTATTCTCAACATTTTACGACTTGAAATCTCATAACGCTGTGACTTATTTAACAAAATTTTGACACGCACTTAACAGACTTTGATTCATGTACCACATTACAATTTAATCCCTGAAGTTCTAGATTCATTTCACTCTTTAGTTTATTGAGAATTTCTAAGTAAAAATCTAAAATAAACATTATTATTAAAATAAAAGTATTTCCTTTTTTTTTAATTCTATGTACAAACTCACAAGACACATTAGTTGTCAATAAATAGCCTTCATTTATGGAAAGACATTTGTTCTCTGATTTGATTCCCTTAAATTTTGACACTCTGACTTTTTATTTTTTATTACGGGGCCTTAAAACACTGTCATATGACAGCGAGAAAATAATATACAAATTAAAAATGTCAGGGTGAAAATCCCTGTACCACATCAGTGTCTCTTACAGCCTCATTTTCATGCGTCAAATGTAAAATGGCGCCTGTTCTTACTGAGGACATTACAGACAGGACAGCGTTATCCAAACAACGTTTTTGTGTTCGCAGAAACTCAAAGGTTTGAATATACCTGAAGAAATGTAACATCATTTTCTCTGAATTCTAGAAATAAAGGAATAAAAGCATTATTTCAGATGCATTACTTCATGTGCATGAATTGTGTTCAATTAAAGAATCATTTAAAATCTCATTCCTGAACTGTTGATCAGTCCCATCCTTATATTATCAATAATACAAGCAGCATTATAATCATGGTTTTAATTGTATAAAGTACACCCGAACAGAGTAAAGCAGAGTTCACATGTATGTTTAATGTGTTTTTTCAGCTCTACCATCAATGTTTTGAAGCTCATTTGGAGAATTTGTGTGGTTTCTGTCCTGTATCTTTGGGTTTGACATGCGTCTCACACATTTCTGTACGTGTTTTTCTCCAAAGACTCGCTCAGTCTCGCACTAACCCCCAGGTGCTGGACATTGGGGTAAACCCTCAAGACTGCAACACAGAGGAGTGCTTGTCGCCTAGCAACTGGGACAAAGCTGATGCTGAGGATGCCGACGGCGAGGATGCGTTCGTATTTGGAGAGACGATTTGAGGGTGAGGGGCGAAGGGGAGTGAGCTAATGAAACACAAAGGGAATCAACCTCGCTGTCTTCTGCGTAGCGCCGTCCCGTGGCTGAAGCTGGAACGACGTCCAGCATGTCGAGATGAGGTTTAGCAAAGCTAACATGACTTCTGTAAGAGCACAGACCAAAGCAATACGGTATAACAGTACATTATTTGCCATTGGTATTTTTACAATTATTTTAATTGTTGTTGACATTAACATTTTGTGTTACTTTGTCTTTGAATACAATATGTATGTATGTATGTATATGACAATATCTGTTTTATATTACATCATTTATTATTATATTATTATTTGAATGCATTTAAGTAATAATGCTTGCTTTGCAGTTCTATGCAGCGGAATGTCAGATACATTTATGCTTTTTTTTTTGTGAGATCAGCACTCTATGATCTCTGGTTGGGACTCTTTCAGGTTTGTGTGGAGCTTGTTGAAGCGCTGAATTGGTGAAGGTTTTTATGCGGCAGTTCCCTGCCCTCGGATGTATGAGAACATAAGATTATAAAAAGAGAGATTTGAATGAATTCTTGAAATGGTTTAATCAACACGGTAGACAACAAGCAGGGTATTTATATGAGACAATCTTATTTTTTGCTATTAAACTGTATTTTTGCACTGTCCGTGTATTTCTAAAGCTCGTGATGTCATTCAGGTAATCAAGGTAGTTACAAGTTACACTTTTTTCTGCTTGTTACGCAAACATGTGTTTGCTTACTGGTAATGTTTCATTGTGTCATTTGTTCATTCCCATACAAAGTACTGTGGCAGTACCACAGTAGCGATGGAATCAGATGGAAATGTGGTCCTGATTACTGTAATCGTGTCATTTTAATCTAAGGTACTTCAAAAACTATGATATTTACCATCATAGGAGTAACCAAACGGTTGATTTCAATGTCACGTTACATCTATAGCCAAGACCTACCTGCAATGAGAACCATAATAAATGAATTGTATTATTCATATCAAGATAACAGTAGTAATCATCAGTGTGAACTGACTGAAATATAACATTGTGGATTTGCTTTTAACTGTGATTTAATTGCTGGCCAAAGATATGCAGTCGGTTCTTCGTGGTTTACATTGAAGCTTGTTTGTATTTTGTTACTATTTAGCTTGTATTGAAGCTTTTATATCTCTCAACATATCAACGTTTTCATTAATAATTTCATGTTCTTTGTCATAATTGTTCAAAATTAAAGCAATGCTATGAAAGTGATGCGTGTTGACTGTGGCTAAGAGTAACATCATTGCGCCATCTAGTGGTGAAACGAACGCAGTGCAAGTTGTAAAAGCTTAAAGTGACAGTTCACCCAAAAATTCTGTCTTCATGTATTCACCCACAAGTTGATTCAAATCTGTATAAATGTCTTTGTTCTGATGAACACAAAAGAAGATATTTTGAAGAATGTAGGAAAGCAAACCTTCCTTCTATGGTAGACAGTGGGGTCTAAGAACTGTTTGGTTACAAGCATTCTTCCAAATATCTTTCTCTGTGTTCATCAAGAAGTTTATACAGGTTGGGAACTATTTGAATGTCAGTAATTTAAGACTTTTCCTTTTAATAAAAAGGGATCTTACCAGTACCAATGTTTTCTTCTAATGCCTTGACAACTGAAAATATATTTCGTTTAATATTGCATATTATTAATTTCCATTACAATTCAAAGTGCGATATTTAATAATTCCGTAATATTTATATTAAATGTTACAAACATTATTTAATGTTATAGTTTATTTGCAAAAACCGATAAATCATTTTAGAAAAGTTTTCATTGTGTTTGGAGTGCTTTTAAGTTATTATCACTTAATCAAAACAACCAAACTGCAGTTTGATTGATATTACGTGGACTGCACAATAAAAAACATCTTTTATGATACCTAAATGACCTGTTTTTGCAGATAAACTCTTATTATTATATATGAATCAGCCTAAATACATTGAAGCTTGTTTCTTCTCTGTGATTATATAGTTGCAATGGAGTATTGGACTTTTTTCTATTCATATTTTCATGTTTATGGCCCTCTTTAAGAAAAAAAGATTGTAGCCTAACGATCACGGTTATAATCAGCATTATTGCGCCCTCTAGTGGTGAAATTATCGAAGTGCTGTCAGAATGTGTGCTCATGTCATAGTTAGGTGGTAAGCACATCGCATGTAATGTTAAACAAATGTTAAAAGAAATCAACACCAATTAAAATAGGCCTACATGACCTGGACGTATGCCTGTCTCTCATGACCATTCGACATCTTCTGTTTATATGGATCTTATTGCTCTGGCTTGTCATTAGACACAGATCATGTACATTTGATTCATCCGGTTTACTGAGAGACTTCAGAACACAATTAAAGCATTATTAGACCGAGACTTTCAGCAGAGAGCAGCACACAAGGGCGGTAGTGTTTGCGCAGACACTGATGTCTCCAGAGGCCGTCTGAGACAAACACACCCCAGAAAGCAGAAGACACTGTACGAGTGTTGCTGGGGAAACGGATCTTAATATTCAGGTTTTTGCTTGAATGATAATCAAAAGACAAAAATAGTGAAATCTATGACGTTTATGCATTTGGCAGACGCATTTACCCCGAGATGAACCAAAGTCCAAACATTATTTCATTTACAGTAGACTATTACAAACATCACACTTCAGAAAACATTTAAATGGCCGTTTCTAGTATTCTTCTTTAAAATTTTGCTTTTTTTGTTTTAAACAACTATGATACATTTGCTACAGTCTCACAGCAGTATTAGCTATTTGCAGAATTTCTCTCCTGCACACATTTACGTAAAATCACCTTTTTTATTTGGATAAATCTATGCACTCTAAGCCAGTGTGATTTGTTGATAAATTGCGTCATTTCAGCTCGAGTTATGACAGCATATAGATAAATAATTGCAGCCATATGTGTTGTAAAACACTGAGATAATAACCGTGCCAGCGATCAGAGAGTAAAGGCCACCCGGGCCGCGCGCTCTCTCATCGGGATCAGATTCCAGCACACGTCACAGGAACTCCTCCACACACAAGAACGGCTTTTCTCAGCTTCAAAACTGCTTTTGTGCAATCGGCTGGATTTTCGTTTTGTTTTCGAATGAAACCTTGGAATAAACGTCAGATTCGTGTGAAACAGAAAGATACGGACGCCGTTTTGCGACTTTTCCGACAGCGCGTATTGCACGCAGGAAATGGACTGTTTACGTCGGTTTTTGCGAACTTTTCTTTCTAAAAGACAGATTTGTTTTCTTCTAAATATCGGAGAGATGAAATAATTTGATCAGGCAGCTTTATGTTCGCAGAAGTGTGAGAGTTTTGGGTCGATTGTGTTCGGCGTTGTGTTGACGCGTAACGGCGCGCACGGCGCACATCAGAGGATGAAAGTTTAACGGAAAGGAAGTTCAACTGGATAACCGGCTACAAAGTATCATGATGTTCGCGGGAATGATCAGAGTGGACAGTAAACCGACAACACACGAGAATGAGCCCAAGAGTTACCGGTGCTTCGTGAGATCAGGTAAAAGATTTGAGTCAAATCTCAGCTGCGCTAAAAGCGAGAAGCACTGTGGCATTACCGTGTTCTTTCATCTGCTATCTCGCACTATTCTATGTGTGGACGTGTTATTGAAATTCTATATTATTCTTTGAATACATCGGACAAGCATGTAAATGGTCCAGGGTTCATAAATAACGTGTACCATGGTAGCCTATTGGTACTCAAGAACTACACACACCCTCCCTTTTTAGAAAAGTAACCATGGTTTGGTTGTAAATAGGAATCTGAGATATATACTGTATGTTTATAATATATACAGTATATATATTTGGGGAGGTTTCATGAATTACTAAAAAGGATCTTTCCAAACATACTGACTTGCAGTTCTTGCTTTTAGACATAATATTGTTCATACCTACAGCACTGAGACACATTCCCACAATACCAAGATGGGGCTGAAATCTTGATCCAACGTTAAGAATTGTGCCAAAATGTATTATTAGCATTTTAATACTTGCAATGTTCTTAAGAATACAAGTTTGGTGAAATGTCTCGGGGCAACTTGTTGCAATTTATTGAGGATGCTGATGTTTTAGAGACCAGTCAATCGGCATGATGGAGAGACTCTTTCATGTTTAACAAAAGGAGTTCATACTTTGTAGGGCATAGTATAAACAGGCAAATTGAGACGCATTCACATTTTTCATAACTTTTAATTGTCAGACTTGTTTATATTTAAAGTTGTTTATGCTCAAATAGTTTCCTAAGTACACACTTTTGTGTGTGTGTGTGTGTGTGTGTGTGCGCGCGCAGCTGGCTTCTTTCTCATATGTGACCGAACAGGAAGTGCTCACAGGGCATTGCCAAAACTTCAACAGAACAGGGTCTAAATTTAAACCTTTTTCTTCTGTTTTTCAAATTCACCCACACAGACTTACTGTAAAAGTAATTGCTAGATTAAAACCGATTTCTGAATTGAAAGAACTCCATTACACTCGTTTTTACAGAGATTATTTAATAAATTAGGGTCGCAAAATGTTTGAGCACTTGCTTAGAGGGACAGTTCACCCAAAAATGAAAATTCTGTCACCATTTACATCACTTCATCACTGCATACATTTCTTTGTTCTGCTGAACACAAAGGAAGATATTTGGAAAAACGTCAGTAACCAAACAAATCTCATCCCCATAGTATTTATTTTCCCTACTATGGCAGTCAATGGGGGATGAGATCTGCTTGGTTACTGACATTCTTACAAATCATCTTCCTATATATCCCTTTAACAGCATCACAAACCTTCATTTTCATTAAGTGCGTCTTAATTCTCCATCGATTTGTCTGTTTACGATTGCGATCTTGCAGCAGTGTAAACATCGAGCACATATTTTGCGGCTACCCAAAATGCTGATGTGTCTCTCGCTTTGCTCTTGGTGACACTTGGTTCAAGAAAAGAGGAAAGTCTTACAAAATTGCTGGTCAAACTCTCACTTCCTCAAAGTTTTACTGTCACTGAGCGCATAACGCCGCACATGTGTTGCCTGCCGCGAGTCAGCTCAACGTTTCTGGTGGACGACCTGAAACAGATTAGTGTGCTCCTCCAACGTTCCTTCTCTTTATGAGCATCTCGACATTCCAGCGCTCCTTTGAGACGTGTGTGAGCGGCCAATGGGAGTTTGAGTCGAGCAGAAGGGAGTATCGAGAGCCTCCCTAATCCGCCGAGGAGGTAAACGAACGTGTTCGTCTCAGGAGGCCAATTTTGGAAAGTGTATTTTCACATGAACAAGATCTCAGTTAGGAAGGAGGTGTGTGTGGTTATTTTATTGAATGTTTAGTGTTTGACTAGCGGTGGATTGTGTGTCTCAGTTGTCCTGCTTTCGGTAACTGTGGTGGAGACAACTGTAGCTCCATTATCAGCGATGTTACAATGAAATAATGTAAAGATAAAACAGATGATTCATTTTCTACCTTATATAATGCTCAAGAGTTCTGGAAGCTAGTTCATGCAACCAGTTTTGCGTGAGAATCTGATTCAGTCTGGTTTTTCTCATGGCTTGGTGAATGGACTCACTGTGGACAAAAGTGTCTTGTGTTTATGGCCAAAGAAGAGAGATTTAATGGTTTTGCAGCTGTTCTCTCTCTCCATTCACTGGACACGTTCAACAGACTTGCAGTGAGGGTTTATGGGTAATATGTTTAGATGAAGAGCCAAGCACAGCTGCAGACAAAGAGACAATTTCTCAGAGCAACAGACAAATGTTTTTTTGTTCATCAGAGCTGTACAGTCCTTCATGTGTTTTTTTCTTTTGGGCTTAATCGTTTTACATAAAATCTCTTATTTATTTAAACTCATTTCAGATTTCAAAATGCTGTGGATTTGGTTTGTGACTATAAAACATGGCAGCCGTATTTTATCGGATGGAGAGAAACATTATTATTTTCTTTTGTATCATATATGCCTATTCCTAAATATTCAAGAAAGACATTCAGATGTGGGAGTACATTTGAAGTGTTTTTCTCCATATCTCAGCAGATGTCAAAGATTTCTCAATGATGTCTCGTTGTTGTTCTTTGGGGAACAGGAGGAGACATCAGCAGAAACATCCGTGACCTTGTTGCCTAAGAGAAGCAGCTGATATATAAAAATGATTTTACTTTGTGTTATTTATGATCCTCCCCCAAAACGAAAGAATGTTCAGTCTTTAACATGACCTTACTCAGCCATTATTAAATATACATTATGCTTATATTGCCACAGATTGTTTGTGACAGATGAGTTTATGGAGTAAACAGTAAAACAGAAAAACGATTTGAGCTGTTTTATAAAGGCGGGTTCACATTTAATGTTAACAAAGAGTCACCCAAATATGCTCCCTCATTTGTAAATCATTTTTGGTTAAGTCATCATCTTAATGAATAAATGTTAAAGTCTATCAGTTTTCAATTTGGAATCTAATCGCCCCTGCTGAAAAAAACACTTTTATACCATTATATTGTCTTAAATGCCCTGCTCTGATGGAAAAAACAATAGAAACCCAACAGAAACCATTACAGAAATTCTAATGGTTTCCATCAAAAAAACATTATGAGCCATTAGCTTTTTCCATTAAAACAATTACAAAATTCCTTTTTGGGCATTTTTCCTATAGGATTTAACATCCCACCAGTAGAATCCATCACAGACCAGTAGAACCATTACAGTTTTCATTAAAACCAATACAAATCCCCTTAAACCATTAAAACCATTATAACTTCTTCAATGGGTTCTATAGTTTCCATTAAAGTCAGTACACATCTCTATAAAACCATTACAACGTCATCACTTTTTCATCCCGGCGGAAAAAACCCATAGAAACCCGATATAAACCATCACAAAAATTCAAATGGGTTCTATTAAATACCATTATGAACCATTAGCTTCATTGAAACCCCTACAAATGTATCTTTTGTTGTGTGTTTGGGCATTTTTCCAATAGGATTTAACATCCCACCAATATCCATCACCACATAATTTCTTCAATGGTTTCTATTGTTTTTTAAGCAGAGTAGAAACCGTTAAAGAAGTCGTAATGGTTGTAATGGTTAAAAGGGATTTATATTGGTTTTTAATGGAGACTGTAATGGTGTCTACTGGTATATGATGGATTCTATTGTTGGGATGTTATATTCCTACTGGAATAATGGCCAAAACACACTACAAAAATACATTTTGTAATAGTTTTAATGGAAAAAGCCATTGGGTTGTAAGGGTATTCTAATGGAAACCATTAGAGTTTGTGAGGATTTCTATTGGGTTTCTATGGGGGTTCATTTTCCAGCAGGAATGTTAAGGCAGAACCGCATGGTGATAACTTTCACAGGTCACTTTATGTGGACAAAAATGCCCTTTTAAAAGTTTACATGATGCCTTGAGAACTCTTGAGCACTTTCACAGTTTACTGTCGTGGCTTTAGGTGTTTAATCGATAATCTCTGTTTTAACAGATGGTGTGACGGACAGCCGTCACAGGAGGAGTTTCAGACAGCCGGGTTACATGAGGACAGAGCCGTTAAGCCAACCGGACGCTGCTGTCAGCCTTCCAAGCAACACGTCATGTGATTCCCACCGAAATTTAGAAATTCACAAAAGTGACCCGTCCACAAACACCAGTATTTCTGGACTACCCAGCAGCCTCAGTGAGAAATGTCTTAAGTTGGTTTTGGAAAGAGATGACCCCTCAAACAGTCAAACTGCTTCCAAACCTCACCGTCTGCACCAAAGTCAAGTCGAGGAAACTTCAAGATGTGATGTTTTCAACTCTAGTTTTAGTTTCATTCAACAGTCACTAGAAACAAACGATTTATTAGACACGACCACAAGCGACCCGTCTGCATCACTGGACCAAACAAAATCTGAACCTTCAGACTTGAGCACTTTAAAACCTTGCAATCTTGTCCAATCAAAGATTAGCCCTGTGCCCATCAGCCAATCAGGACCAGTGGTCTTCATGTTAGGCCAACTGCCCTGCTCAATGGGTCAGCCGGTGAAATCGAAAGGTCTCCTATTGGATGAAGAGTCGTGGGACCTGGACAGACGCTGGGACACACAGATATCGTCCTCCATGACATCAGACTTTAAAGAAAGCGTTTCAGATTGTGGCTCTATGGATGCTGAGGTCACGTCCTCACTCTCTGTTGATTCGTCAGATTCCACATCGGCATCCTCTGTCACTTCTGGCTACGACAGCGCCACGCCTTCCGCAGATCACAGCCGCAACCGCCTGAGGAAGTGTGAAGACGTTTTACAAGACTGTCTACAAAACAATCGCGCGCACACCAAGGTCAGTACAATGGCGGGAGATGTCACCCAGTTTTTTAACATTTGAAAGGCCTTTAAATATTTCTTCATATCTCTGCTCAGAATTTACACACTTCACCATTTAACTATTTAACTTCGATTTTAAACTTGCTATCAATTTAAAATAATTTGATTTGGTTTGACTGGCAGTGAATCATTCATTTAAAAAGCAATGCGAAACATTGACCTAGAGACCATCCCTTGGTATCAACATGCAAACTACCAATTCAGAACACCTGAACAGATGCATAGCAACACCCTGACAACCGGTCACAAGTCTCAAGAATCATGATAGCGAGTATTTTAAGGGCAGTTCTCTATTTGTGGAAACCTCTTTCTGATGAGATTCAAGCATAAAAATTGGCGTATTTAATATTTTGTTTGTTAATTTAAAGAGTACATAACTACAGATTTAAGGTCCAACTTTGGTTTATGGAGTGTCCAACAACAAGTTTATGTACATACAGTAGGTGTAAAAACACTATTATCTCGTAATAATAGCTAGTTATTCTTACCTTACTTCTTGACTTAAGCTAAAATGATTCGTTCCGCGTTTCATCGGTCTCATCCATTCCTTTCTGCTAGCATAGTCTAATGTGATTGGTCAGATGCTCTAGTCTGCTGTGATTGGTTTACGGCGAATGAGGCTCACGAGCTAAAGTATTTGGGGGAGAAGAGTGAAGGTTTCGCGGGCGGTCCTAGCAAAACATGGGCAGGGACTATATGTAGAAACGCGAATCGGAGTAGAGACGACTCAATTGTTTCCAAGCTAATAACTTTGCTGTTCATTCACCTTTGGATTTACAACTTGGCAGACTGCTTAGATTCACACACGTCAACATACAAACTGTCATTTTCATGATCTCATGTTATGTCCTCTTTAACACACTGTTTTTATCTTTAGATTAAGTCAATGATGCTAAAACTGCAGAGATTACAGCACAGAGCGGTCCTGGATGATGACTATGACACAGGTCAGATATTTCACACCATCAGTTTGTGTTTGCTAAGATGTCCTGAAATAAGATTCAAACAGGAGTTTTACACCACGTATACACTAGACGTGACAGGCGCAACGTGACGTGGGTGATGACTTGTTCTTGTTTGGTTTGTCGTGTCGTGTGGACAAAATGTTAAATTGCAATGGGTTCTACTGCGTTCTATTGTCTTCTGTCGTGTTGTTTCATGTCGCGTCTGGTGTAGACACAATGTTAGCACAGACATACATTTCAGTGTTGTAACAAATGGTATATATTTTCCTGTAGCTCAGTGGTAAGAGCATTGCGTTAACAACGCAAGGTTGTGGGTTCGATCCCAGGGGATGCTAATACTTACGTAAAATGTATAGGATAAAGCAATGTAAGTCGCTTTGGATAAAATCGTCTGCTAAATGTAAATGGTATATACAGTATAGTAGGTTTGTAGTATTATGGTGCTATTCAAGTGTCCCTGGGACTTTAAAGAATTATGCAATTATGCAAACCAATGCCATAGCACCAAAAGGCACGGTAAGACCCCAAGCACTTCTGGTGTCCAGTTGACCTTTTCCATTAATATAAAATGAAATTGCATTTATTATTTAATTTAATTGACAGCTTTTTGTGTCAACACCCTCACTCACTCAGATATTTAGCAGAAACGTACCAAAACACTTGTGTTTGTTTACTATTGAGTGTCATTAACAACTGCCACCTGTGTGATGAATGATTTCGAGAGATTAGCAGAAGTTCACACAATCCACATTTCACACTTGTGCTTTGGGTATACACCTTCTCCCATTACTTAGTACATTTGAGCGAGGTATGTGTGTTTTTTCAGTATGTGTGTTAAACATACATCAAACTTTTGGGCTGAGCATTCAGACGAGCTCTGATTACAAACCGCTATATTGATCTTGTAATGGCTCCATGGATCTCCTATCTCAAATCCACATGTGTATGACTCTTTCTTCTGTGTAACACAAAAGAAGATATTTAGAGCAATGTCTCAGTGGTTTTGTGTTCATACAGTGGAAGTCGATGGGGTTCAGTGTTGTTTGGTTACCGACATTCTTCAGAATATCTTCTTTTGTGTCCTGCAGAAGAAAGAAAGTCATACAGGTTTGAAATGTTTGAGTATTTTTGGATGAACCTTAAAGTGACACAAAGTTTGGACAGACTCTGTAAATAAACGCATGTGTCCTGAATCTCTTGTTCAGTTTGTTTCTATGACGTGCTTCATGCGACGCTAACTAAACACTGGTGTAAACTCTTCTCTCTTCCAGCTGAGCGGTTCGGTCAGAAACTGGAGGATCTTCGCAGGGAGCGAGCGGCTCTGAAAGCTTCTCTTCCCTCCAGACATCCAGCCGTCTCTGAATATCTGCAGACGCTCAGGACGGCCGCGCACAGCGCCCTCCAGTGGAACAGCTCTCAATACAGGTCAGAGGGCTTTAAAGACTGCATTTTACTCCTTCTTTATTTCTCAGTGGTGAATCTGACACGCTTTTCAAAGCAGACTCCACCGGAGGTTTATAAATAGACCGTTACGACAGGAAAGAAAGCAGGATGGGTTGAAAGTTGATGGAATGTGTGACAATCGCTCCAAACACACAACACACTATCCTGTTTCCGTGTGTGTGTGTTAATCGTGTGGAGTCTACAGCAGAATTAAATAGCGATCTGAGAGTATCAATGATCTTTTGTCTTTGTTCTCTTTGAAATTTGGTAATGTTTGACTGTTTTAAACACTACACTGCAAAAATGAATTTCTTACTTAGTATGTTGGTCTTGTTTTCCAGTACAGATGTCTAAAGATTCTTGAATCAAGATGCATTTTCTTGATGAGTATAATGACCTAAGAAAATAAGTCTTGTTTTTAGACAAAAAATATGAAATTTCAGTGAATTCGTAGTTTAAACAAGCAAAAAAATGCCAATGGGGTAAGAAAACCTTGAATTTAGTGACTAAGCAAAAGGTAAACCTTAATTCAAGATTCTTACTTGATTTCTTACCCCATTGTCAGAATTTTTTGCTTGTTTTAAACAAATATTGTATTATATATTTTGATTCAAGAAATTTTAGACATTTGTTCTTGAAAAAAGAAAAAGATACCAAATAAGAAAGTCATTTTTTGCAATGTAAAATGTCATATAAAATTCATTTAAAATAGACATTCCTTCATGTTGTCATAAAAGAATAGTGTACTCTTCAGTATTTGCTACAGTGTAGTAAACGCTATAAGATGCTATAGCAATTTTAAGCGTTACCATAGTAAATAATGAAGTATTAACAGCAGTTTATCAATTTCCTACCGTAGATTTGTTAGTGTAGCTAAAACTGTAGTATACATTAATATAGTGCAGTACTTACTATAATGTGCTATAGTGTACTTCAATTTACTTCTGTTTTCTGTAGTAATACAGTATTTCAGTGAGCGATGACACAAAGATCATACTCCAGTATTTCTGTCATTTTCTTCATTTGAAATGCATTCTGTTCACACAGAGAAAAGGACGAACCGTGCGAGGATCAGAAATGTTCAGGTAGCTCCTCTGTGGACAAACAGAAAAAAACCCGCGAAAAACTGATCCAGGAAAAACAGAGGATTCAGGTAAACCGAAACACTTCTAAAAACGTCAGGGTGACTAGTCCAGGCAGTTTGATGTGAATGCCATCGAATGTGTTTTGTGCTTCTACAGAGGGAGATGTGTGACCTTCAGAGGAGGCTGGAGGAGCTTCAGGAGCAGAGCAGAGCTGTGGAGGTGCAGCTGGCGCCGGATGAGAGAGGGCCGGAGGAGGAGCGGCTGGAGGAGGAGGTGCCCGTGCTGAAAGGCTGTGATGTGGCTCAACTGAGGCTGATGGGTCGAGCGCTGGAGGACATGATGACATCCGAACACCGCGCTCAGATCACTGCCTCTCCACCAGCAGAGATCATCAGGTAAGGTCGAGTGGTGTGTCCCAACCAGTTGTGACGGTGATACGGGACGAGCCAGCAATGATGCACAATGAAAACACCTCTTTTTCACTAGTTTTTCACTAGTTTTGTGGACACAAGACAATCTTGTCGCATCTGGTGAGATGTTATTCTTACAAAATGAGCAATGTTGCTCACTACAGTACAGCCACTTCAGAAAACTGTTGAATATGGTACGAATACGAACATGGTACTTTCTTTTAATAAAACCTGGTCTTGCGGTTACGTTTTTATATTGAGTAACAGTTTTGCACCAATCCAAACCAATACCACACCAAATTGCTGTGGCAAAATAAGAGCAATATTTTTTACTTTGCCTTTATAAAAAAGACGAATAAGACATTCGTGTTCAGAATATTGTCATCCTAATAAAAAGTAGCGAAGTAAAATCAATTTTTGTGATCTAGACACAGTCATATCAAAAGTGTAAAAACTTTTAACACTTTTAAAGTAGTTAAAAACATATGTTTTTGGCAAAATTAGTTTTTGCAATGTTGTTGTTATTTTATGTGTAGTTATAACCTTTAAATCTGTGATGGTTTTAATTGTGCATTATAAATGCATTGAGATCGAGATGCTGAATCTAATATCAAAGTTCCAGTAAATGATTTTCTTGTCTTTTGTAATGTCTTCGGCGTGTGTTGAAAATCTCTGGTCTTTTGGAGGAGATTGATGTATTTTCTGCCCAAGGTTAAATGGAAACAGGCAGTTGACTTTCAGATCTCCCACACGTTGACAGATGAGCTGTGACTACATTCACTTGTTCTGGCTATTTTAAATTGATGTTATGTTTTGTGTTTTGAGCGTTTTTCCTCATCTCTGTTTATGTTGAAACCCTGGAGATGTTTAAAAAGCCAACTTTAGTAAAAAACAAAGAGCCGCTCTATGACATATGATGTTTGTGTATATATATTGATATATCGCAATCTAGATTGAATTGCTCTGTCTGGACTCTGTCTAGATAGATTTTGATGCGAACTGAATGTAGATTTATTGATGGTTTGCTGAAGATTGAGGTCCAGCTAAACCAACTCCGCTGAGTGATTGATTTTATAGAACCATTGGAGTGTTTGTCTGAGTCCTGATAAATCTACTATTGAAGCGGGTCATTTTCTTCACTATTTTCACATATTCTTTATTTCATCTTGAACCTGCCCCTTATGGAAATGACACAGTCCAGCCCGTTCGTAACTGCTATAAATTTTTATTGCCCTCTGCGTTCAGAGAAATTCAAATGCTTGATAATGAATCAATCCAGATTCAGACACCCGCATGAAAGCGTCGTGTTATTAGATGTTGAGAAACTGTCAGTTGATTCGGTTATTGTTGAGAAAACATGATAAAGTTCCCTGTCATGTGCCTCTGTTGCTCTACTGTGTCTCATGATGACACCATGACTGATGTATATCAGTCGTGCTACAGAAAGGATGATGTTGACCAAAAACAGGTACTTTGTCGGGAGGGCCGTGCAGTAGTTGCCACAACACGCGGAAACACAACTAATTAGTTTGATAATTTAAGTCGGCACCACAGAGCTCTGTATGACGAGTGCAAAGCCAGATCTGATTGCCGTCCAAAGCAAAAAAACTATTTCGGATGCGTTTGCCAGTGTTACAACATATGCGAAGGGTTCCAAGCGGCATAAAGAGATCATGGATGCGATAACATTTCACCTGGCGAAAGACATGGTACCAATTAACACGGTGACCAACCCGGGTTTTGCAAACATGATCCGGTTACTTGACAAGCGTTATGTTATTCTTTGAATTATTATTCGTTATTATTATGAATTATGTGTCCTCTTTAGTGTAGCGCTCTGTTTTAACCTGGAATACATGCATATAGCATCCCCCATAACTAGATCGCTTCTAGACGCCAGACTGCACTTCTTCATTCACAAATGAGCTCCCTTATTTTAATAACATTTATTATTAAATAGCAATAAATAAAAAGTCATTTTCAGGGTTTCACATCGTTTACTTTCCATGAACATGCCAACAAAATCACCCCAATTATTCTTGAATCAATTATTTATTTTTGGAGAAATTCAAGGCATCTGATGAACAGTTCTGTATGTCTACACATCGCAATATATATCGCAGAAAAAAAAATATCGCAATGTACGTTTTTTTCCAATATCGTGCAGCCCTAGTGTATGTCATCTTTAGAAATGTCTTTTAAGTAGATGTTCTTTCAATGATTCTACTATGTATTTCAATTGAATCATATTTTTGAGAATACTCATGCTTTGATCGTATGACATAGTTTTTCTTGTGAATAAATGATCATCTGATTTGTTTTATCTTTAATTGCAGACTTCAGGAACAGGAGCAGGTGTTGAGTTTGTCCATTAAAGATACAACAGCTAAGGTGAGTCGGCATCATCGTTTGTCGTTCTTATAGGCCAACTTGTGCCAACTGGCTTACAAAGTCAACTTCCTGTCCGCGTTGAATGAATTGAGAACATTTTAATGTCTGTAATTATTTATTACCAGCCATGTCTGTATTTGGGTCACATGTTGTCCATTCATTATGATTGCAGAACTAAAGCCGCCGGGTATACTTGGCATTCCGCAGCCATGTCCGCCTCGCGCAAAAAACGTGTGCGAGTTCGACACATCGAATAATGAGTATGTGTGCTCTACCAGACCGTCAGAGGGCAGCGCTGAGTTTTGCGTGCGTTTTGCATCAGCGTGTTGGTTTTGTATCGTTCTTCTTCGATAACGGCACATTACACACTGTGTGTGTATTGACCCCTACTGGACTAGTGCACATTTCTAGCGCATGTGCTGTTGTATGCGTCCCGTCCACTTGTTCTCAAAAATTGGGCTGCGGGGGTATGCGTACGACCGCGGACCCTCTTGATGACAAAATTACATCATGCGGGCGACACGCGGACGGCAGGACTATACTTGCCCCTTTAGACTAATAGGTTGCTTTGGTGACTACATTTCCCTGAAAATGTTTATGTTAAAGACCAGCTGACTGTATAACTCACTTTAATGTTGATGTGAAATAGACCATTTTGCAAGATGCAAACAGCACTGGTCTAAGGTCACTTCCTGTTTCAGTTTTGAAATTATTTTTTTATTTCAACTAAAAAAGTGTTCTGTTGGTTGTTTTCTAATGTTTGTTTAATGTTAAAAAACGTCAATTAGGAAGTGCTTCTGGACCAGTGTTGTTTACGTATTGCAATATGGTCTGTTATATTTGATTTAAATGTTTCTAATAATATAATTATGTATAAAAAGTGATCTGTGAGAGAAGTGTTGTTTAAAGTCACCATGCAATCAAACAGGAACATTCTAAGAGTTTTACACAGTGCTGCAATGATTTATAATAATAATAATAAATGATTTATCCGTGCACACCATTATTATTTTTTATTAATTCACACTTGTAATCTTTAATCAAAAACTCTTCACCACATGACGTCAGCAACAAAAAAGAGGTACGACTATACTGACCGAACATTGGCCAGGCCTTTTTAGCCCTCCCATGCAGGCCCAACTCACAACGAACCAATCAAAAATGGAAGGGCAAAATAATGTTTTTGTGAAAGTAAAAAAAAGTCCCGCCCTACATTCTTCTCTCATTTCAGAAGCCGTTTCACCTACATGTCATGATACGGAAAACAAGTCAATCGCAACTTCCGTGTCATGATGACTTTAACTGTTAAATGCAGTTGCAAGCTGACCAATCAGAATGAAGTATTTCAGTGAGTTTTTAATGTATTTTATTAGAACAAGTCATTTTTGGTTATAACAGCTTTTATAATACAGTGAAAAGCAGAAAGAAAATGGCATGGGGTCAGAAAGAGACGAACATGAGTCATTAAAGAACCACAAGCCGAGACTCAACCCGGGTCGCCCGAAGCGCGATTGTGCATGTCGACACGCAACCCACTTAATGTGTCTTAGTATCTTCTGGTGTTGTGCTCCTCGTGTTGCATGATGTCACGCAGAGTCACATGTTCCTGTGGTTAATGTTTGATTCAGAGTCGAACAGTGGGGTTTGTCTGAAGAACGGCTCTCCTTCTACAGTCACTGACAAAATGAGCTTCTTTCCTCCTGTGAGCGCCACGAAAGATTGTCACTTAGCTCAGAGCTTCAGGCTCCCTCCCTCTGCGTATGCGTGAGGGTTTCCCAGTTTGGCAGACTGGGATCAGTGTCATTAAGTGTGTGAGCCCTGGGCTGTAGAGAGGGTGTGTGTGTGTGTGTGTGTGTTGGCACAGCGGGTAGATTTGTAGGGGTGGAAGTGAAATGCCTGAAAAATGGCACTGTGTGACTTTGTCCTTCAGAATGCCATTGAATGATGTCACGTCTGTCTGCAGGAGGTCGCACGTGTCGTCTGCTGAACATCTGGTCCACGATTATATGTTTCCTCATGTTTTGTGGTGCATAAGGAAAATGACATGCCATGTGCATGCCATCACATACAGCCATCATGAGAAAACCAAACAATGTCAGTGTGTTAATAAATGTCTTGGGAAGTGAAATTCATGAAAATTTGAGGTTCAAATGCAAAATTAAAAGTATTGCATGGAAGCGGTAAAGGGTACTGTGATGAAAGCGCTCCCCTGCTGCCGTCTGGAACATCTCATCTTTCACTTCTCCTGTCTCTTCTTGTTTCTCAGGTGCTGATGAGTCAGAAGCTGGTCGCCAGTCTGCGGAGGAAAGTTAATGAGACCGAGACGCAGCTGTTGGCTCTTCAGGAGGCGAAGCTGGCAGCCGTCTCAGGTACTGTGCTCCATCACGTCTCTATCTGTGCTCACCCGAACAGATGTCGCCTTCATGAGCTCCACAGCTGTACACATAATGTGATATATAATAATAATAAAGATGTTCTTTGTGTTAATTTAGTGCAGAGAGCGAGTGTGTGATCTGAGCGTTTTTCTCTCCTTCCAGGAAATGATTTCAGCACTGCTAAAGAGCTGAAGACAGAGATCAGAAACGTGTCTGGAGAAAGAGATCGTGTGGAGACGCTGGTGAGGAAGCTGCAGACGTTAAGCTCAGGCAGTGGACAAGAACTAACCCGCATGAAAGAGAAATTAAACCAAATCAAACTCGACCTCCAGCGGAGAGAAGCTCAGCGTGGTGAGTAACTAAAGCTCAAATTTTTCAAGGTATAGTTCATTCTGCATTGTAATTTTTTATCTCACTGGGATGTGTTCTGGTGCTTGAACCTCAAACGTTTCATTTTGTAAAGTGTAGTCCTCAATCGTGCTATAAAAACTAGAGCGGGCTACAGTTAAGTTTCTGTTAACTCTTTCACCGCCATTGACGAGTTATCTCGTCATTTAAACAAAACGGTTCGGCAATCAGTGTTTGTACTGTTGTACAGCAGGTGGCGCTATTACACACCTTTGGGAAAAAGTACAGAATCCCTGAACCTAGAACGTATATTTATTATTGGTTTTTAATGATTGTTCTGAGTGTAATCTGGGCGGAATCTTTAACAAAAAACGTTAATTATCTCAGCTGTTTAATCAAAGTGATGCATTTTTGAAGAAACCTACCCACATCTACGGAGTGATAAAAAAGAATAAATGAAGATAGAAGAATACGGTTTCTTTTGTTTAAGAGCTGAGACTCTGTTCTTTCATTTGAAATATTGTTTGTCCATATATTCAGAAAATTTACTGTGAGCCATTAAAGTTTGGTGAACATGTTAAAAAACGCTGGCATATGCTGGCAATTTTTTTTTTAAAAGCAGGGAATGAGTTAAACACTTGTGATGTAAGTGAGTTAAGTAGAGCCTCATTAGTTTCCAGATTCACTTAAAAGTGTAATTTCCCCATTTATGTGTCTTATTCCAGCTTTTCATCATATGTATGTCTGTGGACTGAGCTCTTTACTCTTCCTCTCTGTTAATAGGAAGGAAAATGACACCTTCAATTTTCTCAAATGTTCTTTTTTGCTGCCACTGGGGGGCGTTAATACCTCACGAAGAGAGATTCACATCTTGCTTGATCCTTAAGATATTTTCTCTCTTTTGTAGCTTTCGGTGAGGATAACGGAGGGTATTTTCTTCTTCTCTCAAATTTGTTTGTCATCAGGCTTTGTGTGAATGTTGTTTTATCATCCAGGTCTTATTCACACACATATTCACATGTTTTTCTCATTTGACTATTTATAGGTATTTTTGTTTTCTGCTACAAACTACTAACAATATTTCTCCCACATTTTTAAATAAATACATTCTTTCTGTTTGCATTAATTTGCAGAAAAGGTGAAGATAACAGAAAAAGATTCTATGTATTTTTTCAGACATCAAATACATTGAAGAAAACATGTTCAGATTCACTTGTAAGAAATGCAACAATAATATTTGTAATATAATGTATTTGGGAAAAGTTCAAAAAATATTTCTTTTATCTAACCTGGATTTAATCACAGTTTTCATGTTTCTTGTCATGCATCTTTCACATTGCTGTTGGATGACTTTGTCACTCATGAAGGTTGACTTTGTTGAAGTTCAACAGACACTGGACTGAAAGGACCACAATACATCTAGAAATGCTGATTGGATGAAAATGTGGAATGATTTCCACGGCTGTATGTATAAAAGTAGTTCTGTTGAGTGTTGAAGCGCTGATTTAGTTCTGGTTAACTAGTTGGTGATAATGGCCAGATGCACATCTGATCTCACTCCTGAATAAGCTCTCAGGAGACATTTGCTGAATGCAGATCATGGCATTTCATTTAATTTCTTCTCTAGCGTCTGTCAGAGATCCCGGCCGTGAGCCAGCGGGACCCTCGCCAGCCCTCAGCCTGCCTGTTAGAAGCAACACATACGTTTCGCCCAACAAAGACACCCGGACCGTTTTTTTTAGTTTGAGAGATATAGTGAGCTAATGATAGGCTGAGCGCCGATGCTAAATAAGCTGAGCGGGTGAATGTGATACAGAACACAATAGACGTTTGAGGGGGACGCAGCGCTCATGCTAGGCTCTTATTAGCTTATCTTCCCACCGGGGTAATAACATGCTGACACACACATTTGCCAGAATGTGAAAGCTCAAGAGGCATCAAATGAGTGTTTTGGGCACGAGGAACCGGCTGTGTGTGCCTCGCTTGTCAGGTGGGGGTTTATGGTTTGGCACCGCATGCGTAATTTGAATTAAATTGTCACATTCAGTGGTATTTTTAAACAAGTCTTTGTCCAGGCTGGATGTGGTCTCACTTCCATACTGCAACCGAGCTTCAGAATGTTTTAATGAGGAAAGCCTTCAGATGGCAAGATGGCGTTGTGATGACTTGAAATGAAAATAGGTCTAACAAAAAACAGACGTGAGCGAGATGTTCTGAAAGGCTTTTGGATATTTCAGGGTTTTCCTGTGCTTTGCTCCATCTCTAGATTCACTCACCAAAATATTCCCTAACGCATTCCTTTTAGTGTCAAACCTGTTCCTCGTCTTTCATTTCTTATTGACAAGCCTCAGAATGTGGGCCGGCTCATCTGAGGTCGTGGGTCAGGCTTTCTGTCAATAATAGAGATGAGTCGTTAGATCTGTCCACACCGAAGATGACGGCTATATAGTTTCAAAAATGTAAGAGAACACATCCACACCTCAATATAACGATCATGAGAATCCATGTCATTGGATTTTCAAATTTAAAGGATTTGAACCATAGACTGTATAAAATATGGACGTAGCGTCCATGACGTCAACCGTAGATTTGTGAAGAGTAAAAATGAATGCAATGTGAAAGATTGACCGGATGACTAGACACGTGAAAAAGTTTTAAAATGTATTTTAATCCTAAATACATGTAGAAATATGCCTGTTGTATTGCTTAAAAGTGCATGTAAACTTGTTTACTTTGCATTATTTAAGGTCTGAAGAAATACAAAGAACTTTTCTGTTATTTTCACCTGCTTCTCCAGTTTTCATTTTCTGCAAATAAGTGCAAATGGAAACAATATTTTTGTTAGAAATTTGAGAGAAATTTTGTAAGTTGTTACACATACACAAATAGTAAATATAAATGGTCTCTTAATTCTTTCTGCGGCTGTACTGTCTATTTATAATTGTCAATATTGGTGTACGATTCTTTAGTATGAACAAATTTTTGTTTAAAATTTAAGAACAGATTTATAAAATGCTAAAGACACACAAGCACACATAAACACACATTCTGTATCACTGCAGGTTCACGTTGTGCGTATCTGCCATAAACACAAAATTATTTCAGCATTTAATTTTCATCATAAGTTTGTTGTATAGTTGCCTTCAGGAGATCAAGTTTTAAGCATCATGTCACCACACTTAAGTGTGTTTTTGTGTGTGCTGAGTAAGATATCATCCTTTCAGGGTAGTTCTGCACATGTTGTGCTAGACTCAGGAGCGTGCCGTTGACAGCAGGACATTAATCTTGGTCATCTATTCTGAGTCAATTGGAACGACAGGCTGGTCCTCTTTTGCCTCATTGCACCAGAGTTTCATAATCCTGTCGAATGTGTTAAAACCTCTTTATACATACTGTACATCTGTGATGTGATGCATCATAATAATGGCAAATAATTTCTTGTGTGTAAATCATTGATTGATAAGCGTCCTGCATTGGTCTCGGTACAGTGAAAATGTGTGAGTTTGCTGGTGTGTTTTTGTTTTTGGTTGTCGGCCTTATAACAAGATGAGTGTTAATTAGTAGGGATGTAACAATATTATTTATATCGTGTTATCGGAATAGCAAAATTGTCTCAATGTTATTGTGGTATCATGACTGTATGAAACGATAGATCTTCCGGGCCTAACATAAAGAAAGTTAGAACAAATAATAGATGTTACCTTTGGCAAGGTCCATCTGATGCAATTATTTTATTTGATAAAAATGATTTTAAGGTAATTTGACACACCTCATACTATAACTCATACTTCTTATCTGTACCGATCCTAGACGTCTGGGGGCCCAATGTGAACCTTTGTGAGGAGCCCTAGTCATAATAGTTCAAATTAGATGAGCATACCTGTAAACTATGAGAAATAAAAATATAAATCAATTAACACACTTAATCGAATAAAAATTGAAAGACAAAAAACTTAAACTGGCAGTAAGAACAATAAAGTTAAATTAAATTCCCATTTTGAAATAATCCTTAACCTATGGCTGTGGAACCATCTTGCTTTTAACTAATCAAATGAGTTTAAAAACAAAAATAAAACATAGTAAATATAGTTTACTAAAGAAAGCTTTGCATTCGAAAACAAAACATATCAATTATTCTCTAAATGCGAGGACACAGAAATTACATATTATCACGGGCAAACGAAATCCAGTGGTGTGCATTATAGCGGAGACATTTTACAGCTGGTTTTGTGACTAATTAATTCCCTGCAAATGGTATTGAAGTTAGAAAATGAATGTGTGTGTAACTTTGGAGATGGTCCCCAAATTCACGGCTATCGAACGTCCACAGTCAAACCAACTGTTTTGTAAATATGTACTTGCATAAGTTGACAAAACTAAATAAGACTTTAAAGTAGTACAAAAACAAATGCCTTCTCGTTCTTGTTCTTTTGCTTCACGTTGTTGCCGTTTTTTCCGTTACATACTGATGGGTTCATTTTGAAGCCAATGTAAGAAGCATCCTCACATTATGCGCATATCATCAACTGCATGCACTGCATGATGTCCGAGTATGTCACAGTTATTAATTAAATTAAGTATTCAAAAGGAAATTTCCAAATAATTCCTGTAAAGTTTATAACGGAACACTCAGAAAGTTGAATACACGTCTTGTTTACATTGTAGTGTTTTTGATCCTGTACTCAAGGAGGCCCCCTGGTGGTGTAGGGGCCCTACACAACTGACGTTAGTTAGTAGAAGAATCAGCTCTGCCTCTAAGCAACAGTTATGGTTCGATTATAAAGAAAAGAGGACGCTTATGGCACGTTTCCAAGTCATCATTTGTCATTTTAAATATTACAATAAACACCGTACAGCGGATGCCATAATGCGCTATTATCGTGCAGTGAGATTGTGATATTGTTACATCCCTAATAATTAACATTAATAAATGAAATAAGTTTGTTTTGTGAAGTATGAAACATCCGTCTGGCAGCTTTAGTAATTTAAGACGAGAAAATGAGATGACAGATGCATCTTTTGATAGAAAAACAAGACCATACTGCATCTTATTAAAACAGATTCAAATTGAATTGAGAGTAAATTCTGCATAAATTATGAAAGGTTTAGGTCTTCTATATACTTCAATTTTTTAATAATTGCAATTTGATCATCAGGGTCGTTTAAAGAGAAGATTCTGTCTCACAGTAGCTTTGTGCATCATCTTCAAGTTAAATCCTTCAAGTCTATTTATTTATAAATTGGAGTCAAGAAATAAAGGACATTTGTTTGTTATTCCGGTTGCTCTCTACTGTTTCTGAATGGACAAATCCATCAGTCTGAATGAATCCGTCTTCTCAGTTTCGGTTGGCACTACGGCTCATTTAAATCATGTTTTCTCACATACGGCGTTTACTGCACATCCATTTCTCAGCGCAGATAAACTGTTTATGGGTGGCAGTGACACACTGCCTGTGGAAACTGTGTCTGCGAGACGTCTGCGAGATTTGATGCATTCATTTTCTCCTGGAAATTGTCATTTTTGCAGTGCTTGCTTATCTGTGGTGCACAGCCAAAATGTTCTTTTGCAGACGTTAGAAAAACGATTGAATTTAGAGTCTGTTGTCAGGTGTATATATATCCTAGATCCTATGCCCTGCTATTCAAGGACTACAGAGAACGACTGGATTGGAAGAGGGTATTCAGACTTGTGCATTTTATTTTACAGAAATCCTACAAAGTTTATTGTCTCCCCAAAAACGTGTCTTTTTGTGTCACATACATAACGTTATCCCTTTTTTTTAATAGATTTTTTTTTCATGGACTGACATTTTTTCATGTTTAGACTCTATCAACAAGGGTTCTGTAAAATATAAACGGATGGTTCAATGTGCATATGTATCAAAATCAAGTAGTTGTCACCGACTGTTGTTGTTCTTTTCTCTCTCACAGAACGTGGTTTAAAGGAAAACGCTCTGAAATACATTGAACTCCTGGAAGAGCAACGTCACAGGTAATAACATGCACACACACACACACACACTTATTTTTTTAATATCTAACCACACAATAGAGGCTTCACCTGTATATGCCTAAAGCGAGGTAAAATGAGTTCAACAAATGAAGATTAATTGGGTACGATTGTCAAGTGTTTTGTCTTATTTGTAATTCTTGCGCATTTTTGCTGCATTTGTCTACTTTATCTTATGTCACATTAATCATTTTGCACATCGTTCATCCTGTGCTGCTTACAGGTGTTATTTAGGCGTTAAATTATACTTTAATTTACTTTTGTGCAAACATTACTGGGTGTCGCCATGTGTCGTCACTTATGCCCAAATAAAATCTGGGTCCTGATGAGAATCTCCCTTTTTTAATTAATGTGAAAATAGGAACTCGACCCTGCCCCATTTTTTGACCTTGGAAAATTGAGACCACATGAGGCGGAGCTTGAAGCTGTAAACCTCATGCATAATAATAGAGACGAAAGGTTAAACGTCTGCAAGACAGCCCCATGAGTTCTTTACCTCCCGCTCGCAAAATCCACCTGCGAATGCTTTTGTATTATTTAGCATCTCTTGAAACTCAAAAGCGACACAAATTGTTGTAATTGAATGTGATATTTGTTGCTGTGCTCAACCATCGATATGTAGCATTCATTACATTTCAATAAAACACTATGGACGGCCATCTGGACGGAAGGGTTGGCATATGGTTTGGCGTTCTCTCCTTTGGAATAGCACATGCTCTGATGCCAGAAGCGATGCCTGTTGCCAAGGTGATTACTGTACGAAGGGAGAACGGCACGGGACTATCTCACAAACCCTCGCGTCTCGCTTTCCCTCAATTTGATTTTTCCCAGTGCGATTGTTCTCCCAGTTACTCACCATGGAAACCCGGACGTGATGACTCCAGAAGCGGGCAGTCATTACGCTCAACCCGACGACATCTTTTGTGTTGGTCCTCGATCAGATAAATGGCTCCTTTTTTTGTGATTGGCTTGGCATATTTTTGTAGTTTTTACTTGGTTTTATCAGAAGGAATGTCATGGAGGCAGATTTTATCATACAAACAAAGGCAAACTGCAGATGACGTACACAGTATACCGAGAAAAAAGTGTTTCTGACATGAGTCGTATCTTTCACCGAGGGCCCTAAATCACATCTTTGGAATTTGAGGGGTAGAAACAGACTCGGACACAGGTTCTCCATATTATGGGATGCTCACTGTTTGCATAATGTGTTGACATTGATCTAATTGACTAATTCACCCTGTGCACAAGCTGCAAAGTCAAAGAACTGCTGGCTGTCAATCAAATTTTTCCAGTTTGACAGTAGAAAACTGTCATATTTCACATATGATATGTTTTTGGTGCCCTTGATCCTTTTCAGTGCTCATATTGAATATCAAATAATCCATATGCCATTCAACCGGTGCTTCTGTAAAACAGGCCTTTGAAGGTTAAACATATTTTAACAATCATTAAGATGTTTTACATTGTGAAATGACTGCCACGACAATTATGCAAACATGCATCCAGATGTTCGCTTTGAATATTTTTTATAAAATCATAACACACGGTGCAGTTTGTAACTATTGTGCAATAAAATATCCCAAAAACCACAGGCTAGTGTTATATATTCTGTTCCGCTGAGTACTTACAATATCTCGAATGTTTCCAACTATTTGTAAATCGTGAGAAAATCACCATTCTAAACAGTGACACGGGGC
>CM056459.1:2131505-2159005 GCA_029783895.1 Triplophysa bombifrons | reverse complement strand
CATATCTGTCCCCTGAGACTCCATCCTCGCTCAAAAGTGCTTTAAATCGACCACATTGTTATGTTAGCATCTATAAAAGGTGTTTCATTAGCTGGTGTATGGGGTTTAAGAATAGACAGCAGACCGCATTACAGCCAGCACAGTGCCGGTCCTGAGAGAAACGGGCAGAGAACACGAGCAGACTTGAGTCTGTCGGTCGCCCTAAGACCCCATCCGAGTGCGGAGGAGTAAAACGGTGAATCACGGTCTGATGGAATTGGGACACACCCGACCGTGTGGACTTGTCCCACTTACCTGGCTGTCTGGCACATGCTTGTGCTAAACTGTTGCCAAGTTGCGGAGGTCCATGTTGTCATTTTGAGTCTTATTAGGGAACTGGGTAAGCTTTGGTCAGATCTGATGGTTGTGAGGTTTAGTGTGGTAAGTTTGATTGATCACTTGTTTAAGATTTTAGAAACAGATATACAGTAGATTATAGATATTGATTGTGAGTTAATTCATTTATGTACTAAAAGACATTTAGAAAAAGATTGCATCATCAGTCTTTTGTGTTTTAGTATTTAGAGGTCTACTTTAGCTTAATAATAATGAAACTGGTCATAGCGGTAGCCCAGTAGTTAGCAATCCAGACACATATACATGAGCTATGAAAACATTTCTGTTTATTGAAATAAAATGAAGTATTGGCCTATTTTAAAAACTTAAACCAAACGATAATGTTAATGTTGCTTCAGGAAAAAGCTGAAATAAGTTTAAGGCACTAAAATTGTAATAATAAACTCAACTCAACTTTATTTATATAGCGCTTTTAAAATAATATTTTTACAATGCAGCTGTACATGAAACACATTGACTGTAAGCAAAACATTAAAGTGAACACACGCAGAATTCAGAAACGCACACACATGTTCATACACACACACACACACACATGCAGGCTGGGACATACACAAGCACACACAGCGTGGTTATCACAAAGAAGCACACTTAAATTAAAGGAGAGAGAAACACAGGTCAAATATTATACAGAATATACATTCCTATATGTAATAATAAATAAATTGAGCAGAATGTTACATTTAAAGTGATATTAATAAATACAAAAACTTTAAATTCTAAAGCTGATGTCTGCAGCCTCCCCCGGTCAGGCAAACAGTGCAAAACACTATGCAAACTGTGGCGAGAAACCCAAAACTAAAACTAAAACTAAAATAAGATCAGTAAATAATCTTATATTGCAACAAAAAAGCAAACAAATAATAATATTGAAAAATATATATAAACAAATAATAACAAAAAGAATAAAATATTTAGCAAAAACAAAAAATAAAAGCTAGTTTGAAATGTGAAATTTACTTTATTTAATGAAACCTTGCTAAGCATATGGAGTAACTGTTTTATAAAAGCAATAAGCCCCGCGAAGCAGTGGGTTACAAGTGCATTTTATAACAGCTAAGGGGGTTTAGGCACTCTGCTTCGCGTCGTGCCTAACAACGCCCCTTAGCTGTTATAAAATACACTGTAACCCACGGCTTCTTGGGGCTTATTGCTTTAATATACATTTTCTGATGAACTGATAACTACAAATTAAAGACGAGCAAACACTCTTGAAAAATGTGTATTTGGGGTAAAAACGCCGCCTTTCATTCGATGTTTCGGCAACATCTTAAATGAGCTTGTTCCTGCATTTGAAAAGAAGGATGTTTGCAGATGTTGCTGTGTTGTGTTATCAGTGTTTTAGTTGATTTTCTGATTGTTTCAGGATCTGTGCGGAGATGCAGCGGAGCTCACTGCTCGATGTGATCTCATCAGGGGGCGACTCCATTACCTGGAAGATCAGCTTCATACAGCCATGGAGAACCTTGACCAAGACCTCGCTCATATCCTTACACAGCTGTGCGTTTTGTGGTGTTTATTAATCCAAACATTTAGAACAGCAAGAACATCCTGGTAACCACCCAGAGCCATAGCAACCACATAGCAATGTCCTATTTACCACAACCAGTGAATGTGCAATGTTTGTGCATCTCGAAAAAACATAGATTTTTACCACAAATTACAACACCAATTAAAATGTTGACAGTTCCAAGATGGCGGCTGCGCTGACTGGAGTTGTTGAATGTGGCATCTGCATATAGACGGTTTCAAAGTGACAACATAAACAAACGTTAACTTCCAGTACACATTCGCAAACAAAAGAGTGCCTGTTTGGTATTTCTGATATTACTTACTTAGATACTTAGATGCCCACTAGTCGGCCGGGGTTTGGCGTGTGTTGTAGCTGATGGTTGCTTCTTCCTGGTTAGCTAGCCGTTTAGGTCGACGACCTGAACTGGAATTCGCCGTGGTCACGTTGCCGTGTCCACGTTGCCGCCCCCTTGCCACGTCGAGGCATCCAGTAGGGTTTTAAGGAGGATTTCTGATATTAAGCAAAAGAAACGCTACTTGGCTAAACTTGTCTCTCCAATATTTTGAATTTAGACTGCAATACCAAGCTCAACCACTAGATGTCAACGTACCACACGCTTTGTTTAAAAGCGACCAAACTACAGGACCCTAACTCATTGTTTATTTAATAAAATTAATTTACAAAAAATTCAACAAATTGTTTGTTATTAAACAATAAAATAATAATGCAAATTAATATCAACATAATTTAAATAAAATATAAATATAAATAGCTACTTATTAGACACTAGCCAAACACAATTCTCTAATTGGTTATTTGTCTGGAAATAAATGATCCGGTATCTCCTTTGCTCTTATAATCTCAGTCAGCCCCGTTCTCCGCCACAGCCGATCATCGAAGTTCCTCCGTCAAGTACCGTTAAAAGAACACATCCTCTACGGTCATTAGAGGCCTTAAGTAACATGCCCACTTCACAACCCCCTAGAAGAGCTCCCCCATCTCATTTGACCGAACTCTCTCTTCCGGATGGGAATTATAGATACATTTGAACGGATCACTGGCCATTTCATAACAATCTCTTATATATGAGAGTATAGAAAAGAAAGAGCTTTTAGTTATTAGAGATATTCAGCGCTCGTCGGTGGTTGAAAGGAAGTGACATTGTGAGGAGGGGAAATGGAGAGCGATTCATCTGCCTGTCACTGTGATGTGAGATTAAAGCGTTCCATCAAGGGAAAGGTTATGACACAGCACACTGTCGTCGCCGTGATATCTTCATATCGCTGCCCACCTGTGCGTGCCAAACGGATCTGCGCTTTAGCAGCGGCCGGGAGAATAGAGAAAGTAGATGAACTTGATTCGTATTAGTCGATCTGTTGATCTTATTTCTAACATCCTTCTTGAAAAACAGAAGAAGGTTATCTGCCGTTTAGCGAATCACTAAACCGAACAGGTTAATGGAAATGATACCGTGCTAATTGGGTTCGTCTCGTCTGGCTCGTACTAATCAAACCGTGACGGATTATAATGTCAAAATCATTCGCTCAGTAGACGACATTGAAAATGTAATGCAAAATATTGATCCGCTGCCAGACGAACTCGCTTCGTCTTGTTTGTTTATAGCGCGGCAGAATTTGATTCATCAGCACTTAGTGTGACCCGTGCGTTGAGCCAAAAGCAAATGAAGCAACAGCCAATAAAAATATCCATTAAGTTGTCAAGAAACATGGCAACGGATTGTGACCTTTTTAGCATTTCAGAAGGAGGAGGAAACGTCAAAAATACATCTCAAATTTTAATTATTCGACAACAACATTAATCACATTCAAATATGTTCTCCCTTAATTCAATATTCATTTGTCTTGTTGAACTAATTCTAGTTAAAGAAAACCGATTTTTCAGCACTCAATAATGAGTCTTCCGTCATACAGCAGATAGGTGTGCAAATAAACACATAATAAGCCGAGTTTTGTGCCCGAGGAACTTCATTAAGTCTGTCCGCTCAGCTGAAGGAAGATCTCGCTTTCTCTCTTTCATAATTCATGAAGCGCTCTTTAACGGCTGGTTAATTATGAATGGGGACAATCTGAGGCCATTTGGAGAGCAAAGCGTGCCCGTCAGGCCCCATCTGCCACGACAGGCGTCGCTTTGATTCGTCGCTTATACCGAACGGCCGGTCCCCTCCGTCCGGTTAAACAATTATCCGTCATTGATGAGGGTCTATCCCCCCGCTCATAAAACCTGCGTGAATTATTTATGATAGATTGCTTGAATTGAATGGGGTCTGTCGGGTACATAATGCCTTTAGATTTGAGTACTGCGTTGGAGAAGAGAGGTCTTCTGTGTTATTAAGACATCAGACGGACGGTCAGGCTAACATCATGAAAGTCCAGCGTTTTACCGCGGTGCACAGGAATGTAAAATGATTTTCTTTAACTCCTGTTGTTTACTGTCTATGGAGAAAGAGGTTCAGGAGGTCAAGTCCTTGCTTCATGCAATGCTGTCACAACTGAAGCTCGAGGACGACGATGATGATGATGAAGAGAAGTATTGTGATATTGAAGAAGGACAGGTGGAGGATGGAGATGTTGAAGAAGATCTTTACTTCAGTGACAGCTGGGAAATATAAATAGACTCTTATTAGCCTCTCATCCAGACTGGAGTTCAGTGTTTGTGAGTTTGCACTTAACCACTAAACATGAAGCAAACACAATTCTCAAAAATACAGTATATTTACTTGAGGATGCCTACCAGAAGGGAATCATTTGATTCATTTTTTACATACAGTATATGCGTCTGTCTAAACGTAAAATGGCACATTTTACCCCTAAATTCGAGTGACAAAAGCTCAAATAAAAAGCCAGTAAGATTTTGTCTACACAGTAAGGCTTTCCCACATTATAGTAATATTTATTTATTTTTGTTAATTCCTATTTTTTTATTATTATTATTATTTCAATACATGAATACTTGAATTGTGTTATCATCCAACAAATACTTAATAAATGATGTGTGAACATATTTCCCCATATTTATTCTTGATTTTGGGGTGATATAACATCCATGCGTGTTCACGACACGTATTGCGAGAGTTTATAGCATTTTGTTCATTGTGGCCTTTTTAATCTGCTGCATGTGTGACCGGTCCTCCTCGCACTGCTTTGCGTGGGCCTCGAACCGCCGTCGGTCCGAATGGAGACGGGCGCTCAAACGAGGAGGCTAAAGACTGCAGTATCTAGTCTCTTTTTGACGGGGAGTGAGGTGAACTCTTTTAAAGGGATACTCCTCCCAAAACTGAAAATTCTGTCATCATTTATTCCCCCTCAGGTTGTTCCAAACCTGTATAAATTACTTTGTTCCTGCTGAACACAAAGGAAGATATTTGGAAGAATGTCAGTTACAAAACAGATCTCTTTCCCAATTTACTGCCATAGTAAGGAAAAAAATACTATTAGAGTCAATGGTGGATGAGATCTGTTCGGTTACTGACATTCTTCCAAATATCTTTCTTTGTGTTTAGGAGATCATTGACTTTTTACAGGTTTGGAACAATCTGACGATGAGTAAATGGTTTGTTGGTGAACTATCCCTTTGAGTTTGTATTCCTGTTTACGTTGTTTTAAGTTATTTTTTCTTTATTTTATAAGCATAACTTATTATTTATTTCGTATGTTTCGATATATCGAAACCGTTTCAGCCAACATGGATTTCCATATGAAAATCTGTCTAGTTAAACAGATTATTAATTCAAAGATTAAATAGGACCAGACAGACACCTCACAAAGAAAACAGAGATCAGTTCAGCTCATGAGCTCATGACTTTGTTTAAATGTTTCTTGACTTCATTTTAACATTACGACTGAACTTTGAACAGTGGTTCCCTGGTTCATGATTTAACAATATGGTGATATGGTGCTAAGAAGTATAAATGTGGAGCACACTGGTCTGTTGATGTACTGTGTTTTAATTTGTTATGTACCCTTAAGTGCCTTTGAAAGCTATTTCATTGTTTAGTTCAAAAATAGTTTAATGTGCAAAGCTGCATTTTGTCCAGAATGCCACTCTTTCAAAGCACTTTTAAAAACTGTATTGTTCACTTTACGTTTAAAATGTACGTTTGCATGATCGTCATTCAATTCTGCTCCTTTGAGAATTAAAACCACTTTTTAACTTGTTATTATTCCAAGTATATTTTTACCGAAGATGCAGGACCTGATTTTGAATATTTGACTGTTTTGGTGATATCC
Organism: Triplophysa bombifrons; assembly: GCA_029783895.1. Lineage (NCBI taxonomy): Eukaryota > Metazoa > Chordata > Actinopteri > Cypriniformes > Nemacheilidae > Triplophysa > Triplophysa bombifrons. Next base: position 2,152,849 of record CM056459.1, on the reverse strand, counting down.
ACCATAAATGCTTAAAAAACTGTATTTGCGATCTGTTTCATTTTCATGTTGTATTTTCATGACATGTCATTATTTCTGACCTAGTTAGCCAAAAAAAGAAAGGACCAAAATATGTTTATTGGAGTAATTGGGCTCCATTTTATGTTGACCTTCACCACAGAATCTAGTTAGTTATTATTTTAGAAATTGTTTATATTTTTCATAAATATTCATACCAACATGTGATATCTCTAGATCAGTGTTTCTGAAACCGGCTAGCAAGGAACCACTAGGGGTCTTGACAAACATTCAAGGATGACTTAAAATTCTTCCTTGACGAGACAAAGCATGCATTAAAATAAACTTCTTTTATAATTAATTTATAACCTTTATTATGCCATGCTCTTGCATATCTTATTTGCTTAATTTTAATTGTATATGTCACACTATAACAAAAATAAATCTGTAGATCTCTGTAGATGAAGAAGTGTTTTGACACTAGATGTTATCGTCTCTAGTTCTGCTAGGCGGCACCAGGTTTCTTCAGGTTATGGTTTTATGATGTTTATTCCCCGGGGGTGTTCATCAGCAGAAATCTGCTCGACAGACATATGGAGCTTTCGGTTTTATCAAATGAGCAGCTCACAGTTCTGCTTGTCTTAAGCGCAACAACGGTCAAATCTCTCTCTGCATAACAGCACAGGCTGGCAGGCATGCGAGCGGCACATTCATCAGCTCACACCTGGCACCGTTCAGCAGACGCCTACAATCTTGTCTCCTAATTGAATCTTTGTTTACGCCACGCTGCCAGTTCTCAGGCTGATTCCCTCGTCATGGAAACGGACAGTCTGTGGAAGACACCAGCGCTGGAGATAAGGTACTTTCTCTTTAATTCTTATTTTAACTTTTGGAAATATAAGAAAGTGATTTTTTTCATGCCACACAGATCCATGACTGACGGATGTTGATGTGCTTCTGTAATGTGTGCATTTTGAAATGCTGTTTTTAGATTTGATGTGTCACTGCGACATCAAACGCATTTCATGACGTCTGATCCATCACAAACACAGACGAACAGCTTGATGTACTGTAGAAACGTTCTCGCTTTCGATCAGACTCCATTTCATTTGCATTTATGCACTTGCTGCTTATATCCAAAATGACTTGTTTAAAATGCATGAATGGGGATGTTTAGGAAACCTCTGACAACATTATAGCGCAATAGACCTGCCTGATACAAGAAAGCATTTGAAGATAAAAACAGAAAGCCTGGTATAGCCTGCCTAGTTTCTATATGATAAATGTGAAATGAAGGAAAATGGTTTCCTCTTCATTCTTGTTCCATCATTCTGCCACTGGAAATCACACTTCATGAGCGGAAAGCAGGCGGGATTCAGTCGGTCTCTTCTGTCTCGGGCCCAGTTCCTGTCATTCTCTTCTGAATTTGAATTGACAGACACAACGCTAATGAGGACGATACTGCCATTCTTTTACCATCCTGAGGTCTTAATTTAACCTTTGACCTCCTGCCACCCTCCACTGTCTGCATAACTTTAGAATATAAGAGATGTCACATTACAGCACTTTTATTCTTCTCTACCTTTCACACAGAAAATACTCAAATCTTGCTTAAGTTTGTGCAGATATTCAAAAAAAATCTGTATCTGTACCTTTCTTTTAAACAAAACCCAGTTATAAGTGTTGGAAACTGTCTCCTTACCTAACACCGGTTCACACTGGTAAGCTAACGTTGATTGATAGGTTGAGTATGTGTGTGTACGATATCGTGCAAACTGTCTGATGTCATTTGTCTTGAACTAAGTAAACTGTAGTTTTATGCCATCAGAGGCGGTGAGCAAAAAGCAAAATTTTCAGATTTCTCATTTCTCTGTGATGTTTAAAATAATGAGCGGTGATTTTGGGCCATGCAGTCTGATGGGTCAGAATCTGGTTTTATGTGGCACACGGGAAGTGACATCATTGAGGTCTTTTCAAATCAGCTAAAGTAGATTAGAAGTTTATATTCTCCTTGCCTGCTTTTTCGGCTCAGATAAAGTGTTTATCATCAACCACCAACCTGCGTCTGATTTCAAACAAGGCCTGTTTTCTTGTTTTCCCAAATATCAGCTATTCACTGTCTATCCACTGTTTAAAAACTGTGTTTAAAACGCTGACACAGAGCCTTGTAGATGTTTTGAGCACGTTTATATTACATTAAATGTATGGCCTCATTTGCATCAGTTGTTTTGTGACTGTCACCATAGTGAATCCATCAGTAAACCTAAAGAGACACATGAAGTTGAGACATTGAATTCGTGTGTCCCGTTTGGATTGTTGTGATTTGGCGTGAGATCGTGGAGCAGGTCCCTATAAATTACATGTGATGTTTACCGTTTTGGACAAGACACGCAAACCCGATGTAGACAGCAATGCTTTCAGATGGTCCACAGAGACTGAGATGTTTCTAAATGCTCTTAGAGAAGCAACCGAAAACAGAGATGTTTGGACAGGTGTGTGAGAAACATGTCCTCCGCTGTATCACATATTAAACCCTGGTCCAAATGTGGGGAGGTTGAATGTACTTTTGAATAGTTTTGTTTATCATAATTATTTATTCCCATGTGAATAAACAAATTTGATAAAAAGAATTATTTACATTTAGATATTTACAAGATCTACCTTGAACTACCACGTTATAGCAATATAGTAAAAAACAAAACATGACCACAAATCATAGAAGTTTGCGTTATGGAATTAAGACTATTGAGCAAATGACCAAACGCCAAGATGACTTTAGTCAGTCCAATATGACACAATAAGATCGGTCTAAACGAATGTTTTGGAATTCAATAAAAACCTGTCGACTGTCTTTTGTTTTCATCGTTATGTGACTGATTTTCAAGAATGACCTGAACTTCACTCCAAACAAACAACAACAACAAATTCTGATAATATCATTGATGGAGAATATAAAAAAATATAAAAAGAAAAAGGATATAATACATGATCTCTAAAAAAATGTTGGGTTGTATAAACCTGGCTCAAATATAGTCAATGTATGGTGTGATTCTGAACACGGTTTGTTCTCAATATAGTGTGTGTATAGTATAGCAATATTTCTTTCAACCTTCTGTCATCCTGTCTGTGAATGTAATTGTTCTTTATTGATGTATTTGCTGCAGATACACTACACAAAGTCAACAGCCATCAGGTGGGGCACAATGTCATCCCTCTGTCCTCCATCTGCCCTATCCACTGGAGTAGGTGAGATCAATAGAGATGATGTATGAGGCCGGCCAGTCTCTGACAGTTCAGATGAGAGCTGATCTCTGTGTGTGCCGGAGAGTTAACTACACGGGAGACGACACATGGCACCACCGGTGAGTTTGTGTGGCCTACTGGTATTCTCTCTTTTGTGTTTGAGATGGTGACTCCCACATGAAACACATATTGTAGTGTTCTTAAGTATACTATTACATTTATTTACATGTACGCATTTGGCAGACACTCTTATCCAAAGAGACCTACATTGCATTACTATACATACATTTGTATCTAAATCTATGGAATCCCTGGGATTGAACAAATGACCTTGGCGTTACTAGCGTCATGCTTTAACCACTGAGCTTTTAACAAAGCTTACAATTATACACTGGACTAAATAGTACTGTGTTTCTGAACCTTAGCATAGTATAAATAATGAAGTATGCGCTAGTATTTATTGCAGTTATTAATTCAATCTAGTGACAGTAACACTACACAGAATACATTATTAGTATACAGGTATAGTACATAAATTGTTATATTTACTAGAGTAAAATATAGTTTGTAATATATATTGTCATGTTTCTATGGATTAAAGCACTTCAAGAGTTTAAAGCAAGCTTGTTCCCTCAGCGGTCATCTCCATAATACTTTTAGCAAATAAAAGCAAGACTAAAATTGTATTTTCAGTAAAAGCCAGCGTTTTTATTATATTCTTCAAATTGGAATTTAAAGACAGTCTTTATCTTAAAATGAATAATCTGGCTGGATTTCCGCAGTAACTTGTATTTATAGCTATGCCGGGGTTTCGGTCAAATCTAGCTCAAAAGGAGTTAACAATTACTTAATCCTATTTAGTAAAAAATCTGATTTAGAGACCACTTAAATGATGTAAACAGCGCTGAATTAATTCTGGTTCTAAGGAACTTCCTGTTTCAGCTCTTTAACACCACACAAGCGTCTTAACAAAATACAACTAATATTTATAATATTTAGAACAGGTTTATAAAGATTTAAAGATAAAAAAAGACTTAACCCAGAAGTGCTTCTGGACCAGTGTTTACATCTTGCAAATTTGTCTACTGTACATTGTGCCTTATAAGACTATTTTTCTTCAATTAAAATAAAAATGACTGTCGAAAGAAAATATTTATTTTCTAGAAACAAGATAATTTGACTTTCTTAGATTTCAGTTTTTGCAATCTTGATCATGACGATAAACTTAATTGTGTTCAGTGACAGACTGTATGAAGCTAAGAAACAGCTTGATAGCCTAAGAAAAAATATTTTGGCAACTGTCAAGCTGACATAATTCATTCTTCAAGAGTTGTCAGCTCATAGAAATGATGCTCAACAGTCTTTTACGTTATAGATTGACATCACAACCTTTCTGTTGAAATATCGTTCCAGTGTCTTCACCCACAATCCTCCCTCTGAGTGGACATGGACCAAATTACATGACCCTCATCCTTGACCGGCTGAGGAGAGGAGGACACGCTGACCTTGAGGTATTTTCCAGCTCAAAGGACCATAACAGCCGTCGGGAGGGAGTGAAAGAGTATGATGGGTTGTGATTTAAGAGTTTTATGAGGCAGAGCAGGACAATGGAAGACGTTTGGGACAGCAGGACTGACAGGCACCTCGAGGGGGGAGATGTTGACTCTTGGCTCTTGTGAATCGTGAGTCATTGAAGCGTTTCAGTGTTAATCTCTTTTTGCATGATGTGATAATGAATCTATCGCTCACAGGCAGACGGTATTAAACACAGTGGGATGCCGTGCACAAACACACACAATATGTTCATAAAAATATTAAGGCTTCATAGTCACGTAATAATAAATCTTCAAATTACACTTAATGTGTTTACATTATGTGTGAAATGTTCACTGGATTATATTTTGAGAATGAGAATGTCTCCAATAAATTTGTGTTTTGAAGAATCTGTTGAACACATTTAGGTAACAGTTGTCTCTTTTCCATCATGGACACCTGTCACAGGATAATCGTTTTCTTAACTGAACCATCACTGTAAGAGTATATCTATTCAGATCATATTCACAGGAAACCAAACATTTTATCGTAGCAAGGTTCAATAAAAGGAAGGAAGGAGACGGGAACCGGCAAACAGTTATAATAACAAAGTGAAAAGACAGCCGGCCGGCCCTCACGGTCGACGGGAGGCGAATAAAACATACATACAAACATAAACATGTACGGGCCCGGTCCTCTCTCATCGACGGTCCGGTCACTCGTTCTCTTATATGCTCCTGATCTCCTACGTGATTCTTGAACCACGGTCTCGCCCTGCCTACTCCACTACATTTATTATTTATTTATTTATTTATTTATTTTATATTCTATATTTTATTTTATTTTATTTATTTGAATAAGAATTACAAAAACATTGTGTAACAGAAAATGTTACACTTCCAGGTTTTTAAAGTCACATTGAAATCAAAAATTACAGTTGCTTTTTTTCATTAATTTTTGCAGCATTCATTGTTAATAGCCTATCAGTGTGGTTCAATCTTTTTTTAAATTCAAGTGCCCTTAATTAAATGACATCAGTTAGACAGCTTGGGCGGAGCATCTTGTTAACTCCTCCCCTTCCACTGTTAGTCTGCTGCCAATTCCATTTCAAAATGGAACGGCTGTTTTTATAAATCCAATCAATTCGCTGTGAAAAACACAAGCCTTTAATGGCCCAATGTTTTTCTCTTTCGAAATTCCATTTGCGTAAAAATATGAAAGTAAAAACGATCACAACATCTGTTTCACAGGGACTTTAAAAAACATTGTAGGCGAATCGACTAAATTTATATCAATACTATTGCAACACAAATTATAACAATTGAATGCTCCAAAAACAGGCTTCAGTTACTTAATTTTTATTCTTAAATGGTCTGTTTTTATATCTTTTGGGATGAAATCTGATGTTCATTCTTCTAGTGTCAAGAGAAATGTTAATGTAGTCCATTGTGATGGTATGAGGACAAGGTGAAAGCTCACAGCAGACAGACAGCGAGAGACTGTGACCACATCACAGCCAGACAGATCACTGCCGGAGGACGAGAGAAACGCTGCTGTGGGATTCCAAGGACACAGACTGAAGACGGCTGTAAGAAACCACAGATGGTGACCAGCTACCTGCAGGGAAGAATCTTAAACTAAAATGAGCTTTGCCTTCAGTGGGGGATATGATACAAATACCTGCCACATCAGAAGTCAGGAACAGTCGTCCGCCGTTCTGTGATCCTCAGGCAAGGCGGTGGTCCACTTTTACGAAGACTTTAGATCATATACAGTTTTCATTTAACATTTCTGATTGGCCCTGCTTACTTGTTTAATGCCCCAGTAATAGGAGTCCATAATGTGAAGCGTTTATACATTTTGTGTTAAACTACATTTCCCAGTCACAGTGTTGACCATAAATATCTGAAAACCGAAAACATGTGATCTTTTAGAAACGTGTGTCCTTGTAAATGCATACACTCTTTTCTTTTAAATAATACATGCCACATACAGTATATTTAAGCAAAGTATATTTTATATACAGGATTGTTGAAATAAAGCTCAGGTGTATAAAGACCTTACATGATAAAGCGTTATGTTTCTAATACCTTACAATGAGCTATTTCTATCTACATACACCGCGGGTCCCCTTAGGCCACATGGAATTGTTTCTACAGAAGAGTTTCTATTGCTCTACAGCAGTGGTCACCAACCCTGCTCCTGGAGATCTACCGTCCTGCAGACTGTAGCTCCAACCCTGCTTCAGCACACCTGTCTCTAATTATTAAGCAAACCTGAACGCCTTGATTAGATAGTTCAGGTGTGTTTGATTGGGGTTAGAGCTAAAATCTTCCGGATGGTAGATCTCCAGGAGCAGGGTTGGTGACCACTGCTCTACAGAATACATTTTGTAAATATGTCATCTTCTTCGGCAAAGAAGCGAAAAGGTGACAAATTTGTCCTGTGTCAGTTGCCATAGTTCTTCAAAAGGGAGGGGGGAGTGAGCCGTTGGTTGCAATTCGCAACCTCACCACTAGATGACGCTAAAATCTACACGGATTCTCTTCTAAGGAAAGACACTGTTGGCACCAACTTTTTATTTCGCATCCCAAAATACCCATAAAGCCTTGATCTTTAGATCAAGTGAGAGCAGCTGAGAAGATCATTGGTGTCATCCCCCCCAGGACATTAATGGAAGCACCGACCCGACACACAGCTTCTTCAAGGCTGCTGCCATCAGGGAGGAGACTGCGGAGTCTCCAGGTCAGGACCAGCAGACTAAAGGAGAGCTTCATCCACCACGCAGTCAGGAAGCTAAACTCCAATCTTTTTAATGAATGACTGGCAACAGTTCACCGGTTCAATGTATCAGGAGACATTCATTCCCTGTAATGGCTGATGAGTCTGAAACACATGATGCTGTACTTCATTATTCAAAAGGATTTCTCATTTAGTGTTGTCTAGTTTCCCAGAGGAAATGACTGCAGTGCTTGTGTATGCAGATATATTTAAATTACGGCTTTAATGTGATTTGGAGCAAGTTAATTGAAACTGGAGATATTAAACAAATTTCAGTAAAAGTAAAAGTCTCAGTTAGTTAATGCATTAGCCAACATGAACTAACAATGAAGCAGTTATTCACAGCATTTATTTATTGTCTTGTTCATTTTAGTTAACAGGTAAACGTAATGTTAACATAACCAGTGCTGTTCATGTGTTCATTGTGCATTGAGTAATGCTAACAGATACACATTTAACATTCAAAATAGAAAATAAATGCTTTAAAATATAAATTAGCATGTATGAGTCAACTAGTTTAGTTTACTTTGGTTTACCAATGGAACGCTTTTGTAAAGTGTTACTTATGTTCTTTACTGCACTTTTAGTCAGACGGTCTAAAACACAACACCATATTTCATAAACATGCAGCATGAACGTATGTCACATTTACAGTATAGAGTTTTTAACCTTAAAGGAAGGTTACATGAAATGCGGCTGAATCTTTAATCCCTCTCATGATGACCCGTGACCTCAATGTGTCATGTTAAACCAGGTTTAACCTTCTCTTCAAGAGTTAAGTGTTGACAGCTTTGAGGTCTCATCATTAATACATGCGTCCGCTCACAAATAGCATCACATGGATCCTGTGTGGAGTTTTGACACACGCTCAGACCTAATGGAAGAACTTCTATAAAATTCTGCGGTAGGCATTTAACGTGGGAAACTGCGAAATGTGGCGAAAATTTATTTTTGAACATATTTTCATATTTATAGACAAAATTTGTGGTATTAAGTTAATCAGCCCAAAAAATAAAGATTCAATCTGATACACTTGACAAGCCAAATAATTCTCAATTGTATGAAAAATTAATGCGAGCACTCAAACTCAAAGCTTTACATTTTTACTTTATAACCTTTTAGTGTCCTGGCCCAGTTAACTTTCACTATACGTGTGAAATTCATTTTGCATAATGTATTCCCATGAGCTGTGTTTTTTTACAGCGAAAATAAATCATAATCTCACCGCTAACATGGTTTCTGTAAATACATCTTGTGTAATATCTCATTCTTTTTTATATTGTTTTTGCACGCTCAAAGCATAACAACAACACCTTTGCATAATGCAAAATGTAAAGTGCACTTGCTTGTCTCCATCTCCCGCGTGTTTCTCTTCTAGATTATTACTCCTTCATCTGGTCCTGAAGTCTCGGAGGACCGGAGGATCTGAGCCCATCACTGAATGACATACGAGGTAATCTGTCCATTAGTTTACAAGAAGAACCGGCAGGATGTCTTTAATGTTGTTGACAGAGCGCTGTGTGGTGTCAGTGTTAAGCACAGGAGATGTTTCTATCTGCTCCGTGGTTTGGCTTGTGGCTATAGATGCTTTATGAATTTAAAGCAGCGTTTTTTCCCTCTTTTTCACTGACCTGGTTTTCTGTGCTGAAATCTGCTGATGCATCACCGTCTCATGAGAGAATGACTCGAGGGCTTCAAAAACAATGAGTTTTTTTTGGCATCATGTGCGTTTCGTGAAACAGCGCAATACATCTCCTCTAATATTCCAGAACCGTGCAGGTCAAATATTCTCATATCTGTCATGACGATCGGAAGAACAGTTTTTGATTGATTCTGTGATAGTTTTCTGCGTAGTGAAAAAGCTACAATGCTTTTTAGATAATCTCTGATCACCATAAATTATAACTGAATAATGTGTATTTATTTATTCGTAATTAATGAACATTTCTTTATTATTTTCCCTGTAAGGCAAGTCAGTCCTCTCAGCAACCATTTTGGAAACGTCTCCAGACGCCTTTTTTTGCCACGCCTTTACACAGCGAACTATCTTGACGTTTTGCTTCATTTTCATTATACGACATGTTTGTGTAGTGAAATATGGATCTGGGCATTTTTTGATAAGATTCACACTTATAAACACTCTTAAAATGAAAGTGCTCAACCATCCCATAGAAGAAACGTTGTTGGATGAACCCATATGCAGAACCATCTGTTTATCAAGGTTGCAAATATGAGAAAGAAATGGCTCTTTGGAGACCCAAAATGATTCTTCTACAGTGAAGGTCCTTTAAGAACTTGAAATTAGTGAGCAGACACAAAGACAATCTCCGACTCGGATTGTTGTGTAAGAACGGGAGGAAGTTCACATCAATATTCCTCTCACAGCCTGTCAGGTCATGAGGTCAACAGGCTCAATCTGTCCGAGCCGGAAACAGATCTGCGTGGAGAGAAAGAAGAGCCAACGATTCTCTCCTCTCAGTGACTCTAAGGTCATGATACTCGAATGAAAAGAATAACTTCTGTCTCTGATACGTCACAGATCATTTACACCGTTATATACCCGAGCATCTCTCCTGGTGTTGTGTTGTCTTATTTGTGTCGAATGATTTGTAATATCTTTTAAATGAGCGCTGTTAGTCGTTCCTGCTCATTTTGTTCAAGTTTTGTTGATTTCCACCGAACACAGATTCTAATGCAGATCTGCCAAATTCCTAGATGTATATAACACGCTCTTCTTGTCTCTGGCAGATGTCTCAACTGCATTTCCACAATGTGTGTTTAATCTACTCTCTATTTTTCACAAGCTAAATGTCTCTTCCGTTCTTTTCTTCAGCATCATTCTGGGATAGGGCTGAACCCGCCGGGACATCGGGTCTGTTTCATCCATAGGAATGATGATTGACTTTTGCATCAGCGTTGAGAATATGCGCATATGTATGCGGTGAGTGTCAAGAACGATTACGGCGGCTGCAGGTCTCGCCGAGGCTCTGATGTGGAAAGCAGGTGCTCAGGGACAGATGTCTTATTACTGCTGCCCGGCAGGTCGCAGTGTGCCCTGCCTACACACACACACACAAACGCACAAACAAACCTTGTGATGCACAGGGCTCAGGGTCGCCCTAGTTGCTATAAGGAATGACTTCCCCAGCGTCTCTCAATGACTGTCTGCCTGTCATCTTCAGCAGAGAAATGAATTCATCTGAAGCGCAGATTGTTTAAACACTGGAGGCATTTTCTTACGTCGTGAGGTTTGTTTTGTTTGCTGTTGAGAGCTCTGTCTGTCTGTCTGTCCTACCCGTCTCTCTCTTCTCCAAAGTGTGATGTACAGTATGCTTTACTGTGTTCGTGATTGTTAATCTGTTTAGATTTGTCATCTATCTCACATGGATGACGGCACATGACAAAGTATCTCATGGCACTTGCCTGATAGATATTTTGATCCTCTTCAGAAGGAGAATATGAGACAAAACTTCAGTTTTCAACATATCGCACTGAATCTTCCACATGGTCCTGCCACAAGTCGCTGTGATGTTTTGCTGTTCCCTCCTTTACCTGTTTTATAGCCAATGTCGTGTCTAATTATTCAATTAGCACTCATAACAATTGATTTTATCTATTGTTTTTTGAGTTATTTAGTTGCAGTTTCCTTTGATGTCATTGGATTACATAATGTATAGTTCTACCAATTCAGTAAAAACAATATGGAATACATTTGCATTAAAATAACTTAATACTTATTCTTCAATGAATATTTTGAGGAACGTTGGTAGTTAAAATAACATTGCTCTCCATTGAATTTTATTATATGGACAATAAGCAATAAGACATTTCTCAAAATATCTTCTTTTGTGTTCCACTGAAGAATGACTCACATACAGGTTTTGAAGGACATGAGGATGAATAAATGATGACTAAAATGTAATACTCTACTTTTTTTGTTTAGTTTATTAATGTACTTAGCGAATAACTTGCAATGATACCATGTATTTTAATCTATTTTATTTCACTATATAATGGCTTTGTTTTATTCATCTATTTTCATTGTTATCATTATTGTCCTTATAATTATAATTAATAAAAGCTGCTTTGCAACAATGAAAATGTAATCGAATTATTTGTAACAAATAGATTGTCAATGCTGTTGCTATGGATTTAGGAAGTAATTAGTTATGTGGTTACTTTTTAGACAATGTGTAATATTAAGTGAGCAATTTAAATACACTGTTGATCATGTACACTAATTACTAATTCATTATTTTTCTCAACTAACTTCCCCAAACACCGTCTTACTACTTCGACGAGTTATAACACCTTGACACTTTGAGGTTAATGATGTTAACAAACCTTTAACACTACCGATGCAGTTGTGTTACTGATGTTAACACAACGAACGATCAAGAGTTAAAGATTAATCTCACGCTGTTGACAGGCAATGTGTCTCATCCTGACGGCCATTAAATGTTAAATAACAAGCCATTTGAGTTTCTGCTGTAATGATGATGCTGTATATTACATCATATTTGAAATATCAAAAGGTTGCTGATCTGCCATTTGAAGACACAGTTAACAAAACTTCACAGCTCAGGGAGAGTGTCACACGGAACACAAAAATCCAGAATAAGACAATAAGAGCAAAGGGAGATTGTAACCAATGCCAGAGATCAGAGTCCTGTAGATGATAACATTAAATGATCAGCTTAGATTAGAAACACAACATTGTCCTGTCATGTCTGTTATGAAGTTCATGACTTTGTAAAGCAGTCAAATAAAGATGCATGAGGTCTTTTTTTATGTAAATGTTGTATTTTTTCAAACACAAACAATAGCAAACACGGTACCGTTTATTATAACGCTTGAACAGCTGAAATGATACGGAATTGTAATTCTTAACAGTCTGAGGTCGAATGTCACCCCAAAACCATGAGCAAAAAATACAGAAATGATATTATCAAATCAAATGAAACAAACTAAGGAATTTTACCTGGATCACATTCAAGGGTATAAAGCACTACACCATTTTGCACACCAATTATTGCATGACATTTTTTTTTAGGGCAGATTGCTTCAAAATGTTCAGAAAAGTGCATGTCTATATGTCATATAAGAGGTCAGTTTGTCTCAATGTCAGTCAGCATGATCGCATCTCACATTCAACTTTAATGGCTTCTAGACATTGAATAAATTGAGTTCCTGTCTTTAGGCCACAAACGTTTCTGTGCTGGTGACCTGTGGGGTTTAAATAGACTGAATTATGTTCCTTTTGCGATTTTCTCTTTCAGCCGCAAGATAATTTTTTTTCAGATTTTTTGTAAAAAATCTGCATTTAATTTATTAAGATCTCAAGAATCAGCAACTCCAAATCTGAGGCCATGGTCCTAAGTCGGAAAAGGGCGGCATGCACACTTCAGGTAGGTGGAGAGTTCCTGCCTCAAGTGGAGGAGTTCAAGTATCTGGGGGTCTTGTTCACGAGTGAGGGAAGGATGGAACGGGAGATTGACAGACGGATCGGTGCAGCTTCTGCAGTAATGCAGTCGCTGTACCGGTCTGTCGTGGTGAAGAAGGAGCTGAGCCGCAAGGCGAAGCTCTCGATTTACCGGTCAATCTATGTTCCTACTCTCACCTATGGTCATGAGCTGTGGGTCATGACCGAAAGGACAAGATCCCTGATACAGGCGGCTGAAATGAGCTTTCTCCGCAGGGTGGCTGGGCGATCCCTTAGAGATAGGGTGAGAAGCTCGGTCACTCGGGATGAGCTCAGAGTAGATCCGCTGCTCCTCCACATCGAGAGGGGCCAGCTGAGGTGGCTCGGGCATCTTTTCCGGATGCCCCCTGGACGCCTTCCCGGGAAGGTGTTCCGGGCATGTCCCACCGGGAGGAGACCCCGGGGAAGACCTAGGACACGCTGGAGGGACTATGTCTCCCGGCTGGCCTGGGAACGCCTCGGTGTCCCCCCGGAAGAGCTGGAGGAAGTGTCTAGGGAGAGGGAATTCTGGGCATCCCTGCTTAGACTGCTGCCCCCGCGACCCGGCCCCGGATAAGCGGAAGAAGATGGATGGATGGATGGATGGAAGATCTCAATATGAACGCAAACATTTTTTCATTTGCACAAATCCAGATTATTTACCTCTCCAATCCGCAAACACTTTACATGTCCATATTCTTCGGGGATTTGAACAACTACGGCCTCATTTTTTTCTCTTTTTATTGCTCCAGATGAAGGACAAACATCTGAGAATGAAATAAAACTTCAATGAAACACAACCGAGAACTTCAAATCTCCTGAGATGAAAGAGCAACCGGTGAGTAATAAAGCGTTCTTCTGTGTTTTGTCTGTTCCGTTGTGAAGAAATGCATTAAGTCTCATCCACATTGTTCTGAAAGTTTTACTTTGAGTTTATACTTTTACTTGAGCTTTGAGCCTTTGTAGTCATAGATTCAAAGGCAGAGTGGGCAACTACACCTCTTGGCAGTCTTTTTAAGAATACAATCTGTAAAGTCTTTTACCAGAGATCTCGCCGGCTAGTTTCGAGTTTCTCAATTGATGGGAAAATCCCAGTTCGGAGTGATTGATTTACACCACAGAGTTTGAGTGATGATGGTCGACCACCCAAAGAGAATGAACGCACAGTTATTCTCATAACATTGAATACAATCATCAACGGTTTATTTTCATTTGCTATTCATTTCTTGAAAGTGTTTGTGACAACTGGGTATGAGGTCTGTCAAAAAGGTTTCAAATATTGAGTCTGCTGGTCTGACTGTGGTTGGAAACTTGTTTCCACCATTTTGATGAGTTAAAAATGAGAAATCTTGATCGGCGGGGGTGAAAACCAGATGCAGAACATTCACGGTTATTTATTGTGCAGTGGCTGTAGTTTAGAATACAGATCAACATAAACTTCGAGCCATTCAACTGAACGTAAATCACCCGTTGCGCTCACTAAAGAATTTCTGTAGAAATGACAGTATGACTGGCAGCAGTTTGCCAGTAACTTACTGTAGATTTACATTCATGTAATTTACTTGCAACCGTTTGTTCAAAGATAAATGAACATTAAACATTAACAAGTCTTTATCTTTACAGAACAAACTATCAAATAAAAGCTTCATGCAAAGGATTCTATCAAAACTTTTAAAAAAAACTACAAATGTTTGATGAGGATTTCTGCTTCCCAGAATGCTTTGCACGAGGCTGTTATTTTAGAGTTTATAGTTCATTTATTTTTGATCAAACTGTTGTCAATAAATTAGATCAATATAAATCTACAATAACTTACAGACAACTAGCATAAGTACAGCAAAATTTGTGAATTTCTGTGTTGATAGAAGTTGCATTTTCTGGATGAGCAAAATTACCTATGAAAATAAGTCTTGGTTTTAGACAAAAAGATGAAATTTTAGTGAATTTGTGTTAAAGACAATAAACACATCTTCCAATGGGGTTAGAAAAATAATCTTGAATAAAGGTTTACATTTTTTTAGTCAATAAATTCAAGATTATTTTTTTTACCCCATTGGCAGATTTTGTTGCTTGTCTCACAAATGAACTGAAATTTCATTTTTTTTGTCTAAAAACAAGACTTATATTCATGCTCATCAAGAAAATGCATGTTGATTTGTGAATGTTTTGACATTTGTACTGGACAACAAGACAAAAATACTAAGTAAGGAAGTCATTTCTTGCAGTGAAAGTTTGAGGATGAATGATGCTGATTTAAGTGCTTGAGTTAAACATCATTAATAAACCAACCTGAAAACATCAGTACATATATAACAGAAAATCAAATGGATTTAATGTTCATAATGGGATTTGTTTTGGTTTTGATTGAAACTATAAATGTCTCTGTGGCTCTCTGCACATTATCTGAGGAGAAGTTTCATTCTTTTGAAAGATCTACTGAAAGTCTTTTTCAATTATTCAATTTTTGAAAGGTTTGTCTTGAAGTAGGAAATGTGCTGTATAATTTACCTCATCGCAATCTCATTAAAGGATGCTTTTTATGTCTCTCTCAGTCTCGTCTTGAGAACCGTACACCTGCTCCTGTTCTCATTTGAACTTGTGAGATGTTGAGTTGTCGACTACATAACATCAGTATAATTTTCAAATCCTTCTTAAATTGTTTAATGTTAAAATAGCTCCGGAGAGAAGTTTTTTAATAAAGTTTGCTCATGTAAACGGCGTGGCGTTTCTTTGCAATGTCTCATTATTGTTTAACCTCAAAAAACTGCACAATGTGAGTTAACATTCATGTCCGGTAGGTGTGGTTGCTTGTAGAAAATAAAACATTGTGATAATATTACAATGTTAAAAGAGAACATGCACTTGCTCATGAGGAAAAGTACAGGGCCAATTTGTACATCATACGGCTTTGAGGTATAAACATAATAATGGTCTGCTCTCACATCTCTCAGTAAACACACACACACGCACACACCGAAACACACATGTTCCTCACACCACTCTCAATATTACAAAACCCTTGACAAGCAGATGGTGCTTCACTTTCCCATGGCCACCTCCCGCCAACGCCTCTCCGTACGGCCGCACGCCCGCACGCTTCAGGCTACGCTAATAACACGACTGTCATGTGAAATTGCTGGAAGGGAAAGAGAGAGAGGGATAATTAGAGCAACCTCACATGAATGAGACGGGAGAGCATCACCATGTCTGGTTCCACTTCATGCACACTAGAGACTAATAGAAGACTTTGTTGAGCGTTACTCCTGCAGAATCCATTATGGCCAGATCCATAGACCTCGTAGAAACAACAGAGACGTCAATAAAATGTGAGTAGTGTTTGCCAGTGCAAAGTTTAAATCATGAGGAAAATATGCGCTGAACATTTGAACTTCTTACAATCCAGGGGGAAGACAACACGGTCTAAAAATCCCAAAGATTGACATTCAATGATGGAGCCGTGCTGTATAAAGAGACCAAAATATTAGCATTCGTCGACTTGCAGGTAGCGTTCATTTAACCTTAGCAACTACATGTGCATGCAACATGCACAGAACTCCCTAGCAACCACATACTGTAGTAATACCATGGTAACCTGAGTACCAATCACATCCCTACTACAAAAACCATTTTTTTCCAATGTTAACTTAAATTCATCTTTTTT
The DNA here is from genome assembly GCA_029783895.1 of Triplophysa bombifrons. Lineage (NCBI taxonomy): Eukaryota > Metazoa > Chordata > Actinopteri > Cypriniformes > Nemacheilidae > Triplophysa > Triplophysa bombifrons. The sequence goes on along the minus strand of CM056459.1, from coordinate 2,136,173 downwards.
CAGAAGCTAGATATTGATGAATAATGAACAATTGTTTAATAACAACAGCTTCCAGTTACAATACACATCATAGGCCACTTCTGCTTTACAAATGTAAACAACACAGATGTACAGCAGGAGAATTGAGTTTATTCATGTGAATATCATTACACTTTGTGTGTGTGTGTCCTTCTCTTGTTTTGTTTTCTGGTGGAATTTTACTAAGCAGCTTTGGCACTCGAATTCTTTTGCCAGTTGCCAGAAATTGTTCAATTTCTATAGTTTCTGAAAAAAAGCAAGATGATTTTAAGCATTTTTGTATGTTGTTCGATAATGTAAATAATGGACTTAAAGTTATTTCTTATAGATTTTGCATATATATCCTCAATGCTATGCATATAGACAGAGCAAAAGAGAAGCTCATTTGAATAGCCCACATTCATTTATGTAAAGCGTCTAGCTTTGAAGATGGCGAGACAGCTCAGGGCCAGGAGACGTCTGGCATCAGTTGAATTGATAGAGGTTTATCTTTAGGGAAATGAGTTCATCAGAAATGCATGTGCGCTGTCATGTAAATGCACTGGATAGTTTTTGGAGCATGAGGTTTCAGGCATTCTGTTGATGGTGACCAGGTTAAACATTTTGTCGAGCACGTAAGTCCTGAAGCATGTATGTAATTATTTTAACACATTAGAATATAATTATAACAGGCGCTGATCCATCCACATTTGAGTTGAGGCTGAAGGTCAAGAGCAACCCAAGAGCATATGTTGGTAGATTTTAAATCGATTGTTGTTTTGTATTATTGCTGTAATCACATTAACCAGCATTAATTAATCAATTATTCATTAAAAATGTGCAGGTTTTAAAATAATAAAATACAGTAGTGTGTCAGTTTATTGCCTGATTTGCTATCAGCAGATTCAGATTTATCTGCTTAGGTTTTTTAGTTTTATACGATTTATTACAAGACTCGTTGGAATGCTTGATTCTGATTGGCCAGTACATTTGTAGGTTCGTTATTCCCAACAACCTCTCAAAAATCATTTTGACAGTTTTTTTTGACAAATTAAATATAAATATATGTTTTTATAACAAATATGACATTATGTCCTGTTCGTGACATTTGAACGTTGATTCTTACCTCAAAACCGAAAGTAAACGTCTTTTCCTCGCGGAAGGTCTTAATTTCGGGTCAAAATTTGCTAATGAAATATTTCAAACTTACATGTCCAGTTTTTCTGTTATGTGGCAAGTAGCCGTGTAATAAGAACGAAGCCGGCAGTTGGCGTGATATACTGTAAGCCACTTCGCTGTCATACAACCTTCTTAGTTTGAATAGCATGAACAGATAAAAAGGATTTGCACAATTTCACCAGAAGCAACAAATTAAATAACCGCAATATGGATTTCTTGTTGACTTTGTTTATTCATCCTTTATTTATCCAGGAAAATCCCATTGAGACTTTACACTCTCTTCTTCCAGAGAGACCTGTTCAAGATGGCCGCACGTAAAGTTACATCCACAATCAATTACAATACAAGACAGTTAATTAAGGTACGATCAAGCAAAACACGTACAAGACTGCATATGACATTTAAAAGTACTCAGAGATGGTAGAAACTCTAATTTGACTGTAATTTGCAGATCTTTGCAGATTGCAGACTTTATCCCCCAAAATCATGTATTATTTCCTCTCAATGCTCATAGCTCAGTTTTTATAGAGCGAGTGTGTGATAGTGTTGGAGCTCAACGTGGGATCTGCTATGGCAGGAAGCCACCAAACGCAGGCAGAAACGGTGCAGCCGTCCCGCTGAGCTCAAAATGCTCCCAGATGGAGCTTTGACATGTTTGACGGGTGGCCGCAAATCTCCCGTGTCAGTATTTCCAGAGGGAAGATTATTTTTAGGATTCTTTTTTTTTCCTCAGGTGCCATTTTGCACATTTCTGGGTTGTTGGTGTGGCTGGAAAAATAAAAGCGAACTAATTGGAATCTGTCAACGCCGCACTCAGCCAGCAGCTTCGTGTGAACGTCTTCAGCTCGAGGGCTGATCAATAATAAATCATTTAAACATTCGCCACGGGCTGTGCTTGGCTTATAACTACAACCCCAAATGTTTTTTCATTTTATGAAATATTAGATTTCCGATTGCGGAGAGTTTCTTCTCAGTCTACCCTTGGTGTTTGATGTGTTAGATCCGTGTATCTGTGTATCAATCGTTTAAATCAACATGTTGAGTAATATATTCCAGGCTTGATATATCTACTTGATATATATGTAATCTACAATATAGAAGGACATAGGCCTACTGTATACTGTACTTAACTTACTGTCAAAATTCAGGTTGTGTAAAATAGCACAAAAATATTTTGCAACATTCATATTTTATATTATTTTAAGCATGAATAGGACCATATGATTTTGTGCATTGCAAGTAAACACTAAAAAAAGAAAACTTTATCAAATGACTTAATAATAATATTTATATTATAAACATTGCTCCATTGGCTTTGCTAAATGTGTCTGCATTCTGTATTCTTTTTTAAGATTTAGTGGTGAAATGGGGTGTATTTTGAATGCATCCATACATACAAGCGTATTTAGACAGCTGAACGTACCCACTGCAGTTTTTTAAATCTTCCCTTTCTACAAATTCTTGACAGACACTTTGACCCCCAAATTGATGAGTTCCTCCGCTGATAAACGATGTCGCCGCGTGACCGATCTGTGGGCAAAAATAAAATCGCCCAACGGTTCAAAGGCCATCAGCAGTCAATACAGGAATCCAAATGTCTGAGTATTTATGGCCGCAATAGATTTGCACATAGGCGGGAAATACTGTGTGATGACAGAGGTCACAGCCCATAAAGCAACATGTATTCATTTCAGCTCGGTTTGAAATGATTGGATTTTTCCTATTTAAGATGGAGAGCGTTGTGTCAATCACATTACGAGAGGTCAACGTGTAAATCAATGATGAATTAGTTGCTCGGTGAGTGTGAAATCCATCTCATAGAGCGTTCGTGTGTGCCATCTTCAGATGGAGGATGTTGGTCATCTTTAGGTCGCTTGTGGAATATAGTTATGGAGAGAATAGCAAAGAAAGATGATTTAATGGTCATGATAATTCAACAGTTCTATAAATCAATGGCTATTCAATCATCAGCACCTCACAAATAATGATGAAGTATTCAGGAAATTGGCATAGAAAGCATGTCTAATGAATCTGTATTATTTGAATGGTTTAATATAAGTGAAACTATCTACAAAGCTGTTGTGTTAAATAAAAGCATATCATTTTGATCAATTTGCATAATGAAAATGTAGTGTGAGACAGTTGAAAACAATAACCCGGCAGCAGTATAATGATGTTGCAGATGATGCTTTTGGATTTAATAAAGTTCAAGTGCAAACAAGACAAGACAATGTGATTCACATAATTCTCTGGGTTATAAATGTTGGTGTGATTTTATCTTTTCACAGAGAGCAACACAGCGAGCAGCTTTTGAGATAAGAGTGGTACTAAATAGATTCAACGCTTTATTAAGTGAAGAGCTGAGGGGTTTTTGAACATGAACAATGGTGAAACTAAAGCATCACATGAACAGTAAGGCTGTGATTTGTGCGATTTTATACAACAGATCAATGGAACCCAAAAGCAAGAAAATACTAAACAAAACTAAACAATTGATGATACCGTAATGTGAATCATTGAACCCCTGGTGTTGTTGATGCTTTACACTCCAGGCCAGAAGGGGTCACTGTAGCACCACTGCAAACACACCAGTTCTGTTCAGACACATTTTAAAATCTGATTTCGAAGATTTATGATCTGTTCTACACCACAAAAGGCGTAAGAAAATTTTCGTTAAACCAATTATTTACAAACATTTAAAAGTATTGTGCGCATTTGTATGGTGTAATGTAGTTTGGAACCATTAGACAGAATTGAGACTGCTGTTGGTTAATATTTTTTCCCTTCCTTTTGTAATATTTTATATTTTTTCTTTTTGAGCACACAGGGATAATCATGAACAATAGAAATGTGACACAATATCTTGTGTTCTTTGTCTTTTAATAACAAAGAATAAAAATCTCTCTCTCTCTCTCTCTCTCTCTCTCTCTCTGTATCTCTCTGTATCTCTCTCTGTATCTCTCTCTGTATCTCTCTCTCTCTCTCTCTCTCTCTCTCTCTCTCTCTCTCTCTCTCTCTCTCTCTCTCTCTCTCTCTCTGTATCTCTCTCTCTCTCTCTCTCTCTCTCTCTCTCTCTCTCTCTCTCTCTCTCTCTCTGTCTCTGTCTCTTCTCTCTCTCTCTCTCTCTCTCTCTCTCTCTCTCTCTCTCTCTCTCTCTCTCGTCTCTCTCTCTTCTCTGTCTCTGTCTCTCTCTCTCTCACTCTCTTCTCTCTCCTCTCTCTCTCTCTCTCTCTTTCTCTATGTCTCTCTCTCTCTCTCTCTCTCTCTCTCTCTCTCTCTGTATCTCTCTCTCTCTCTCTCTCTCTTTCTCTGTCTCTTTCTCTCTCTCTCTCTCTCTCTCTCTCTCTTTCTCTATGTCTCTCTCTCTCTCTTTCTGTCTCTCTCTCTCTCTCTCTCTCTCTCTCTGTCTCTCTCTCTCTTTCTCTATGTCTCTCTCTCTCTTTCTCTCTCTCTCACTCTCTCTCTCTCTCTCTGTCTCTCTCTCTCTTTCTG